>JARFJB010000994.1:680000-995000 GCA_036346205.1 Vesta saturnalis | reverse complement strand
ACATTTGCGGAATGGAGCATTGCAATGGACAAGGAAAAACACCACTTGTAGAGACAGACATTTGTGATTCGTTTAATAGATTCCTCCGAGAAATATTTGGCTAATTTGTTTCGAGTAGGCATGGAGTTAAGGCTAAGCTTCCGGTTATTTTAAATAGCTCGAATCGAATGGCTAAAGGTGTTATGCAAATTATTGGAAAATATGGTTTGCAAAGTGTAACTAAAAAATATAACCAGCCAGTTTGCATTCCTTAGAAAATCGAGCTTGCCGATGTTAAATTGGAGACTCTTTTATATGAATTACCCGATTTATTAACCCAACTTAAGAAGGAAGAGTACTATCTTTTGGATTGGAACATTACACAAGATTTCGCAGGAATATTTAATAAGGTAGAAATGTGCCACTATTTAATTAACAATTTCAATTTCTGTCTCCAAGGCGAGTGCAAGAAAATTGTAATGTGGTTGTAGATAACGATAATACGGTTGGTATAGAAACCTAACTTGGTTAACTGCTAATGCAAGAATAAAAATTTACAACAAATTTATTTACGAAGTAACAAGCCCTGGTGTCAATAAAACTATCTTATAAATTTCTCAAATTGCCCGGATGCAAGATTAAAGGAAACATGTTATTTTACTTTGGCCAAGAAGCACGGAATTACCAGATTGGAAGTAACTATAGCAACCGAGCTCATTATTCTGGAAACGAGATGTACAACCCCCTCGCAGATTGTTTAACATTATTGGAAAGTAGTAAAAATGACTTCTAATCTATTCCAAGACTGTGGACAAAACTAACAGACAGTTTACAAAATAGTTGCTGTTTAGTGTTTAACAATATGTTGCAATTTGTATACTGGGGAAACGAGAATACAAGAAAGTTGACTGAATCCAATTAAAAGTACAGGGCGATTAGAAAGAAATAGAAAAAATAATAAGTTATGCAATTCCTGCCTTTGGTTTTAATTGTCTGCCTATAGAACCCCTTTCCCAAGCTTACGTACTATCCACAAAGAAGCGTAAGTCGGAATTATAAGAAACGAAACGAAAATTGGACTATATACAACAGGCTAGCATTATAAAAGAAGAGTGTATGGATTTATTGCAAAAAGAACAAACAATGCTAAAGTTGAAACAAAATATTATTAACTATTTTAATTCTTATTGGGACAATCTGTATACAAATAGGACTTATAAATCGTCCGCCTTCGTTGTTAATAATAAGAGACAATACCCACATGTTGGAGCACTTGCAGAAAGAGATGAAATAAAAACCGTTACTTTAGAAGAGGTTATTTTAAAAATTATTTTTTAAATGTAAAAGAGAAAAACTTTTGTTCCTTATAATGGGATGGTCTCTTTACCAAACCAAGAACCTTTTACTACATTTAATACAAACCGTACGAGCACATTTAATGGTCATACGTTTGTTAAAATAGAGAATATTGTACCACATTCTAAAGCACTAGAGAATTTGGAACAAGAATGTTTTACGCAACAAGATGTGGAACAAATTAACGACTTTCGAATGCAAGAAATTAAAGGTAATATTAATACTGCACACTGTAGGAAATTGGAACAGTTATCCGAGGGGGCAGAATTGGTTATAACAGGTATTAAACAGATAAGCTATAGAAATAAATTGCGTTATATATTACAATTAGAAAATATGAGCTCGTTGTACAATATCTAATTATTGGTTACAAAGGGAATTGGAAGAACAATTTATAGACTTAAATTATAAAATTAAAATTAAATTGGATGTACTAAAACATACGCCTAGTAGACATAAAGAAAGAATTGTATTTTGTGTGTAAAATTGTATATTGTAAATTATAATGTTTCTGTTAATTAAATAACATTTGTAAAAAATGTAGTCACCTATTTGTTTATGTAAAACTAAAAGTGCTGTAAATCCAGTTTCTTTTTTATTTAAATGATCCCTAAGCTATCTTGGATAATCTGGATTATATTCGAGAGGGATCGCCGATATAGCCTTCGCTGAAAGCCTCGCGTCGAAAAATTTTACCTATATGAAATATTTGATAAAAATCAAAACTGCACCTAATAAATATTAATAATTATAAACACAGATTAAATAACATCTTTTTTATTATGAAAAACACTTGTCATCATCTTTACATGTCTTATCTATTAATTCTTCTCTTTTCATTATCAGAATACAATTTTTATGACAGGGGCGAAGCCCGCGAACAGCTTCCTATAACAGTCTTACAAGACTAGGACCCTTCATTAGAATACAAATTCAAATTCCCAGCGCAAGGCCAAGTTTGAGGTCAACCCCGAAGCCAAACCTGAGGTCGATCTCAAGGCAAAAATACATCCCACACGTGGGCGAGTACAAAAAAGGGGCTGGAAACGGACGGGATCTATCACTTCACAAAAAACAAAATGGCGGCCAAAGGTGCCCGGGTACTACTTACAAGGTATTTTTTGTGTCAAACATTTTTTTTAGTTTTTTACCTTAAAAGGTTTTTTTTTTTAATTTTTCTGATATGTAATTACATTCCTAAATTTTAATAAAAGAGATTTTCTACAGAAAATAGTTTGACAACTTGCTGTTCCAGTAATGCGGATCCAGTTTTTATTATTCCAGATTATCGACGTTGCACTGTAGTACTGATATATTCTTTTGTATTTTTCTGTAACATCCTATATATTAAAATAATCGGGTCATTTCGTTCAGGCAGATTGCTAGACAACCGCTTGACGAATTTCGATGATTTTTTTTATATGAAGGCAATTTTCGTAGAAAGAAATAACGGAGCCAGAATTTTAATTTAAGGTATTAATTTTTTTTAAAAAGTCTAACAGCCGACGCTAATATTGTTGTTGTCCATTTACATATACCGGGTGTAACAGGATCATGGTACACCCCACTTTTCTCTTTTCGTTTGGAATATAATTGATTGAAACTTGGGATATCCTATATACGTAATAAGCGGCACTTTTTGACATAAGCGATTTTTTTTAATTTCCGGTTTCGCCGGAAGTGACACTAACTTTCGATTTTTAAATGGAACACCCTGTGTATTGTTGCATTTTTGAATTCTGCATGATTTTCTGAATCCAACGATGCCAAATAAGTGACATTTCAAACGTCAATATTTTTTATAATAATTTTTAGTTTTCCATTTAAGTGTGCCATGACGGTTCCGATTTTATTCTAAATGACCCGTGTAATGGTAGAAAAATCGAAATCCCGTCCAAAATACTAAATTACTTGATTTATGAGCAAATAATGTTCATCAAAATAGTTTTTGGGGCAGAGCTCATTTTTTTCAAATGGAGCCATATTGGTACCGTGGTATCATTTATTAGTACTATTATTAAGGAACTTATTCATGTCTCATTAAAATGTGCGATAAATACAAACAAAATTACAGCTAAAAGAAAATAAGAAAATACAATGTATTTATAATTAAATATTACAACTCTCTGTAGGGAAGATAAGAAGTAACTAAGGTGGCTGTGAAAACAATGAAAATTTAGCTTGTCAAACATTTGTTGGTTTATCGATGTTCTTATTGTGTCTTTAAAAATGATTTAAAATTCTTGTTAATTGTGTTTAAAATGCCGCCAATTTATACAAGAGATGAACAAGTGGACATGTTAATTATTTACGGGGAATGTAGAAAAAATGCTAAAGATCTTTATGGCGAACAATATCCTAATAGACAATGTCCAGCGAGAAATTATTTTAAACGTCTTGAAAATTAATTTCGAAGACAACGGAACAATGATCCCGAAGAAAATGTCATTGTTCACGAAGGAACGGAAATTAATGTTTTGGCTCTAGTAGAAGTTGATAAGACTGTTTCTTTAAGACAAATTGGGTTTGAATTGGAAATCAGTCACCAAACAGTAAGCCAAATTTTGCACAAATACCACTATAAATCTTTTAAATGCCAATTGCACCAGCACTTGTATGAAAATGATTACGAACGTAGGATAGAATATTTCGATTGGATTTTGCAGAATAACGTGCAGTCAAACAATGATTTTTTGGGAATGATTTTATTTTCGGACGAGTCTAGGTTTACAAATTTGGGATTATTTAACCGACAAAATACAAAATATTGGTCACAAGAAAACCAAAATTTATCACGGGAGGATAACTTTCAAGTGTGATTCGGTTTCAATGTTTGGCTTGGAATAATTGGTACTAGAATCATTGGTCCAATAATATTTGAAGGACCCCTGACTGTTGCCAGATACTTGAGATTCCTGCAAAATGAGATTGAGGACGTTTTAGATGAGATACCTTTGGATTTAAGACAGGGAATGTATTTCCAACAAGATGGCACTCATCCTCAGAATTCAAGGATAGTAAATGATTCCGTTCAACAGAGATTCGGAGAAAACGTAATTTCGACTAATGGTCCTGTGAGGTGGCCGCCAAGGTCACCTGATTTAACACTCCTTGATATCTTTATTTGGGGTCATTTAAAAAATATTGTCTACGCAACCGCCGTTACAACCCGGGAAGACCTGGAGCTACATGTAAGACGCGCAATTAATAGCGTAACGGCCCAGCAGTTGGTGAACGTTCTTCGAGAAACGTGATAAGAGTTCAGAAGTGCATTGACGTTAATGGGCAGCATTTTGAACAACTGTTGTAATGTTTTGTGTTCATTTTTTTGTATTCCAAAGCCACCTTATGTATAACATGATAATTATAAATAAATTGTATTTTCTTATTTTCTTATAGCTGTAATTTTGTTTGTATTTATCGCACATTTTAAAAAGACATATGAATAAGTTCCTTAGTAATAGTACTAATTAATAAATGGTACCACGGTACCAATACGGTTCCATTTGAAAAAAATGAGTTTTGCCCCAAAAACCATTTTGATTATTTGCTCATAAATCACGTAATTTAGTATTTTTGACGGGATTTTCAATTTTGCTACCATTACACGGGTCATTTAGAATAAATCGGAACCGTTATGGCACACTTAAATGTAAAACTAAACATTTATAAAAAATATTGACGTTTGAAATGTCACTTATTTGGTATCGTTGGATTCAGAAAATCATGCAGAATTCAAAAATGCAATAATATACAAGATGTTCCATTTCAAAACCGAAAGTTAGTGTCACTTCCGGCGAAACCGGAAATGAAAAAAAAATCGCTTCTTATGTCAAAAAGTGCCGCTAATTATGTACCGGGTGGCCAACTAAGAACGGCCGTCGGAATGGCCTCAAGAATGGATTATAGCTCAGGTTCGGGAAAAAAATTTTTATGACAAAAGTGGCCTCGAGAAACGTCTGGAAATAATTTTCAGAATTGTAGGTCCACCACTAGACGGCGTATTTGACAGCAAAATTTTTCAAAATTTACTCAATTAAGGGGCATATTAAATAGTATAATCAGACTCCTCAACAAATTCTGCATATTTTTTATTTGACAAGTTTTAGTCTATCTCTTCAAATAAGGGGTGGGGGAGAGTAGGAACCTTGTTACGAAAATACGACTTTAATTTAGGTTCTGCTTGACCGATTTTAATAAACTTGATGTTATTTGAAAGAGCTTTTGTTAAACAATAGAAAATTTGTAAATTTGAAGCAATCTGATTAATAACATAAATGCTAGAGGGCGCTGTTTACTATGTTTTTAATATTGTGTTTTCTCTTTACAATTTTAAATGGAAGCATAAAAATTTAAGTAGGTCTTTAAAAGTAGACTAAATTAGTAATGAAACAGTGAAAACTGCAAGTTCTCATTTTTATCATACCGAAAATGTCATTACATCAAAGTTAACTTGTGACAACATGACTAATGTATTTGCCGCCATTTTATGTCCAGTTTCAATAAAACACCAAATTATTTAAGGAAATTATCTTATGCTATGTGAATAAATTTTAACTAACAACATGATAATTAAGTGAGGCAAAGTAAAGTAAAAAGGTAACAATAATAAAAAATAATGAGAGGCCGGGCGAAAAAAATTCGTAATAACATTACGAGAGTTAATGCATTTGAAGTCCTTTTTCGTTTACTAACAACGAAGGACTTGAATGTGTCTTATTGATCTGATTACTTTATAATATATACTATTTTATATTGCACCTATATCACATGGTCCTACACCATAGTTTGAATGCTCAAGATTTCGATACCAGGTTGGATTTTTGCAACTGGCTCTCAAATATGATACACAACGATCCTAAAATACTGTCACGAATTATGTGGGCAGATGAGGCTACTGTCGTTGGTCTGTAAATGTGTGGTGCGGGATTCTAGGTGGAGAACAATTGGCCCTTTTTTTTTAATGAGAATGTTAATGGAGAAAGATATTTAGATTTTTAAGCAACGAATTGCCACTTCTTTTAAAGACGTACTTGACCATTCGTCGTGACATGTTCTTGCAACATGATGGGTGCCAGCACATTATTCTAGAGATGTTCGGAATTTCTTAGATCAATCATACGCTGAAAGGTGGATAGGACGTGGAAGTTTATTTATTTGGTCACCAAGGTCTCCAGACTTAACTTGTTTAGATTTTTATTTATGGGGGCGAATAAAAGATCTCGTTTATGCCGATAGATCCAAGTAGAACCGGGACACTTGTTTCCGCCATCTTGGATTTTGACGTCACAAGACCGCCCACGTGGGAGACCGGGTTTTCCACCCTTATTTTTACCTGCTTACGTGTACGACGTATTTTTTCATCCCTATTTTTACAAACCCGCGTGTGAGACCGTATTTTCATCCCTAATTATTTTTTATATACCCTCGTGTGAGACCGTATTTTCAACCCTTTTATCCCTAATTATTTTTTACATACACCCATGTGTGGGACCGTATTTTCAACCTTTCTTTTTTATCCCTAATTATTTTTACTCGCTTACGTATAGGACGTGTATTTTCATCCCTTATTTTTAATAAAACTTATGACGCCGGTTAAAGTTGTCACCTAAACATATGGCAACACTGCTTTGGATTTTGACGTCACAAGACCGCCGTGTGGGGGGGGGTGTTTTTTTTCAACCCTTGATGGACTTTTTAACTCTTTTGTTTGTATTAAGGGCCTTTTTGACAGCAATTTTTGTGTTCACTTACGTGAACGAGGTACATTTCAATCCTGACAGTATTTTCAACTTTTTTGTTTGTATTAAGAGCCCTTTTGGTGGGGAGCCCCTAAAGGATAGGCAAATAGATGCGTACGTATGATCGTATTTTTTACTTATTTTTAAGGTTTAATAAACGGTAGGATATTTTTTGGTATTAAAAGAAGCTAATCAAGGTAAAGGTAACGTATACGTTGATTTAAATACACTATTAAATTCTATAATGATAATAAACAGTTAATGGTATTGCATCATCAGTTAATTACTCTGTTGTTGTCATACAATGTGAATGTACGGTTTAGCGACTATTTAATGTGTTTTTTATTATTAAAATTTAGTAGGATTCCGTACTAAATTTTATCAAAGGAGATTGCATAATTGTTGTTATTAAATTATTGTTAGATTTCTTTTAATCCCCATCTACAGATTGCGGTCCTCTACCTGTTTGAAAATTCATTTGAATATATTTTAAAATGAAATTGCTTTAAAAATAAAATGTGTAATTAACTAATTGATTAACCTGCTTACAGCAATAGTAATCATCGAAAACTAAGGAATGTCGCTTTTATTTATTTATCTTTTAATACGTATCATTTACATGCAATATATTTTGGTTTTAAATATGAGTCACAATGTGTCGCAATCCTTTTTGCTTTAATTATGGGTCATAATTAAATCTAGTTGTCGCTCAAGGTAATCACTACCAAATTAATCTCATGTACAACACGAAACTTAATATCAATAATGTATAGCAAAGTATTTTTTATAATGCCATTTTTCGCATAGTTTAATGTCCATGTATGGGTCGTATTTTAGCCTTGGGAGATCGGATTTGGTCTGGGTCAGACTAGGGGTTGGTCATGCATTGGAGATTGTATTCTAAATTGTCTCCTGTGAAAGTCAGCTTTACAAAAACACAAACACAATCACAAGCACGAGCACGAGCACAAGCATAAACACAAGCACAGGAACAATTACAAGCCCAAGAACCAGCACATGCACAAACACAAGCACAATACAGACGAGCGCAAGCAAACAACACAAGCACAACACAGAACAACACAAGCACAACACAAGCACAACACAAGTACAAGCACAAGCGCAAGCAACACAAGTACATACAAACACACAAACACGAAAACGAAAAATCGCAAACACGAAAACGAAAACGAAAATTCGCAAACACAAAAATCGTAAACACGAAAAACGAAAACGAAAAATTCGCAAACACGAAAATCAAGAAAACAAAATTCGCAAACACGAAATAAAACAAATTCAAAACGAAAAACGAAAATCAACACGAAAATGAAAACGAAATTCGCAAACACGAAAATGAAAACGAAAATTTCGCAAACACGAAAACCGAAAACGAAAATTCGCAAACACGAAAATCGAAACACGAAAATGAAAACGAAAAATTCGCAAACACGAATAACGAAAACGAAAATTCGCACACAAAAAAATGAAAAAACGAAAAATTCGCAAACACGAAAAATGAAAACGAAAATTTCACAAACACGAAAAACGAAAAATCGCAAACACGAAAACGAAAACGAAAATTCCAAACACAAAACGAAAAATCGCAAACGAAAATTCGAACACGAAAATTCCAAACACGAAAAGAAAACGAAAATTTGCAAACATGAAAAAAACGAAAATCAACACGAAAAAAAAATCCAAACACGAAAACAGAAAACGAAAATTCACAAACACGAAAATCGAAACATCGCAAACACGAAAACGCAAACACGAAAATTCGCAAACACGAAACGAAAATCAAACACGAAAAATCGCAAACACGAAAACGAAACGAAAATTCCAAACACGAGAAATCGAAACATCAAACGCAAACATAAAACAGAAGAAACACAAGCAAAGCAAAACACGAACACAATACGAACACGCAAAACGAAAACACAAACTGAAAACACGAAATGCACAAAAAATACAACACGAAAATCGCAAACACGAAAATGCACAAACACGAAAAGAAAACGAAAAATCAAACAGCACAATCGAAATAAGAAAACGCAAAACGAGATTACTACGAAAATTAGCAAACATGAAAATCGAAATTTACAATCACGCAAACACGAAAAAACAAAAATCAGCAAAACCAAATGCAAACACAAATTAAATCACAAGGTCGAAACAAGCATTGACAAACGAAAATCGCAAACATCGACAAACCGCAAAACATACAAATAAGAAAACGCACAAACGAAAACATGCGAAACGAGAAATGAAAATGCACAATGAGTATAAATAAGTAAATACGTCTCAACAGTATATAAAATATAGCTGAAAAAGTAAATACGTCAACTGGAAAGATCAATACAAATCTCAGTCACGGAGAAATAAGTGACACAAAACGCTCAAGGCGCTTATACAAATCAAAGGAAAAAGTCCACGAGCTGATCACACAAAGCTACAGCGAAGAAACGCAGAAAACGAAATTCAAGCAGCACAATTAGATACAACTTAACCGTCGCAAGTTTATCCATAAAATAAGGAGAATGAAACACGAAAATTCGCTATATTAAGCGAAGTAAATCAATTAGATAAAATTCGCAAACTTGACGAAAACGGTCACCAACATTTATGAAAAAAATTACGAAAAGGTTGATTACATCCAGCAAAATATAAAAATAATTACGCGACACTGAAAACGAATGAAAATTACGTCTACACACTTGTAAAAAGGGATGAAACAAAATTCGTACACTAAAGTAAAATGTGAAAACCGGTCACTGGCGATTTTAGTCAAAAATAAAGATGCGAAACAATGTCCGGTTCTACTGATCCACAACAAGAGCTGACATGATTGAAAGAATACGACAGACAATACGAAGTATTTCAAGGGCAGAAATTGAAACTGCTGTTCTCTCCACCCGTCAGCGATTGATTTCATCCATTGAAAATGATGGACGACATTTCGAACATCTAGGGCGACACTAATTACGTAGTTATTTATTTAAGGTTTTAATTGTTAGATTTATCACATTATTTTATAATTTGTTCTCATTGTTAGTAGCGACATCAGCATTACATTTAGGTAATCTAGCGGCAACCATAACATTAATATGATAACAGTTTAAATTACTGCAGACCAATGTAAGATCTTTTCATCCAGGCTAAATTTAATAATTTCCGTTAACGCGAACTGGCCTATTAGACGTTGGAAGAACAATTCCCGCCATTTACCTGTTTCTTACGATATCTTAGGATAGGAAAAAGATATTGACTTGCAGTTTTCACTGTTTCATTAATAATTTAGCCTACTTTTTAAAGACCTACTTAAATTTTTATGCTTCCATTTAAAATTGTAAAGAGAAAACACAATATTAAAAAAATATTAAACAGCGCCCTCTAGCATTTATGTTATTACTCAGATTGCTTCAAATTTACAAATTTTCTATTGTTTAACAAAAGCTCTTTCAAACAACATCAAGTTTACCAAAATCGGTCAAGCAGAACCTGAATTAAAGGCGTTTTTTCGTAACAAGGTTCCCACTTTCCCCCTCCCCTGATTTGAAGAGATAGATAGACTAAAACTGCAAATTGAAAAATAATTTCAGATCTGTTTTTCAAAGCCCCTTATTGTATATAAAAATTTTTTTCCCGAACCTGTCTATAATCATTCGTGAGATATGGTCAAAGATTCTTAGTTGGCCACCTTTTGTTATAAGATATCCCAAGTTTCAATCAATTATCTTCAAAACGAAAGGAGAAAAGTGGTGTACCATGATCCTGTTACACCCGGTATACGTTTGTATTTAATTAATTATGCGTTTCATTATCATCCTTAAATTTAATTTTAAACGCAAAATTTTGCGGAGGAAAGCTAGTATGCTATAATATTGTCAACAATATTGTCAAGATATTAAGACTTCAATATCATACACCAGGTGATCGTCTCATTAACATTCTTTACATATTAAGAGATTGCAATGCCACTCGATAATTAAAATTCAAGAATGTGAAACATTTTTTCTTAATGTTTTATGCTAAGTCGGAAAATTACACTATAGTATTCGATACCTTATTTAGCATAGTGGTGTCTACCAGTAAGAGACAAGAGATGACAAAATTACAGAAAAAAATTCGAAATTGTAAATAACGAAAACGGAATTTGGTTGTTCTAACAGCAATAAAATAACCTTTAATTCTGTTTTGAAAACATTTTTCTGGATATGTTATGCTGAATCAAAATTATTATATTCGATACCTATTAGAAGTGTTCTACAGTGATTCAGTGCAAAATTACAGTAAAATTGAAATTGTAAATATCGAAAACGGAATTTGGTTGTTCTAACAGCAAGCTAAAATAACCTTTAATTCTGTTTTGAAAAAAAAACTGTTTGGATATGTTAATCATGAATAAATATTTGATTTGTATTTTTACCCCATTACCTAAATAAAGGAACAGTTTTTGTTGATTTCTGTTTGCCCTCTAATTATTACTATTAAAATCTGTAAAAGACAAATTAAATCAAAATTAGAATTCGACATAAACTTAATTCCGAACTGAATTGGTAATTAGATTACAGCAGGTGTGGCGCTTTCGGTTTGTACATGCATAGTAATAAATAACTGAATGTTGAGAACTCAATAAACATTGACACTAGTAATCGACAAATTGTTAAAAGCACAGATATAAAAGAGTGATTCATTTTCTTTTATTACACTTTAAAAGTTTTGTAAATATTTGGAAATTTTTCTTTATCAAACTGTTAATATAAATACCTAACTTTGATGAAGTAAGTAATTAGAATATTTTGTTGATGAGTTTACATGAATTATTAGGCAATTAAACGGTTATAAAAATCATTACACTAAATCCTTTAATTTAAAAAGTAAATTAAGTAATTTTTGTTTTATAATAACTAATAAATTACAATCTTTATTTAATGTCAAAAGGTAAAGTTTTCTTTTTTTTTATTTTTATAAAACAGCCGTGTATACCTGTCAAAGCAGGTTTTGTCGACGTAAGTTCTTTCATTAGCTGAAAATAAATTTATTTCCAAATAAAACTTGACGTATACAAATTACAGTCATACTCCCTTTAATTTATGTTCAAGCTTTTATAGATTTTCTTTCTACTTGTGTTATCATAACAAAATAAAAAAAATTATATCTCTATTTAGTGAGCTTGTAAAATCGTTTAAATAAGTGCATACTCATACGTAAAATACAATCAGATTAAGTTTAATTGCCTGTACGTCTTGATTTTATCGTAATAATTATTACTACTGAATGTGCAAACTCTTTACACTTCGTGGACCTTGATTCGATTTCTTGGCGGGTATGCATCTGACTAACTATGCATTGAATTAGGCTAATAACCTTTTATGTTGATATCTTCAATCTAAAGTGGCACAAGAATTTTATAAACAAACAGTATTGCTTTAATACTTGCAACGTTTATGTCGGGTTGAATAATCGGTTAATAATGATATAGATAATAAACACGTTTTTCTATTGATCAATTTAGGCGGTCGTCATAAATGGCTGATGAATAAATTTAAATAATTTGCAAAGGATCGGGTTAATATATAGCAGTTTAGTAAGATTACATATCAGTTGATTAAGAACGATTGTTATAACGATAGAAACTATCTTTTGCGATAATCTCACAATAGTAAAATGCCAATGGTGACGTCTGTTTCTCTCAATTACAGGGTTAGTATACATTAAATTTCACTCTCACATAAATCAATACGGATGATATAGAGTTATAACCCAGATTTTAAGAGAGAGACAGAAACTAAACTAGGAAAACATACTGATAGTTGCATCGCTGTTTACAATGAACAAAAATGAAACAGATCGTTATCAATTCCATTCACGTAACATTTCGATTAGACAATAAATTCTACTTCTAGTACCTTTTTGAGGAATTTCTAAACAAATACGATGACGAATAAGTGATAAATCGGTAAAAATTACGTTTTGGAAACACCGTTTCAAGTACCTTGTTAATACTATTTCTGTAGGATATAAATTTGTACTGTTTTTGTGTGTTAAAGAAGCCAACTATCTTCCACAAGTGATTAAAAGCGTTACTACAGTCGTAATTGCGAGAGGTGACTTATGATTGACACCTGACCGAATAGTAAATAAATTACTATCGTATATTTATTTCACTTATCTGTTGGTGTTAAAGAAAGATGGAGGACTTTCACTATGTCGTAATAGAAATCTCAATAACGTAGGTCGATGATACGCTAAATCATATTTTAACAGTTTGTTTACCTTGTCAAATTTAACCTACAATTTACTACGCTTCAACAAATTATTTCGTTCTTTATTTTCCATACCTACGTGTTTTCATATTATAACAGCTTTTTCAAAACTATCCGTAACATTTTTGTTTACATTCAAGGTAAGATTGTCTAATTTAATCAATTTTTGAAAATAATCGTCATATAATTTGCAGTTCGTCATGTCTTTAAAGGGTAAATCTCTTAAAAGTGAAACTCAACTTATGTTGATGAACGTATTACGTTATTTTGAAGGTCAACGTGATCGTAAAGGGCCAAATGTACCATTGACTTCTATTATACAGGTTTGTTATTATTTCCATACTTTTCCCATATGAAATATAATTTATATTTTAGAGAACGGCGGAAGCATGTGGAGTTACTGAAACAACTGTAACCCGTACCAATGCAGGACTTGCTAAATGCAAAGCAGCACGTAAATCTGTACCAGATTCTCCTCAAAAAACGAGAACACGACAAAAAAAAAGCAATCGATGATGTGGATGATTACATTAAAGATGTAATTAAACGCAAAGTGTATTACATGCACTCTAAATATAAGTAATGGAATACCAATTACTTATAGATTCTAAAGGGTGATTCAAAAAGCGCGCCGGTTTTAAATCACTCGCCATTTTTTTGTTTGTTGCTTAGCAACATAGTTGTTTATAAAGTTGACATTTATGCTAATATTCCGATTTCATTCTGTGTGTCAAAATGGAACGCTTTTCTACTGAACAACGTGTGTAAATCGTGAAAACGTTTTATCAAAACGGAGAAAGTTTGGCAGAAACTGTCCGTGCGATTTTCGGGCGTAATGAAGCTCGAATGAATCAACAGTGCGCAGACTTATGACAAAGTTTATTGAAACAGGATCAACACTCAACATTAAAAATTCTGGTCGTCCTAGAACTGCCGGTCTGTTGAAAACATTGCAGTAGTTCGTGATAGTGTCAATAATAGCCCACATAAATCGGTTCGACGTCGTTCCCAACAATTGGGGATAGGTTATTCTTCACTGCGGCGAATTCTTGTGAAGGATCTTCATTACCATCCCTACAAAATCCAATTAACCCACGAACTTGAGGTGCCCGATCACCAAAGGAGACGAGAATTTGTTGACTGGGTTCTGAGAAGACCAGCAATGGCCACCAAGGTCGTGTGATTTAACCCCATGCGATTTTTTTCTTTGGGGTTATGTCAAATCATTGTTTTATGTCAATAAACCCCGAGAGATCCGCGAGTTAAAGGAAGAAATTCGACGAGTTATCAACGAAATCGACGTGCAAGTTTGTGAAGCTGTAATCAACAATTTTAGGAAAAGAGTTTTGGCATGCCAGCAAAGTAGAGAGGGGCATATGCCCGATGTGATTTTCCATTCCTACATTGGGAAGGTTTGATTAACAGCTTTATGTCTTTTGTAAATGATTTTTAAAATAAACTTTGGTTTTGTTACAATTAAAACCGGCGCGCTTTTTGAATCACCCTCTATAAGAAATCTGATTTTTAGTATGGCCTATCACAGTGAAGTCCTTAGTAAAGGAATTGAAAGACGACAACGTCTTCTCGTTTAGCGTAACAGGTTTGACGAAATTGCTACATTCAATTGGTTTTGATTTCAAAAACGATGATCCAAGAAGAGGCTTACTTGAACAAGAACATATACTTGCCAGCAGAACAACGTTTCTAAGAAATTATTTTAAAGACAAAGAAGAGGCTACCTACGATCAGACTGTATTTTCGGATGAAACATGGATATTTGGTAGAGGCTCTTCAAAAAGTTTTATAGTATTGAGTGCTGGAAATTTTGATGGGTCCTTAGTCTTTTCCACAAAACAACAATTATCCGATTACCATGATAATATGAACGCTGAAATGTTCAGGAAAGAGTTTGAACATCAATTACTATCAAACTTAGAAGCCTAGCCTTATACTATTAGACAACGCATCACACCATTCAGCATTAATTGAAAAGATACCAACATATAGCTGGAACAAAGACCAACTAATTGAATTTTTAAACAAACACAACATAAGTTATTCTCCTGATATGCTAAAAGTGGAGTTATTAGAACTCGCAAAACAAAAAAACATATCGAAAAAATATTTAATTGATCAACTAGCAGAAGAATAAAGTATTACGTTTACCACCGTATCACTGTCAGTTTAATAACGAAAATGTAATAGCACTGTGGAAAACTCCTTAAAAAGAATCGATGCTAACTATTGGCAAACATGCATTGCACATGCTGAAAAGCAAATGCAGGTATGGTGGGATGTCTAAAAGCAGTTTGATGTCCAAGAACCAATCATGCTAGTTTAAATTTCTCTACTTCGTTTCTTTATAATAGACTTCTTCTATTTAACTTTGTTACACACAGATTAAATCAATCACATTTGTTACATTACATTACATGTAAGAATTATTATGTAATGTGAATCTATAATGAGATGTGATCAAACTTAAAAATTGAGCAAAAATAGTTTTTAAATAAAGTTATTCTAATATTTGATGCTATAATTATTACCAACAAGTAGCTTTTGAGTACTAAAATTACTTAGAATCATATTTCTCACTACATACAGATGTAAAATACTTTCAAACTTGCAGTAAAATAGGTTCCATTCATCGGTCAATGTGTATAACCTACAAAATACAAGTAACTTTCAATTACTGAGTACTTATACAAATAGTTTCAGGAACACTAAAAATATACTTATTTACATTATTCAAAGTAAATCGTTTAATTTCTCCAGACACCGTAATTTAATGCTATGTTTTTCGCGATGGTGTATTGTTAATTTGTGTTCGATGTGAATGCCAATATAGATGACGTTTACAAATATGCGCGCCAATAGCAACCTCTCCAGAGTCAAAACTGCCTTGCCATCATAACTTAATGCTGTTATCGACGTCATAAGATCTCGGGATGTGAGCTGCTAATTTGTGCCCAATGTGTGTGCCAGTTTTTAACGATTGCGTGCCGAAAGTGTCCCTCCAGAGCCAAGAGCTGCCTTACACCTATAACGATTCTATAGCCGTTTTTAAATAATGTGCGCCTAAGATAAACTCTATAGGGTCAAAAACATCCCTACGCCTGACGTAGTAGATATAAACTAATAATATCACAAACTCATAAGATTACAATATATCCATGACATATTTCTTACTGCACACCTTTAAAACCATTTTAAATCAAAGAATATCCTCGCTTCGTTTGCGTTTCTACCTTTATTACAGGTATTACTGTGTCCACAAAATAAGGTGACATTTGGATTTAAACGTCGCGCGAAAAATTAATTAATAATTGATTAATTTTCATGCATGGAAAAAAACGTTGGCATAAGTGCATTGTGTCCGGAGGGGATTACTCTGAAGACGATGAATTGGATTTGGAAGGACAAATAAAAATTTTTTGAAATAAATGCAATGTCACCTTATTTTTTGGATTGGATTGTAAAATGTACATGTAATTTGAGTTACGTAAAAATATTCGGGTTGTTACCAAAAATAAAACAATTTCTTCAATAAAACATGGATTTATTGAGATAACGTGTCCATAATCGTTGACTGATAGAATACTCAAAATGGGGTGGAGTAATCAAGTGTATGAATGAAGTACACAAAACGTTTCCCATGAAATTCTTTATTAAGATAAATATAAATGTAACTGATCTTAAAGCAACATGTTTCGACAATTGTGTTGTCATAATCAGGCTATTAAAATTATATGTACATAAAAATTTACAACTAAAGTTCTTACACAACCATAATGCAATGGAAAACCATAGCAAAACTGGACAATAACTTAATTAAAAATTCGGAAAGGCATTTTAGTACTGAAACCATTAAAATAAAAATTTATAAAAATATAATAAACGAAACTGTAAAACTCCTGATTATTATTATGGACATATTTGCTTATTACTCTGATGATTAAGCGAGTTTGTTCCACAAGTTCAAGAAACTTAGCATAAAACTTAAGAACACACCATTAAAGATTTGATTCAACAATACTTGCTTAAAACAACTTATACTTAATTAAGTCATTAAGTCATTTCTTTGTTTGCATACCATCGCAGTACGTTTTCTCGCGTTGAAATTTTCTGTTTATGGCCCATGGCCTGAATATTGATGATACCGTGTGCAAGGGCACTGACTGAGACGTAAAGACAAAATTTACATAGATTGGGCTTGAATCTCCATAACGCAGTTGGTTAGCGCGGTACGCGTGAATCCTTGAGATATTGCAGGCTCACATTCCATTAATATAAGTAATTTGATTGTAATCTCATTATTTTTAGAATTTACATCAGCTCTACATACATAAAGACAAAATTTGCATCGATTGGGGCTTGAACCTTGATGGCGTAGTTGGTTAGCGCGGTACTCTAACAAAGTACAGTCGTAGGTTCAAATCCTACTCGAGGTAAACTTTTTATTTATGTATTTAATAAAATTAATATTAATTTTTAACCTCATGTCGAAGCTTTAAGATTTTGTTACTTTTGGGTTTCTTAAACATCTCCAAATTTAATCTACTCTATATCTTTAATTACCAATAGTAGCCACAATTATGGCTATTCTGCATATTGCATTAGTCTCTATCACTTTCTAATAGACAAGATTGATGAGCAATGTGAAAATCTACTTAACATGGAAGTTCAAATTCTTATAAATTCCACTATTTAATTAAAAAATGCAACAGAAGGAACTAATAAGTTATCTTGATATAAGTACGTTAAAACAAAATCACAAAAAAAAATTGAATTACTCACCATTACACCGGCGGAGTAATCTTGTCTAACGGACACAAACTCACCACGGTAAACACACTAACGTCACTAACCTAACCTAACAATGATACATATACACGCAAGTAATAATAGTTCTCTTGGAAATACTTTAGTGTTCTACATTTGAAGTGCAGGAGTGAGATTTATATGGTGGTGCCATCTATAAACACAAATTTTAAACTACATGATTACTTATTATAAAAAGCAGTACCTGCAGACATGTACATTGCTGATGTAAATAGGACTTCAATTTTTACATAATGTATTTCCAGCACAATAGCACACTTCACCGAGGCAAAATATTCTACTGTAGAGCAGAGGAAGAAGTGTAAGAGTTCAGTATCAGTCAGCCATTTTGTAATTATAAATAAGGCGCCAGTTTGAACTTGACTATTTGCTATATTTCAAGTTATTAATGATAACGTCGCCATGTTATAGATACTCTATTCTATCCTATTGTGGTCCCGGTCAGACATAGATTTCGAAGAAATTTCCAACTTTTCGTTAAATGTTGCTATAAATTAGCCATTGTATGATTTAAACTACAAATAATAGAAACGACACTCAATATTTACACAACGCTAATGCGAGTGCTTCAAAATCCTGCAATAATTTCTTCCATATAACACTTATCTGAATCTGATAAATATTGAATTAAATTAAAATAAGAGATAAATACATACATTCAAGCCACGTTTTATTGAAAAAAATGTTTTCGGCTTAATTACAACCCAACTAACTCAAATTACATGTATATTATTGTAATTCTTTAATCTTTTTAGCCTACATTTTGTAACCTTATGCTCGATCTGAACATACAAAAAATCTATAATCATTTTATTAGACATTATTATCGTTATTGGGTTTTTCAAAATCATTAAAACTGAGAAACAGTTTCTAAGTTCGCCACGTCTTATTAAAACTAATAACAACAAAAACTCAACGTAAACGAGGGTATTCTTTAATTAAAAAACGCTTAGATATATGTAAAGAATGTGTCTTAGTTGCAGGGTAACCTTGTGAGTTTGTGACATTATGAGCTTACATAGACTACAACAGTGGAGATATTATCGATATTTCGGTATTGTCGGTATTGTCGATATTGTCGATATTGTCGATATTATCGATATTATCGATATTGTCGATATTGTCGGTATTGTCGGTATTGTCGATATTGTCGATATTGTCGATATTATCGATATTATCGATATTATCGATATTATCGATATTATCGATATTATCGATATTATCGATGTTATCGATATTACCTATATTATCGATATTATCGATATCGTTGTTATTTTCCTTAAAATGATTAGTTGCTTGAACAGTTTTTACGTTTTTACTGTTTATTACATCAACAATGAATAAAAACTCAATTTTTGCCAAATGTAAACGCAGCAAAGACGAATCGGGCCCGGCTGCGCATTGATTGAACCTTTTTCGCCGTTATTTCTCTTAAAAAATAACCTCTACCTGTATTGCAAACAATGGTTCTGGTGCTCGTTGAACGGTTAGCTTCGAACTCCTACAGAGCTTGTTCTTCAAAATCTACATCTCTACGGTATCTACAATAATGATTACCAGATTATTACTATTAAGACTGCGAAGCGGTATTGACATATTCGAATACTTAAAAAATGTAAGATCTGTTAATATTACCAACAAATTGATTTCAAAAAGTATTGCTCATGTTAACCTGCTGTTTAATAAATAAATACTGAAATATTTATCTTTTGTGTATGTAATCGTGTATTCTTGTTCATTTTTTACAAATTTAAGCCTTTAAAAACAAACAAAAATCTCGGATTGAATAGGTTTTGGCATCTTGTAATTAAAAGGATACAATGGTATGTCTAGTTTGCTGTGTTATTCCTAGATGTCGAAGGAAATGCTTTACCAATTAAGTAAGTTAAGTTGTTGTTAGTGTATAATAACGATTTCAGTCGTTAAGTAATAACAGAAGCTCATTTCTTTGTTGGATTTGTTATTATTTAACTAGATATTTAATTGGTATGCTAAGTTTTTAGATTGATTAAACTTTGTTAAATTTGTCTTTTTATTGTTCTGATATGTTATTTTTAAGGCGGTTTAATAATATTTAATCTATTATAGATCTAGTTAATCTTTACTAAAATAAAATTAGATTCCGTAGTTGGCTTTTTCATGTACGTTATCTATCT
Source organism: Vesta saturnalis (assembly GCA_036346205.1). NCBI lineage: Eukaryota > Metazoa > Arthropoda > Insecta > Coleoptera > Lampyridae > Vesta > Vesta saturnalis. Next base: position 974,660 of record JARFJB010000994.1, on the reverse strand, counting down.
ATTATAACAGGCTTATATTAGTGTTTTCAGATTTCATATATTTATTTGGCATCTTAATGTTTTTTAACTAGTATTATTTACTGAAGAAATTGCAATTGTTTATCGTTTAAATTTGTAAAAATTAATCAAAATATACGATTACATCCTCAAAAGATAAGTATTTTAATTATAAGTGATAATTGTGAACGTTTGCATTTTCATACTTATCTCATTTTCAATGTTTAACAATTAAAAATTCAGTAGCTTTCGATTCGGATAAATTATAAACGATTTTTTGCTCGTTTCGTAGTTTATTAGCAACACGAGTTGCTAGTATGATTGTTCCCATGTGTGTTCTAGAGCGCGCGGTATGTCAAAACATTTCAGCTTCAGTCACAATAAAAGTACTGAGTTGACGTCCTCAGAGTCTGACACCTTTAACTATTTCAAACAAGGGGCACAAAACTTAACATTCCTCGATAAATATGCAAGCATGATCATAGTAACTATTAGAGTATGCATAGATACACTCAATGTATTATAATAGTAACAATATTGTACAATGTATCTTTATCATAGTTAACAGAGCATTAAACTTAAAATGTTTCAATCCAGTGTTGCAGACATAGAAAACTATGAAAATCTAAACTTTGCGTTGATCACACATGATTAAAATCATTGGCGATAATAACTTTTAGAACCTGCAAAATACTTTATGCAGTTATAATCCACTATAAGACTATCAGATAATTACCTGGCATTGACGCCATTATGAGGAAATACTGCTTCTATTCCCATATTAAACGTACAAACGTTATGTCGTTAAACATTTGCAAGAAGATGGAAGACCTGGTAGAAAAAATGTTCTCTGTGATCGATAGTGAGTCCCAGGTTTGCGTGATGTGGGTTGTGGCTGACTACACGTCTCTACTAGATCACTGGGCGCCACTGGGTTGGAGAGCGCGCTGTTCAGAAAAGACTCCACGGTGCCATTAGTTACAGCACAAGCTAAAGGTTATGTACGCACGACTCACTAATACTACTTATAGTTCACGAGTAAAGGCCTGGCTACTTCAAATAATAAAATAAAAATAAAATAAAGGGACAAAGAGCAATAGATTTATATTATGATCAAAGAACAATGTTGAAATTTATAAAGACCTAAGCTAAGATTACCATATATACAGGCAATAACATATAAAACAGTAAACAATAAATATGAAATATTGATTAGAGGCTGAGCACAAAATGTTGATTAAAGTAAGTAAGTATGTAATATCGTAGTAGGTGGTTAATAGTGGCGCGAAAATAAATGCTACGATCTTAGCAAGCGACGAACCAGGGGTCACCAGGCTGCTTACTTACTTGTAAGAGTGATAGGAACATGACACTCTTTAAGGTGAAGGAGAGTTGTCAGCTACGAACACAATCTCAAACTCCTTAATCTCAGGTGATACTGATAATACGCCTACTGGGGAAAATCTATAACGTATTCCCTCCCGTCACGCTAACCACCGTGCTCAAAACACCTTTTCAATGTGGCTAAGGTGACTGGTGTGACATTTCTACCAAACATTTGAGTTCTATATAGAATTAAAAAATAAACTATTCTCGTTAGATTTTTTCGTACCTTAACTGTTGTGTACCATCAAATTTAGAACCACTTAAGAAAAAAAATGTCTCCTTGTTCTCCCGTTTCTAACGGTTAGAAGATGATTTCGGGGAAAAGTTAAAACACGTGTTTTTTTATTTCTTAAGGAACATCAAAAGTTCAATTTTCATGTTTCACCTTGTTTAAACAATTCATCCCATTTTGGAACCCGAATTCATCCCCCTGAGGTAAAATTTCAAAAAACGGTGAATTATGGGCCCGTTCGATTATTAATGAAAATTGATTCCTCGATTTTCAGATCTCCAACAACCCGGGTTTACTAAAAAGCCTATTTTTTTCCACCCTTACTTTAAACCCTTAGGGGTTGAATTAAAAAATCCTCCTTTAGTGTGCGCCTACGTGGTAAGGGATGCATGTGACCCAAATTTGAAGTTCCTACGTCTAACGGTTTGATCTGAGCTCATGCATTTCGATACCGTTCTAAGACATTAGCTTAAGACTTGTTAGCTTGTTAGCATTCTCAAATGTTTCAAAGATAAATTATTTGTCCATTTAAATTTTGCTTTACAACTTTTATTTATTGTTAAAGTTAAAAAACTGAGTCAACAATGTTATGACTTTACTGGTTTTAATGGTTTAACAGGAAGTACCCCAACCATATCATTACCTCGAAATTGCCATACCCCATAAAAAAATCATGTCTTGCTAACTCATTAAATTGTACCAGATGCGCCACATAAATGTTTGCTTTTAGTGGATACTGTCATTTGCACCAAATATAAATTTATGAGAAATTGAGTTGATAATAACACAACAATAAACTGTCATTAAAGGTAGATTATATTATGGGGAATTTTTAAAGCAGGATACGATGGTAATTAACTAACAATAACTCGATAATTACTAATTAGTGCAACATTATTTGGATTAACAATAATTATTCCCATTAATTAATTAAATCTTCTGTACCCAATCACGTAAAAGGGGTTGTTCATAAGAATTAATATAAATAAAAAACATTTGAAAACGGTCATTAGTCTAACGATTTTTAACGCGGCTGTTATAAAATGGTATATATTTAAACCTCTAAAGTCAAAGTTGCTTTTATTACACGATGGCTATAAGTATCGCCTCAAAAGAAGAAATAAAAATGTGTTCATGAAAAAACTTTAAAGTGTCGAGGATCTCTGATTGCGGAGTCGGAAAGTAGTGAAGTTCACCAATGGTTATCTCATAACCGTATTCGTGATGTGGCCAAGGCGGAAGTCGAAATACAACTTTTTAAGTGTAAGAAGAGAGCCAGGGAAGAGCTAACGCCCGTTACTAAGATTTTGATGAAGAAATGAGAGATGTGATGAATAAAGGGTATGATTTTGTAACCAATGTACCACAATTTTCTTCAATGGCTTCCTCAATATACCGAAAACGGTGAAAAGCTCTTGGAGCATCTTTTATACCAGGAAAAAGAGGAGACATTAAATTGCCTCTGAGTCTAACACAAAACTTCTTATGGATTGACGATGGCGACGAACACCGCATCTTGATATTTGCCAGTCCAACTACAAGGAGAATTTTGGCCGATAGTATATATATATTTTCATGGATGGGACATTCAAGAGCTGCCCAAAACAGTTTTACCAGCTGATACGATCCATGCTGATGTAGGCAGTACTACTGGATCAACTTGTGTATTTCCATTGGTGTACGCTTTGTTGCCGAATAAGAAATGCGTTTACTTGTAAGCGACATTCAACATCAAATGTTATTTGCACAAATTGCAAAAATTAAATTAATTAAATATGTAAACTTCTTTGTGTAAAGTATAATAAAATTAGTTAAAATATATACAGGGTGGCGCATTAATGTGACAAAGTCCCATATCTCCTTTATTTAAAGAGATACAAAAAAATTAAATACAAAAGTTGTAAGATATGTTCTGGTGCATATTCCAAAAATATTTTTAATTATACAGGGTAGATCACAAAAGCTTAGAAGTAATTTTAAATTTTTTTTTTATTTAAAAACCCTATATATTATTACATATTTAGATTCTACATACAATTTTAGACACATTTTATGTCTAATGTCTTATACCTAAATCTAACCGTTTTTGACAAATTTCCAATTTTTTGTCAAAAATGACGTTTTCAGGCCAAAACATAGGTGGAAATCTTTTCTAAACGAAGCCTTTATCAATTAGTTGTGGTTGGTTTCCTTGGAAATGGGAACCTACTCTAATGGGCTGTATTGATATTTTTGTAATGCATTCATACAGGGTGATCAAAAATGGACAAAAAAGTAGATTAAAAAACCTATAAAGTCATTTTTTAATGGAAACCCCTATTTTTAATTCTATCTTATTTAGCATTAAAAATAAGGGTGACTTGTATAAGAGTGTATATTCCAAAAAATTGTAGTTTTTGAAATAAGGACAATTTAACATTTTGTTATTGTAAAAAGGCTATACGGCTTTCAAGTTTTGTTGTTAGTTGGCCGTGACGGCGAGGTGTGGCATATAAAAATAATAGAGATCATCATAAACGTCATTATTTATTGTCAGTTGAAAATATGTGTGATGAATTAGTGTATTTTATAGCAAATTGATTTAAAACTTGAATTAAAATTGTAAATAATGAATTTTTCGCAAGCCAAGATGGTTGATATGATTTTTGTTTTGGGAGCTAGTGATAAGAATACGCTCTTAGCAAGAAGACTGTATCAACAACGGTTTCCAAAGAGACGGCAACCTGAAAGAAGGGCATTTGAAAAGCTTTTGGAGCGTTTTGGAAGAATTGGCAATGTGTTATATGAAAAAAATACTAGGGAAAAACGTGCACAGACTGAGGAAAATCAATTAAATGTACTATTAACAGTTACCGAAAATCCATATATTGGCAACGACCCATTTCTCAGCAGGTTGGTGTTGAACGACGTACGGTACAGCGGATATGGAAGTATCAAAAAATGCACCCCTATCACATTCAACTACTTCAAGAGTTGGTTCCTGAAGATTATCTAAGACGACTGGAATTTTGTCAATGGGCTCAAAATAAAATAAACCGACAAATAAATTTGGGGAGGTGTTGTCGGTAATCATGTAATTGGACCATATTTTTTTTATCAACCAGGAACAGGGGAAGTATACTTAGAATTTCTGCAAAACCATCTACCTAATTGGTTGCGTCAAGTGCCACAGGATACGCAACAAGAAATGTGGTTTCTTCATGATGGGGCCCCAGTACATCTTACAGGTCCGATAATAACTTTTTTAAATACTAGATATCCAGAATGTTGGATTGCGAGGGGAGGGCCTGTTGCTTGGCCTGCTAGATCCCAGAACTTTCTAAAATGGACTTTAGCATATGGGGGTACGTCAAAGAGCAGGTTTATAAAATACCGCCTACAACAAAGGAAGACATGAAGATTAGGTTTAGAAACTGTTTTCAAAAGATTAGTGTTGAAATGTGTAGAAATTTAAGCAGCGAATTTGAGAGACGTGTTGCATTGTGTATTCAAGAAAGAGGCGGACATTTCGAACAACTTATTAGGTAGTACGTATTTGACGTGTTTCTAGTACTTTTATCTGTATAATTAGTTACAGGTTTAGTTACATTAGAGGTGTTAAGTTTATGATTAGGATTAAGACATAATTTGTTGAATCAAAAAAATATTGTCTTTACTTTAAGTTCGTTTAATAAAATAATTGTTTATATGGGGTTCAATAAATTGTAATATTTCGATCTGAAGTGCTCGATTTTTTGTTTCGCGCGCCCGCCGTCACGGCCAACTAACAACAAACTTGAAAGCCGTATAGCCTTTTACAATAAAAAAATGTTAAATTGTCATTATTTCAAAAACTACAATTTTTTGGAATATACATCTTATACAAATTCACCCTTATTTTTAATGCTAAATAAGATAGAATTAAAAAATAGGGGTTTCCATTAAAAAAATGACTATAGGTTTTTGAATCTACTTTGTATTGTCCATTTTGATCACCCTGTATGAATGTATTACAAAATATCAATACAGCCCATTAGAGTAGGTCCCCATTTCCAAGGAAACCAACCATAACTAATTGATAAAGGCTTCGTTTAGAAAAGATTTCCACCTATGTTTTGGCCTGCAAACGTCATTTTGACAAAAATTTGAAATTTGTCAAAAACGGTTAGACTTAGGTATAGGACATTATACATAAAATGTGTCTAAAATTGTATGTAGAATCTAAATATGTAATAATATATAGGGTTTCCTTTTTAAAAAAAATTTAAAACTACTTCTAAGCTTTTATGATCTACCCTGTATAATATAAAATATTTTTGGAATATGCACCAGAACATATCTTACAACTTTTGTATTTAATTTTTTGTTGTATCTCTTTAAATAAAGGAGATATGGGACTTTGTCACACTAATGCGCCACCCTGTATATTGTTAATGTTCGCTAAAATAAATAATAGTATGGTTAAAAAATAGATAAAAAAAGTGTTAAAAACATTAAGGAAGTCAATCGCAGCAATTTGCTGCCGCGCGCCCGATCGCATAATTCCAAAGGACGCGCCCTCCCGATGGTCAATTAAAACGTTAAAAGACGACTCTTTATACTATAATGGAATATACGCAAAAGTAGAATTAAGATTACCAACAAAGCGTAGAAAGAAAACATATGTAGAAGTAGATAATAGAATAAATAACATTTTACAGAAGTTTAACAAAGGGTAAACCAATTTAGAACACTTACAAAGACTTCAGTAGAATTTTTTTTAAATTTATATTTTTTTCATTCTTTGATACCTTATATATTATGTATAACTTTGTAATATTGATGTAAAATATAATGCAGGGTAAATCTAAAGTATATGTGCTTTATTATATCATTTATTCAGCGTTTATGTTTCATTCGGCGCAAATGACAATCTTCAACAACAAAAATATGAGCGCGCATTTGGCAAAAATTAATGATTCGGCGCAAATGGCTAGTAATCAAAAAAACGTGACTTGCTTTCTCCATTACATCTCCGAGATTATTAATGGTCATTTAAGAAAAATTAAAGTTCCAAATTTCCTGCTAGTTTTAAATATTTTTTCGCTCCAAATCAGTCTTAACTTCTGAATTGATCAACATTCATTTAAAACTTCACGCATATTTCCCTCAATTACCGAAAATTCAGATTATAATTTAAATTTGGATGCTTCTCAAATAATTGTCCTCCGACATTTAGATTTTTCTATTAACGTATTAATGACGTCAATTACTAACCAATTTTCACCAGTAAAAATTGTGATTCATAAATGAGATCGTCTGAGTCTGAATCAATCGCAAATAACCATTACTATCAATATTATGTATGCGTAAACTGTAACAGTTACAGAGTTGAATGTAGAATATTGCTTATATTAACAAACAATAATAATGCGTATGCAATTATCATAATTTAATAATCTAGGAAAATTATCAACTTACATTTCAGAAATGATCTAAATGATGCTCGGATCAGGATACGAACCTGTAACAGAATAAATTAATTAATGTCTGGATAAACATAGACTAAACGGAGGTACATAAATTAATCATTAAAGTTCCCATTGTTTCATGTTCTCGTTATCGAGAATTTAACGATACAATTACTACAACTGACTTTGGTAACATTTAAAGAAATAAAAACACGCCCTAGTAATTCTTTGTTAAATAAAGTCATTGTGTGACAGGCCTATAAAAAATTTAATTAATACATTTACTGACTTCAACCTTGAATATACCCATACGATTTGAGTATGTTATTAAATTTTCAGCTCAAAAATATTAATGGTTCAAGAGAAATGTAGTTATTTGTAACCTTTTAAATGGTTAATTAATATAATTACAAACTAGATAGTCAATTAACTAGTAAACATCATTAATTATATTTAATAATTAGGAAACACATACTGAGACTTTAAGCTCGACTTGAACTCGGTTATTTCGGATTGAACTCCAAATATGTTTTACTTGGAGGTTACCAAACGGTAATAATTAACTCTTATTGGCTCGACAACGAAGTAAGCAAAGAAAAGCTAATTTATATAAATCGTAACTAATGGAATAATACATTATTGAGAATTAATCATCCATTAAACTAATAGGATTCGAATGTCAAAATTAATTAATTTAACTTTTTCTACAACTACTTTAGAAATTAGCGTTGTTCTTTACAATGAGAGAAGAAAGTTACATGTACCCCTCTAGTGATGACAAAGTAAACTGTATAGACAACATTTGCCTAAATGAATCAGAGATTAATTCATTACAGTAGTATATCTGTTACATTTATTCTGAATGCTAAAATATATATTGTAAACATATATTTCACTACTAAACTTATGGAAAGAATGTAGTTTACATAACCTGTAAGAAAATAAAATCGTAACGCCATGCTCTTTTATTATTGAAACCTGTGCTTAAGTTATCTTCCAGTAACTGCACAAGCGTCTAGCTACCGTCCCCGATACACCGTTAGAAAATTTGAGCCTGCGGTATGTAGTAAGTGAAGATTGAAAATCACAATCAACTATAGAACACAAATGTCATCATTGCAAGTATTCAAAAAAAGGAAATACCTACTATTTAAAGCGTCAATTCGAATATTACTTAAAATATAAAATTTACTCAGAGAGTATATTAACTTCGATAGAAACTTACGTCGTACACCGGAGAGAATTGGTTACGTGACTATCACACCTGGTGTGGTGCACCGCTATCTGTCTCGACGTTCACCGCCGCCGCCTTTGCGACCGACAGCATCAGGATAGAGAAGAATGAAAGGATTTGTGGCGGAAAATTGGCATCCGTGCCAGAGTTTACGCCATGCACAGCATTGCTGTAGGGCGGCGGATTGCTGCGTCAGGTGCGCCGGCGATCACCACACCAGTGAATGCACGAAACCCCGAGCAAAGTGGGTTAATTGTGATGTAGACCACCCCGAAGTTCCCTCAACCTTCGCCACATCGGAAGGACAGCGACTGAAAACCAGCAGCGGGGCCTTATTTAACCCGAATCGACGTCAGTTACGCCCGAGCGTCTGCAAGGGACGTTGATAAGGAAAAGTAAAGAAAGCGGCTTCCGCTGCAGTCAATACTCCACTTACCTAACCAGCCTTCTGGTTCTACTGAATATTAGGCTTTCTCGGAAATCTTGATATGGAGAAGGTCATGTCATCACCACTGTGCCGGCGGCGTTAGCTCAGGCTGATCTTTGGGGAGCGATCATCAAGCACGGTCAGGAAGTATTTGTCTTTGTTGGATAAACATACAAAGGTACGAGACGAAGACGACTGCTTAATAAGATATGGAAAAAGTGCGACGTAGTGAATTGTGTTCTCGATTCCCCAAAATTCCAGATAAAAATCATGAATACAATTCTTCTGACATTTACAATTTCATATTTGAATTAAAAAATAGTAGGCAATAACTGTAGAAGACTTTATTTGAACCTAAATGAATAGTATTCAATAGTACGCACATAATATACACTTTGTCATTAGGGATCCAATTAGTGGGTACAAACATAACAACATAATATAAGGTTCTACATTATACTTGCCTTTATTATCGAATATAAAAATAAACATTAAAAAAAAATTGTTTTAATTTCTACACGGTGATCCAGATTAATTGAAGTAGTCCGCTTACTCCAAAAAAGCTATTCTCCATTTATCTCATTTAGTGATCCCAACTATTTCCAATCGTGTACAGGGTGTCCCAACGATAGAGTAAAGTAAGTTTATGCTTAACTAGAATTATTTGTGTAAATATTGTATGGACCATGGGGTAGAGGTAAGAAGTGTGCATTTTTTTAAAATATTGGAAGTTATACAGGGTGCGCCAGAAAAGCAGTACGGGAAAAGTATGATTTTTAAATAGAACACCCGTATTTGATTTTAGTTTTTAATTCTACGTGTCCATACAAACATATTTTGTCATACAAAAGATTGGCTGAAAGTTTTAGTTCTTGAGATATTCGCGTTTAAAGATTATTATGGTCATTTTCGTGGGGTTGATGAATGGGCAATTGTTCCGTTATTTCACAATAAAAAATTGATATTTCGTGTGAAAATGAGTGATATTATACTAACGTTTAGACCGAGTAGTATTTCTAATTTTCTCAACAGGGTGTTTGTTATAACCATTCAAATTTGAAAATTCTCAAATTAAAAAAATTTTTAATTGCACACCCTATATATTTTTATTTCATTTTATTCGGGATTAAAAATCTATCATTTTTGTCAAATATATCCTATATCTATCTTTGATAGTTTTCGAGGAATTTCGATTTTTCACACTAGCTACTTTATTTTCGATAACATTGCATTGCATGGATCTTGGTAGCCATGGAAAATAATAATTGCGTTACTAAGATACAAAGGTTTCCTACTTGCAAAATAAACACATATTAAATTTGTCGTTTTCGCATTTAACTTGTTATCAATTCTTGTATCAATTATGGATTATTCGACAAATGAATTAATTGATATGATATACGTGTTGGGCGAGGCTGAAAAACCCTTTATTGGCACAACGAATCTACAAAATGAAATATCCTGAACGTCGAATACCTACTACTGTTGGCTTGGAAAATTTGATGGATAGATTTGATTCTAGCGGTAGTGTTAAATACTTCAAACGTAAAGTTGTTAATAAAGGGCAGCTAATGAAGAAAAGAACTTGAAATATTATTAAATATTCAAGAAAATCCCCAAGTGAGTTCTAGAACATTAGCGACGATATGTGATACCTCCAAATCAAACGTGAATCGAACAACGCTGAAGTATAAGTACCATCCCTATCACATTGAGCTTCATCAAGAATTGCGAGAAGAGGATTTTGCAAGACGAATTGAATTCTGCAATATCATTAATCAACGGCTGCAATTAAATAACAACTTTTGTGCTCCATAATGTTTTCCGATGAGGCGACGTTTAAAAGCAATGGGGCTGTAAATCGGCATAATATGCACTATTACGCCATTGATAATCCATTTTGGCTGAGAAGTTCAAAACCAAAATCATTGGTCACTAAATGTGGTGTGGTATACTTAATGACCAAATTATCGGTCCCTATTTTTTGATGATCCATTAACGGGCCGCAGCTATTTGCATTTCTTACGTGAAGAATTGCCTGTGTTACTTGAGGATATCAATTTAGAAGGACGACTAAATATGTGGTTGCAACAGGATGGTGCACCTCCACATTTTATCGGGACGTAAAATTCTTGAACCAGCAATACCCGGAGAAATGGATAGGACGTAATGGCTTTATATTATGGCCACCCAGGTCATGCGATTTATCTCCACTGGATTTTTCCTATGGGGATACATAAAAGATCGGTGTATATTATTAAACCTACAACAAGGAGGACATGAAAATAGAATTCATGAAGCTTGTCGCACAGTGACCCTCTTATGTTATCCGAAGTGAGACAGAACATGAGAAAAGGCTCAATATGTGTATTCAGCAAGAAGGCCGTCTATTTGAGCATTTACTAAGACGCAATGTTGAATAATTATTGAATTACTGTTTCTCATTAATAAAAACTGTTAATATTCTCGCTTAGGTGGTTTGTTTTATTTCGTCGCAATTGTTTTCCATGGCTACCACGATCCACAATAATGTTATAGTATCGTATGTAACGTAGCTAGTGAGAAAAATCGAAATTCTCGAAAACTATCAAAGATAGATATAGGATATATTTGACAAAATGATAGATTTTTAATCCGAATAAAATGAAATAAAAATATATAGGGTGTGCAATTAAAAAACTGATTTTTTAATTTGAGAATTTTCAAATTTGAATGGTTATAACAAACACCCTGTTGAGAAAATTAGAAATACTACTCGGTCTAAACGTTAGTATAATATCACTCATTTTTCACACGAAATATCAATTTTTTATTGTGAAATAACGGAACAATTGCCCATTCATCAACCCCACGAAAATGACCATAATAATCTTTAAACGCGAATATCTCAAGAACTAAAACTTTCAGCCAATCTTTTGTATGACAAAATATGTTTGTATGGACACGTAGAATTAAAACTAAAATCAAATACGGGTGTTCTATTTAAAAAATCATACTTTTCACGTCCTGCTTTTCTGGCGCACCCTGTATAACTTCCAATATTTTAAAAAATGCACACTTTTACCTCTACCCCATGGTCCATACAATATTTACCAAATAATTCTAGTTAAGCATAAACTTACTTTACTCTATCGTTGGGACACCCTGTACATACGGGTATTACTGATTGGGCGGGAAATTCAAAAGTTGATATATCAACAATAAATACAGCAAAATTTTAAATGACATAAATAGTCTGTATTTCTTAATTGTTGAACTACCTCCATCTTAATACCAATAAGTAAATGTTTAGTTTTAATTTGACTGATGACGGAGACAGATTACAGTCTCCGAAAGCTTATAATAAGTGCTGAAGATGTCCATATTTTCTAAGCATAAATTTACTCTACGTTTAATATTCTCGAAGACGACGTTCACTATGGCATTCTGTAACTCCTCAATATGACAGAAAATTGCCCCTATAATCCTATTACTATTAAATATTAAATTTAAATCTTTGTATAGTAATAGATATTCTAATAACAATAATTGTAAGAGAACTAATAGTTAATTAAATCAAATCAGAATTCGAAAAATTATAGCTTATTCATCAATTAGCCACATAGCATTCCTGCAATAATTTATTTACAAATAACATGATTAGTTTACTTTTTAACCTATTCAATTTTAACAATCAACGTAATTTTAATTTTAAATACAAATAAAATTTATTTTATTTTATTTATTAAAAATTAAATTTTTATCCAATAATTAAAATAATATTTATGATCAATATCGTGTCATTAGCAGGAATCCCACCATTTTTAGGGTTTTTGCCTAAATGATTAAACTATTACAATCATAATTCAAAAATCTATAATTATTATACCAGTGATCACAATATTAATTTATGTATACATCAATATTTCACGATCCGCATATCTAATTAAATCCAATTCAACAAATTGGATTATTAATCTTAAGCCAAAAATAAATTATAAAATTATAATAATTAATTCAATTGTACTAATAAGACTCAATGTGTCTTGAAAAAGACAGATTTTAAGTGAATTACAGGAACAATAAAAAGACAAATAAAACGAAAAGAACATAAAGAAAAAAATTATGACAGTTTATACACACGTATTGACGCACGCTCATGTCCCCAGCGGATGAAATTTTTGATAAGCAACTTACACTTTCCAGTGTTAGAATACATTTTTGATAACAATATGACCATAGCGGAGTTACAAATCTTACAATTAATCTGGATCACGCTGTACTTAATTTGTACTACTGCTGAACCATTGTTTTGATAAAGTACTATTATTTTCTCTAGTTATACAAATAACTTTTACATACTATTCACACAAATACTTATATATTGATTACATATAGAAATACGTGTTTGAAGAGATTTTTTAATGTGTTTAAACATTTACTTAATTTCTATATTTTATATTAAACTTTGTTACAATTTGTACTACTAATATTAATACCTCTATCAAACATTTTACCAAATTAATGTAAAGAATTTGTGGTTTTGCAAATTAAGACAATGTAACAAAGATTCTGGATGACGAAATTATGGGTTGTCGCAATAATGATAAATGTCTAAATTTATAGAATCTAGTAATTTTTGTTTGTCATAATACATCTACTGTTAAAGTTTGACCCGATCTATGAATTTCTATAAAATTTTGGACTATTTTTGTCGAAAACTGAGTCTAACTCTTAAAATAAAGTGGTGCAGTAGTACAGCAGTATATTTTGACATTGGCAAAAAGATATCTAAATACTGCAAAATTTGGTGAGATCTGTAAATCTACCTTTTTTCAAACCAAGATATTTACGAAAGACTCTCAAGTAAAGTTTACAATTTATTCAATGATAATGTAACAAAAGTAAATTAGAAAACAATAATGACAAAAATCAAAATTCGCACAAACGACAAACACAAAAAAAATAGTATGTGTTCAAAATACTGTCCATTTTTTTTACTTTAATTTTGCGAATGACTGATTTATCGTTTTACTGGAGGCAACACTTTCCTGAAAAAAAATAAATTTATCGATGAATCATGTTTCACGAGGAACGGCATTATTAATTTTCATAATCAACAAACAAATTTGACCAAAACATTTTCAATGGTAATTTTCAATCAATGTTTGAGTCGGTATTATCGGAGACTTTTTAGTAGGCCCTATTACGCTACCACGATTATTACAGATAATAAAATACTTATTTTTTGGCTTTTTAATCGTGTAGTTTTGTTTATATTTTCTATAAATGTATACGTTTCAATAACAATTCGTCCTCGAGCATGTAATTAAGTATACAGTGGAAATGTTAGAGTTTAGACTGTTCATAATTTTTATATATTCTTGTGAATTATTCGCTGTATTTGTATTTCTAAAGAATGAAATCTTATTTCAAGGCAATGCGATTAGTTACTCGAATTAATCCGTTCAACTATTTAAATAAAAATTATTTTTCTTGATAACGGTTACGTCTACGTTAGAACTCAAGAGGCATTTTTTCTATAAAAATATAAAATTAGAATTTAAAGGTGTTGCTCGTAATAAAAGTTTCAGATCCTAAAGGGTATATGTAGTCTTGTGAAGGATGTATTTTTGATAATATAAAACGTGAGTTTGCACCAGAAAAAAATTTTTTTGTGTGTACATAATGTAAGTTGGTAAATTCTACGCCACTGGAATTTTTAGTAAAGTGTTGAGTATTATATAAATGCATATTTAAATGTAGAATAAATGTTTGCGTTGGAAGTATTAAATTTGAATGAGAAATAATGTTTCAGTAACACCCCTGTTGAATATTACTGTATTTGGCTACTGTATTTTAAGGAATGCTGTAAATATGTAGCGTGTGAATTTATGATATTGTATTAAAGTACAGAGGAAGAATATGTACGTATATTTTTGCTTGTATAAATGACAATATTGCACAATGGAAAAATGTATGTATGATCAAGCAGAAATGGTGTTCAAATTTACTGAAATTTGTGGAAGCAAAGTTCGCGAACATGTGGGACTTTCATAAAAAGTGGAATCTAGACCTGGATGTTATGAGGAGTGAGTATGGATGCGAAATTTGGACGTTTCAAAGAACTATTAAGATTTTTATAAACATTTCAAGATGGCTGATAGATTGATCCCAGGTTTTGCGTTGATGCTGTTTCCCGCTTTAGTGCGCGACAAAGACGCGTGTTAGAAACTCCTCTGGAATAGGCTGTTTTAGTTGGAGCGACAATGATCGATGATATTCATTTTCTCGATAAGCGTAACAGATGAAAACGATAAATGATAATTATCAACGAGATTTTGAATTTTTTGAAAAACATCAAAATATTTTTATTCGTGTGTTCGTAATTGTTTTTATTGTAAACGTTTAAACGTAAAATTCACCCTCAAAATGAGTTTGTGCAGTACAACTAATATATATATATATATATATATATATATATATATATATATATATATATATATATATATATATATATATATATATATATATATATATATATATATATATATATATATATATATATATATAGGCTGTCTATTTTACGAAGGCCAAGTCAAATATCTCCGTTAATATCTGTTGTAGAAGAAAAAAACTTTAGTAAAAGTTATTCCATTTTTTGTGAGCTTTATTTCAGTAAAAAGATATTTGCAATCCACAGCCTGCTTTGTGAGCTATTGTACAAAAACATGAAAACTAGAAAAAATACAACTGCTTATATCTTCTTTATTTGAGGAGATATGAAAAAAATTAAAGAGATGAAAGTTGACGGCAAGGATTATAAGAATAATGATGTATCAAAAAATACAAAAAAATGCAGTTGTTTTTGACATACGCTCTTGTACAAAAATATTTGAACTAACTTCCTAAACATAGTTCGATTTGGCTGTGTAGCATCTGGAAATCTCTCGCGGTGATTGTCATCTCAGCATCATAATTGCACTGACAATAAAAGGTAATCATATTGAATTTTTCAATATTGGTGTATACCATAATTATAGTGATATAAAACTATTCTTAGAGCTTGATAACGACAACACACAACAGTGACAATCAGTCAAATTTGTTGACAGCTGTGTACATTGTTTTTCACTATTCATGGCATAGCTAATTTTTATTCAATGATGTGTATTATGGTTTTCATTAAATTTTGGCATATCAGTTAAAATTTTTATGACATGTCTTATATCGCTGGAAAGAGAAAAGAGCAGCGAATTTAATGGTGTCATGGCCAACCTTGAGATTTGTTGCATGGTGCACAATTTGAGCATTTTCTGTAGCTAACAAAATAAATACATACAGTTCCTGTTCAGCATGACTGAATAATTATTAGGTACCGTTATATGGGTTCCCCATATTAGACTATACAATTTAAAAGTCGAATAAAACTTTCTAATCAAAGTAAATTAACTTTTAATGGACTAATATGTAGCTTATTCTGTGGGATTTATGACTAAAGTAAATAACAATTCAAGTTTTAAAGATCAAGGAGGCGCCTGTCTATAAACAACGACTTAAGTGTTTCTGTCAAATATGCGTTATACGCAAACGATATAATTGCTCCAGTTTAACAATTTTCATTGCATTATGAATTATTCGATTCAAGAGCGTGTGTTTTCTGTGGAAGTCTACATTAGAACTGGTTCATTTGAAGAAGTTCGGCGTGCATTTCGACGAAGTTTGGAAACAATAATAGGGCGATGCACCAACACGCTTTACAATTGCGGCGTGGGTTCGTCATTGGCGTGAAAATGGCTCTGTGCAAAACATTAAAAACCTGGACCTCGAAGAACGGTGCGTACGCCTGAAAATATTGAACGAGTGAGAGCTGCCTTTACAAGAAGTCCTAAGAGATCGGCTAATCGGCAATCACTTGCCTAGGAATATCTAAGGAAGTATCCACAGAATTCTGCATAAAGATATAAAATTTCACCCTATAAATTTCAAATGGCGCATAACCTCAGTGATCTAGACAAAGGAGCGAGGGTGAACATTTTGTGAAGAATTTTACATCAGCATCGTGAGAAATTCATAATTTGCTAATGAGCGACGAAGCAAATTTTCATTTGACGGTGTTGTTAACAAGCAAAACTTTAGATACTGGGAGTAGAAAATCCTCACGAACTGTTTACAAAAACCTCCACAGTCCAAAAGTCGTTGTTTGGTGCGGTGTAGCATCATTTGGAATTATCGGTCCTTATTTTTTGAGGATGAAAATAACCGTTCTGTTACAGTTAATGCCGAACGCTACATAAACATGTTGCAAACGTTTCTTATCCCAGAACTAATTAGACGAGGACTAAATGGCGCCATATTATTCCAGCAAGATGGAGCAACGGCTCACAGCCAGAAACACTATGAGAATTTTGCGAGATTTTTTTGACGGCCGTATAATTTCCGATTTGAAATTTGAATTGAGATCTCCTGATTTAACGGCCCCGATTTTTTCTCTGGGGATACCTAAAGCAAAAGTTTTTCAAGTCGTCCCGCAACAATTCCGGAGCTGAAGGAGCAGATTCGAAATGAAATTGCAGGAATAAATGGAGATTTGCTTGCCAGTGATGATAAATTTTGAACTTAGAATTCAAAATGCATTGAAATCGAAGGAGGGCATTTGGAAGACATGATCTTTAAAACTTGAATTGTTATTTACTTTAGTCATAAATCCCAAAGAATAAGCTACATATTAGTCCATTAAAAGTTAATTTACTTTGATTAGAAAGTTTTATTCGACTTTTAAATTGTATAGTCTAAAATGGGAACCCTGTACATAGTTCTTCTTTTTTGTATTTTTACTTATGAGATATTTGTTTGTTTGTATTAAATTGTAATAAATAATTACAGATTTATAATTTATATAAAGTGAATTTTTACTTTCATGGCATAGCTGATTTTTACGAATCAACGTTATGTATTATGGTTTTCACTAAATTTTTAATTTTGGTACTATTAGTTAAAATTTTCATGGCATGTATTATATCGTTGGAAAGAGAAAAAAGCAACGGATTTAATGGTGTCACGGCCTACCTTGAGATTTGTTATTTTTGTACAAGAGCGTTATGTCAAAAACAATGGCATTTTTTTGTTTTTTTGTTATAATCTTTGACGTCAACTTTCATCCTCAAATAAAGAAGATATAAGCCGTTGTTTTCCCTAGTTTTCATGTTTTTGTACACTATCTCACAAAGTAGGCTGTGAAATACAAATATCTTTACTGAAATAAAGCTCACAAAAAATGGAATAACTTTTACTAAAGATTTTTTCTTCTACAACAGATATTAAGGGAGATATTTGGCCCTCGTAAAATAGATAGCCTGTATATATATATATATATATATATATATATATATATATATATATATATATATATATATATATATTAGTTGTACTGCAAAAAGCCATCTTGAGGGTGAATTTTACGTTTAAATGTTTACAATCAAAAAATATACCTCTTGATTGATAAAAAAAATTATGAACACACCCAAATAAAAATTTTTTGATGTTTTTCAAAAAATTCAAATCTCGTTGATAATTATCATTTATCGGTTTTATCTGTTACGCATATCGAGAAAATGAATATCATCGATCATTGTCCTAATTATTACCCTCTAATTTTGAATCGTATAGAACAGCGGTTTTCAAACTTAGTGGACCCGTTGAATAACTTCAAGTGTAAAAGTGTAATTTGAACTTAACCCTCTAACAATAATGCTACTCTTACTTAAATTAATTGCTTGCCTTACATTGACTTTCCTAACAATAATTAAAACATTAGAATTTATTTACAAGCCTGATATTTAATTACTCGCAAACCTCAAAACTGATCAAAAAAATTGGCCGTCTAGTGGTAAGCTACGCCGTGTTATGTGAATGAGATAGGATTGGATGAGGTTAAGTGTTGCATCATGTGGGATAGGTAAACAATAAAACTACTCAAGTTAGAATTGACGAGCTTTGCGTAATGAAGGTTCAACCCGTTAATTTACTAAGTTGGGCAAGAACCACCAAGAAAACCCAATTTATTAATAAATAACTGCACAAGTACATTAACAAATCAAAGAACAAAAAAAAAACAAAGCAACCGTTCAATATATAACAAAACACCATTAGATCAGGTTAAAGTGCGTACAAAATTATAAGATTAAAGAACAAAAAATAAAAAGCAGTTTAGCTTCACATAAACACAAACAAATAAACGGTGAATTCACACCACAATTGTGTCATAAATAAATAAGGGTAAAAATTGTAATACCAAACATGTGGCCCTGTACAACCAATCATGCCGGTCTTTATGAAAATAAGCAAATAAGAAAATAATAATGCAGATTACGGTACATATAAAATATATCAAACAGTAAAATTAAACAGGTAAAATAAGGTAACTGCAATGCAGTTTAACTACACTTACACAAAAACAAAAAAAATAGGCAAGGAATTTACACATACACAATTGCATAGTGAATAATAAAAGCACAATATATATATATATATATATATATATATATATATATATATATATATATATATATATATATATATGTACAATTACAATAAATTACATATAAAGAGAAATTAGTTCGTAGACAAACAATTCTAAATAATCCGACAGAATCAAAGACACTTAAAAACAATTCATTAAAACAAAGCCTTGCAAGGGTATTGAAGGTAGCGGACCGAGAAAATATTATTGTAATAAACGTTTCTCAAATTGCAATTGTTACCGCGTAAGAAAAGATAATTAATGGGTTTTAATATATTGTATTCAAGATTAAGTCGTAATTTGAGAATGATTTTCGAGATATTTTATTTTGAACTAGGTAATAGTCTGCTAAGCGTTGAAAACATGTTTGAGTTTAGCTAGCAGGTAATATTATTGTAATAAACGTTTCTCAAATTGCAATTGTTACCGCGTAAGAAAAGATAATTAATGGGTTTTAATATATTGTATTCAAGATTAAGTCGTAATTTGAGAATGAGTTTCGAGATATTTTATTTTTGGAACTAGGTAATAGTCTGCTAAGCGTTGAAAAACATGTTTGGAGTTTAGCTAGCAGGTACCCACCTTTACTGAAGAAGTGTAACGAATCGTTGCATAGTTTTACACGCACATTCTTAATGTAAAACGAAACTAATGTAATAATTAATTACGTCGGAACATACCAAAAATTAAGACCACTTTGCTTGGTACTCTGAGACTCGAGACCTAAATGTACGGTTTGTTACGGACGAATGCATATTTTAAAAATTAATCCTTCTTTGGTAATAAATATGAAAATATTCCCACGTAATATTTCTTGTTTTTATAACTTTTAAAAACGGGGGTTGATTTCGGAAGGAAATATAGGTAGTTGAAGTCGGAGGTGGGAGGCAGTTGCTATTAGTGTTTTGATTCAGCCGCATCGATTGGATTGTTTAATTAGAAAGTCTCATTTTAAACAGTTCTATCCATAAATATTTTTGTCGTGTACATTTGAGAAAATCTAAAAACGCTAATTCGTTCTTTTCTTTTGTGTATGTTTTAATATGTTTTTCCAAAAATTAATCTATAAATAATCAGGCGTGGCATCGAGTCTACATCGCGTATCTTAAGTCGTCGTGTTTAACTAAAGGGAATAGATTCAAAGTAAGTAGGTATATTAATGTAAATTAAAGCTCGCAGCAAATAATTATACAAGCCTATGTAACGTATTAAAAATCAATCATTGCTTGCAAGAAGTATCTAATTACGCACGCAGGCTCATTAAGTTGAATTCTGTTAAAAGAAGACGGGTGCGCTTTAGACAGTACCGTAACCCTACTCATTGTTAGAA
The DNA here is from genome assembly GCA_036346205.1 of Vesta saturnalis. Classification (NCBI taxonomy): domain Eukaryota; kingdom Metazoa; phylum Arthropoda; class Insecta; order Coleoptera; family Lampyridae; genus Vesta; species Vesta saturnalis. Next base: position 954,124 of record JARFJB010000994.1, on the reverse strand, counting down.
TTACTTGGCACTGTTGTCTGTTGATTATATTTGTATAGAGTTGGCCTGGACAAAACGTGTCCAGATGACCTGTGAAAGGGGCATTGTATTTTCTAACGCAGTCACTCAAGCTTGCGTATAAGTCATGTTGTTATGATTTATTTGCACTTACCCTTGTAAGGCTTTGTTTTACTGAGTTTGTTTTTAGTGTCTTTGATTCAGTCTGTTTATTTAGAATTATTTGTCTACGAACTAATTTCTCTTCATATGTAATTTATTGCAATTATATGTATGTATTTTGTGCTGTATTAGTCACTCTACAATTGTGTATGTGTAAATTCCTTGCCTATTTATTTGTTCTTGCAGATACCTTATTATTACCTCTGCAATTTTACTATTGTTATTTTTATATGTACCGTAATCTGCCTTATTATTTTAATTGCTTATTTATTGTGGCGAGATGGGCCACGATGAAAATATATCTTTGTTACTGGGAAACTGGAGACCCGTAAATATACGTACAGACGAATGCATATTTTTAAAATTAAGATGTCGTGCAATAATTACTATCAAACTATTCCAACATAAGTTAGTGTTTCTTGTTTTTTTATTACTTTTGAAAGACGGGGGTGGTGTTTCGGGAGTAGATATAGTTATGTTTGGATCGGGGGGAAGGCAGTTACAACAAGCTTTTCAATCGAGCCAGATCGATTTTTGGGTTAATTAAATCCCTTCATTGTAAACAGTTTGTCTTTAAAACAATTCGTGCGTGTACAATTTTCTTTTGAATTCGCCAACACTAAGTTGTCTTTTCTTTCGGGGTTAAACCGCGTCTATTAACGATTAGTGCCTGTGATCAATTAAGGAATATTTATTCTACTGTAAGTATGTATTTTTAAATAACTGAAAGCTCGAAGCAAATAGTTTTATAAATCTAGATAACATATTAAATACCAGACATTGTCTTGCAAACGTATTTTATTTGTACGTGGACTCATTAAGCTGAAATCTGTTAAAATAAAAGGACAGTACAGGGCCCTCTCCCGCGGGTATTTGTGCGAATTAGTATTGTTGGTTGTTGATTATATTTATAATTGTGTAAAGGTGGCTGGTGAATGGTTACAGGATGCCACGGGTTATTAATTGTAAAAGGCAATTGCTCGTTGGTACACACTCCCAATCCAGACCATTAAACACCTCGAATTTTATTTTTATTAGTTTTATTTGTTGCATAGGTGGATGTGTAACCGGAGAGAGAGAGAGAGAGAGAGAGAGAGAGAGAGAGAGAGAGAGGCATGGTATGTTTGTAACGCACTCAAACTTATATATCGGTTACGATGTTAGTGATCTATTTATAACGTACATTTGTAAGGCTTTGTTTTAATGAGTTTTTATTTCAGTTTGCTGAAGTTGAATTATTTGCCTGCGAGCTGATTTCTCTTTTGTATGTGCTTTATTACAATGTGACTCATGTATTTTTTGTTTTAGTTGTCACTAAACAATTGGGTAATTTTAAAATTCCTTGTCTGTTTTCTTTTGATCCTCGCATTTACCTTATTACCTGTGCAATTTTGCTGTTGTTGTATTTTATATGTATCATGATTTTTTTTATTATTTTATGTGCTTATTTACTTAAAGACCGGCATGATTGGTTTTTAAAAAGGGCCGCATGTTTGGTGTGACGATTTTTATTATGATTATTGTTTCGATTATTTATGACCCAATTGTGAGTGTGACTATATATTTTTTTTTTCATTGTGTTTCTGTGTAACCAAACGGCTTTTTATTCATTTTCTCTTAATGTTATAATTTTTTACGCACTTTAACCTGATTTAATGGTGTTTTGTTATATATTTAACCCGTTCCTTGTTTTTTTTTTTGTGTTATTTGATTTATTAATGTACTTGTGCAATTGCTTATTTATGTATAAAGTGGGTTTCATTGGTGGTTCTTTCCCACAATAGTAGATTAACGGGCTGAACAACCGGTGCGCCAAGTTCGTTGATTTTAATTTGAGTAGTTCATTTTTTTTTATATCATTTAGATAGCATAACGTACCTAACACTAGATGGCCATTCGTTTGATCCGTTTGACGTTTGCGAGTAATTAAATATCAGACTTGTAAATACATGCTAATGTTTTAATTATTGCCCGGAAAGTCAAAGTAAGGCAGGCAATTAATTTGAGCAATAGTGACATTATTGTCAGTCAAGTCAAAATAAATCACTTAGCGATTGTTTGGTTCTTGAATTTGCATTATTGCAAATAAGTTCAAATTACTCTTTTCAAGATAGGGTACCTGGGGGACGTTACAGTATAGAAAATATTATTGCGGGCCTGACTTATAATAAGCTGGAAAGAAACCCAATACGCATTATATGAGTGTGAGAGAGACATAACTTTAACGATGTTGCCACTTGTACATATTTGCATGTAGGCACAAGATATGAACTACTTAACTCTCCTTCAAACTAGCTTCAACATTTCTAACGAAACCAAAGCAATTAAGATGATGTTGAAAAGTCGTGTGTTCTTTGAAACTATTAAGTAAATACTTTACACTTAAACATTAGATAATACCTCAAACATGGTTCGATTACTACTAGTAAGAAGAACCCAGAACAAACTTACGAGAGCTACAAACAAGAACATTAACATTTACATTGATAGTGTAACTTAAGTTTAAGGTTTAACTTTAGCATTATAATTCTTATTGAAAAACCAACTATTTTTAAAATTGAACAGAATACACTGTTTTCAAAACTCTATAAGATTTTCGAAAAAACCTCCACCTTGCGCAAGGCAGTACCCAATCTGTGATAAAATTCAGTTCGGTGTTTTCTAACGTTTCTTGGATGAATGAATTTAGACACGAAGTTCGTCCAAATTGTTAGCACGTTCATCCTGTGCCCATAAATTTGCTGGGATACGTATCCCCAAACAAAAAAGTCGTTCGGCGCCACTAATAATACGGTTAGGGAACGTAGTTCCAAAAACTGTTGAACTCTTATTGCAGTATGACCAGGACAGCCATCTTCTTGATACCAAATGCCATCAAAATTTATATCGAGGCGTTGAACAGCTGGAACTATCTGGTTTCTCTACAGTTCTAAATATTTGTCCGCATTCAAGTTTCCGTTGATAAAAAATGGACCAATTATGGAATTGCCTAAAATTCCTGCCCACCCATTAAGTTTTTGGGGGTATTGTGTCTGGTAAGGAATACTAATGTGTTTTCCCGAGAGTAACCAACAGCGACAGACGGATTGTGATGGCAATAAATCTTTCGTTTTCATTAGCCCGATTCATCGTATCTTCACAAAATTCTTGTATAGTTATAGCAACGGTATTTATTCCTTTTCAAGATATTGCGAACTGTTCTTGGTTCAATATTCATTTCAGCAATTTTTGTAGTATTGCACGGGAAATTAGTTTCTGCTAAACTGCACACTGCAATCTCTTGGAGTTCGCGCTCTTCGTTTAAGTTACGACCAGGATGCTCACCACCATTACGATCAATGCTACTGCATTTTCTACAATTATTTAGGCATCCACATCTTTCAAATTTACAAACAGTACGCATAATCGTACTTTCTGATGGAATTGGCCTGTTTTCAAAGGAAAAAGCAAACCTGCCCACTATTTTTGTGCAGTGCTTACTGAATTATACCACTAATAATCTGTATTTTTCTTCAGTGAAATACATGAGTATTGTGTCGGACTTGCAAAAACACTGATTTTCAATTCTCGTTGACAGTAGCAATTAAATGTGTCATTGATACTAGCCTACTAAAAATACGCATGTATGGCATCAGCGCTTTTAGTCTGTTGTGTATTCTATCTCACTTAGCACGTGAACTGATTGTACTGTCTTTGTTTTACTTATTATAAGTTAGACGCGCGGTAATATTTTTCCATACATGTATATTGAATTAATGTACTTGTGCAATTACTTACTTATGAATACATTGGGTTTTCTTGGTTCTTACCCAATATAGTAAATTAACGGGTTGTGAATCATCATTTGCGCAAAGCTCGTTAAGTTTGTTTCATTGTTTACCTGTCCCACATGACACTTAACCTCATTCAAGCCTACCTAATTCAAATAACATAGCGTAGCTACCACTAGACGGACAATTTTTTGATCAGTTTTGCGGTTTGCTAGTAATTAAATATCAGACTTGTAAATAAATTCTAATGTTTTAATCATTGCCAGGAAAGGCAATGTAAGGCAAGCAATTAATTTGAGTAATAGTAGTATTATTATCTGTAAAGTCAAGATACATCACTTAGCGATTGCTTTGTTCTTGAATTTGTATTCTTGCGAATAAGTTCAAATTACACTTTCTAAGATAGGGTACCTGGGGACGCTACAGTATGGTGCAAATAAATCATAACAAAGTGATCGGTACCCCACCCGCAAGTTTGAGTGACTGTGTTACAAAATACAGCATCCCTTTCTCAGCTTACACATTCATCTATACAAAACAATAAGAACTGTGTCTATAGACCCCGGTCTCGTTTATAACGAATTAGCAGGGGTCCACTTTAGTCCATGCATTATTTCCTCTACACAAATACTAATAAACAGTCAAAAATACCAAACCATACTAGCAAATGAGGAGGGGCACGGTACTGTCTGAAGCGGACTCCTTTTATTTTAACAGATTTCAAACTAATGAGCGTGCTTGCGTAATTAAATAGATACTTCTGGAATTTCCTAGTAACAAACAAAGATGTCTTTTGATTTGCGCTATGTTCCGATGTATTTAATTACTAACTGCGACGTTTTTACCCCCAAAACGAGTATAGAAATTTTCAACGATTCGTCAAAGTGTTTCGGTAAATGCAGTTTCTAGAGAACAGCTGTTTTCTACCCCAACATGTTTTTCTTTTTCTTTTCAACCTCTACTCACATATCACTTACATAAAATACAGAAAATATATAAAATAAAATACATAAAATACGTAAAATACGTAAAATACGTAAAATACGTAAAATACGTAAAATACGCAAAATACGTAAAATACGTAAAATACGTAAAATACGTAAAGTACATAAAATACATAAAACACATAAAACACATAAAATAAACATAAACATAAAACATAAATACATAAATCATAAATCATAAATATAAACATAAATGCATAAATACATATACATAAGACATAAAAACATAAAAACATAAAACACATAAAACACATAAAACACGTAAGACACGTAAGATACATAAGACACATAAGATACATAAGATACATAAGACACATAAGGTACATAAGATACATAAAATACATAAAATACGTAAAATACGTAAAATACATAAAATAAAATATCCCGAAAACATGATCAAATTACGACTTATTACCAAGATATTTGAACCCATTAATTATCTTTTCTATCGCGGTAACAAATGCGATTTGTAAATGTTTATACAATTATAAAATTTCCTCGGTCTGCTACCTACAAACACCAACCGTATTCAAATTAAAAACGAAGTTACGTTTCAATCGTTCAAATAAGCGGTCATTTATGTGGCTGTACTATCAAATTATATGATTTGGTGCACTCAATTTCATTTATGTACCTATCTCTGTGCACATGATAAATTTCATTGAAGCAAAAATATTAATATTTTTAAATATTTAATGCGGATACTGTCTGAAAAACGCTGGCCATAGAATGACAAGTATGAAAAGTTCAACTCAATCAACCACCCATCACAAACATAATTACTAAATCATATATGTATATATGTATAAATGTAAATAAATAGTGGCCTATAGATTTACACTTGTATTCCATAATTGTCATTAATTTATAAACAGCGGAGTAATCGAAAATTAATTAATCTAAAACCCAATTTCATATCAGTATTATATACAATATTTCGGAAATAAACATTATCATCAGCGATTTAGATAAAATTGTTTTATCCACAACTAAGATTAAGCTCGTTAGAAACGTAATCCAAACATTAGTAGTCATTCCACACCAGTATGCCGATATTTCCATCAATTAAAATTTAAGCAGATAACTTGACAGTTTTTTAAATAATAGAATTAACAATTATAAATTCCCTAGAGAGTCTACGATTTCCGGTTTTACGCTGTCTGGTTAACAAACCGTTATCGATTTTATGATAATGAAGTAGATTTGCAGATTATATATACACATCTGTAGAGCTTCACTTCCCCACGTTATATCCATAATTAGGTAAAGTATGTATAAAACTTAATTTATTCTGAATTGACCTATACGCATGTATTTATTAATCACCTTGTATAGTAAACAAAAATAAAATTAATGCGTATTATACATGTTGTTATTATCAACTTGACATAAGTTTTTGGAAAACTTGAATCGATTTTGAACACGCAAATGAGGACACGGCCAACGACCTACACACCAAATCCTTATTCATAATATTTAATTAATTTTATGGTAATGTAAATCTATTTTTGAGTTCAACGAAAAGCTTTCGATTGTTGCTAATTTTATAAACTTTGATGTATTTTTAGATGCCCTTACTACTAGTGTTTTGACACATTAATAGTTTTAAGAGTGTATTCATGTATGACATGACCAGATTAGACTATTAAATAAAACGTGCAAACACAATAATCTCAATTTTGTTTACAATGATGATTTAGAAAAATACTGCTTTATAATACAAACCTCATGAATAATGGGAAACGTTTTTAAGTTAATTGGTACATTAAATTTCGAGTTTATTTACATTAGGATGTAATATTAATAAATCACGCCTTCATCATCTTAGTCGATTCTGATCATCTACGCTGCGTTATAGTGAAATTTGTAATTTCTTTGCTCAACTCGATTATTTCATCGATTTGGCTTGATTAACCCTGCTTTATAAATTAAACTGTTCATTATAGGATTGTTTTTATTAAATCGATTCTGTTGTATGGGACTGGTCGATTATAATTGAAACAATGGTATAATTAAGTTAATCTGAATAAAAGACAATTTACCGTTTAATTCTTTTTTTAAAATTATATCACTACTAATACGAAGGCGAGTTTTAAAAAAGAGTAAAAACCATTACTAATAACACATATGATTATGTGCGTAAGAATGTTGTGATCCGCACATTCCTCTAGTTCAGCCCTTGCGAATAAAGGTATCTAAAAAATGTAAAATTTTGTAACATAATATCAGTTTGATATGTTAAAAGTAATGGTTTTTTTCAACGATTTGGAAAATATTTCATAATAGGGGTTGGAATAAAAATCGTAGATTAGAAAATTTGTACTATTATGTAAACTTTGTTTCAAGCATTAATGAAATTATAACTAAAGAACTACGCGCATTTGCGATGTAAATTTAAAGTTCATTTTAATTTTGGCATTTCATCATGAAATTTCGTGAAATTAATGACGTCATTGATTAGTAAAATTACCGTTAAACGTTAAGATTGCGAAATAAACATTAGATACACTTGATAAGGCATATTTTATTGTAACGTAGAATACCATAATTAAAAGATTAATCATGTTTTAAAGGTAAATTTTGTTTTAAATTTTTAATATAGCTAAGCGCGTATGGCATTGAAACTATAGCTAAAAAGGTTGAGAGCGTATGGTGAAAAATGTAACGATCGGATTTTCCATACAATCGACCATGATTGGTGGTTTAATGCAGTAAATTATATTACTTGAATATAAGTAAGATATTTACGTAAAGTACAGTTTAATTATATTAGGTACCTGTTCTAAAATTAAATCATGTTATCGCTTTGCATAAATTAAATATAATGACGTCATTTTTTATGTTATACAATTTTGAGGAACTCAATAAGTAGCAGGAAAGGAAAAGGCCACGTATTTCATTCCCTCCCCAAGGGGGAAGGCGAACCGATTGAGATTTCCAAGCTCCTTCAGCCACAATCATGGATTCCCAGCATGCATACATACATTACGTATATATTGATTAGTAAAATTACCGTTAAACGTTAGGATTGCGAAGTAAACATTAGATACACTTGATAAAGCATATTTTATTGTAACGTAGAATACCATAATTAAAAGATTAATCATGTTTTAAAGGTAAATTTTGTTGTAAATTTTTAATATGGCTAATCGCGTATGGCATTGAAGCTATAGATAAAAAGGTTGAGAGCGTGTGGCGAAAAATGTAGTGATCGGATTTTCCGTACAATCGATCGTGATTGGTGGTTTAATGCAGTAAATTATATTACTTGAATATAAGTAAGATATTTACGTCAAGTACAGTTTAATTAAATTAGGTACCTGTTCTAAAATTAAATCATGTTATCGCTTTGCATAAATTAAATATAATGACGTCATTTTTTATGTTATACAATTTTGAGGAACTCAATAAGTAGCAGGAAAGGAAAAGGCCACGTAATTCATTCACTCCCCAAGGGGGAAGGCGAACCGCTTGAGATTTCCAAGCTCCTTCAGCCACAATCGTGGATTCCCAGCATGCATACATACATTACGTATATATGCATGGTGGGATTAAGGATGAGTGTGGTTAGGAAAGAAAGGGAGTTGGGGTTCTGAGGGAGAAAATACTACCTTAGCATTCGTTTAAGTAGTCCACATGGTGTGCGTATATGCAGTGAGCATGCCGCTACATGCGTATGAGGAAAACTCCCTGAAAAAAACCGGTAACGGGAATCATCGCATTACCTCCCGAATGCCAAGCAGGTCGTGTCACCGCAACTCTATTAGCTCGGTGAAATAAGTAGCAAAGTTTGGTAATGATCTTGAAATTAACGTGGAACACTTTATTTAAGTACGTAATAGCAGAATTAGATATTCGAAGATGTATTATGAAACGAATATGGCCATCATGTGAATAAGGGCGAATTCTTTTGATAAAAAAGTATATTTAAAACACTAAATCAATTATATCGAGCGGAGAGGAAAAAGTGCAGAAACAATAGAATTTTTATTCAAGCTTATAGTATTCGAATTTTTAAACAAAAATTTGTAAACATGGACGAAATATCAATAATTCTCTTCAACCTAAAAAGAGAAGCTTGCCACTGTGAGTATCAGATGACCGGAATTCGATAAAATCAAATTCCCTCCTAGATAGAGATAAGTTTTAATCCGTAAGGACGCGCGCGTGGGTAAAAAATACCCGATTCAAGTTCTATCTAGTATATCTATTACAAATTTCGGTTAATCGCGGGGGTCTATTGTGTACCACTCAGGTAAAGCATACGAGCACAAACAGCGTACAGAGCATTCTGTGCTTTATTTGGTAGAAAGTTTTTATTTGTTTGTAACAATTTGGACGAGAAATAATATATAAATTAGTGTTTATTCGTAACTTGTTTGAATAGTTTGTTACGTCACCTAGTCTGGCTCATTGAGATGAGTCATAGTTAATAAGATAACGTGCCGACGATATCATTGCAATGATGCATAACCTTCACGATAACGCGATGATTCATAGCCATAAGATATCGTACGGGCTGTTCTAGTACATTCTATAAGCTTCTACAACACCTGGCGCCAGAGATATAAATTGAGCATCGTTCGGGAGTAATGAATTCAGTAAATAGAGTCTTCACGTTCACATAAATTAATAGCGTCGTATCAAAGAAACTACTGTAGTTATTACGTATTATTTTTAGTATTTTATGAGTGTAAATAAATTAGACTGTTTTTCAAATAAATAACGTTACAAGTTAATAATGGATACACAACGAGAACCGTCACAAAGTTCCACGAGGTACAGAGGGCCTCTGACAGAGAAAGAATTATTATTCAGAAATAGAGAAAATAGTGAATGAAGAATCTGATGACGATGACATTTTAACTAATGAATCAGATAGTGAAGATGATCATCTTTCAATCAGTAATCAAAAACTGACACAGATGAAGACAATTTGAAAGTCGACGTTGAACCAGATTTGTCAGATTCCACGAACTGCAACTTTTATCTGGGAAAAGATAGTACCAAATGGTTAAAAATGTTTCCACCTACATGTCGCGAAAACCTTTTGTTGATATACCTGACAGATAAACTAGAAGAGAAGAGGACAAGCTGGCTGCTATACGTGAAATCTCTGCAATATTCCAAGAAAGCATTCAAAATTCCTATGTGATTAGTGAATATGCAACTATTGACGAAAAGTTGGAACCTTTTAGAGGCAGATGTTCTTTTAGATAATATATAAGAAGTAAACCTGCTAAATATGGAATTAAATTTTTATCTTTTGAGTGACAGCCGTACATATTACAAATAATTTTGAATTTTGAATGTTTACTTATTCAGTGGTATGCCGCCTAATCAAACCAATTGATAGAACAGAAAGAAACATAACAATGGATAATTGGCTTATGAACTATGAAGCTAATGAACGATCTATTAGAAAAACATCGATAGACATGCGTTGGAACAAATAGGAAAAATAAAAGGGAACTAGCAACTTGTTACACCTAAAACTAGGTCCCAATATTCTAGTATGTTTGCGTTTTCAAAAGAAAACCTTGGTTTCATATTGCCCTAAAAAGGTAAATAGTATCAATTGGTTCGACAATGCATCATGATGACTATGTTGACAGTGAATCCATTGAAAAAAAACCTGAAATAATAACATTCTACAATTTAACCAAAGGCGGAGATGAATTGTGGGGATCGTATTCTGTGTCAATCAGATCACTAAGACGGCCACTAACAATATTTTATGGGTCTTAGAATATTGCAGCAATCAATTCTTATATTATTGTAAGTTTTTGTTATGAACGAATAAGTTCAAAGGTAAATATGTAATTAAAAATTATTATTAATTTTATTAAATACATAAATAAAAAGTGTACCTCGAGTAGGATTTGAACCTACGACCTATACTTTGCTAGAGTACCGCGCTAACCAACTGCGCCATCAAGGTTCAGCCCCCAATCGATGCAAATTTTGTTTTTATGTATATAGAACTGATATCTAAATATAATGAGATTACAATAAAATTACTTATATTAATGGAATGTGAGCCTGCAATATCGCAAGGATTCACACATACTAAAGCAATTTGACTAATATTAAATTATTGCAAGTTTTTGTTATGAACGAATAAGTTCAAAGGTAAACATATGTAATTAAAAATTATTATTAATTTTATTAAATACAAATGAATTTACATCAGTTCTACATACATAAAAACAAAATTTGCATCGATTGCGGCTTGAACCTTGATGGCGCAGTTGGTTAGCGCGGTACTCTAGCAAAGTACACGCCGTAGGTTCAAATCCTACTCGAGGTAAACTTTTTATTTATGTATTTAATAAAATTAATAATAATTTTTAATTCTTATATTATTTATAAATATAACAACCAAAAACACATTTTTCGAAGGATCTTTTTGAAAAATCTGGCAAAAGAATTAATAGAAGAACATCTTCAATATAGGTCTACAATAGTCGCGTAGTCAAAGCAACAGAAAATCGCAATTCATTGTACATAGCCAATAGTATTAAATAACATTTCTCCTTTATTTATGAGAAAATGTAATGCAAAATCCAGTTTTGCTATTACCTTAAAAGTTTATTTCCTAATAATGAATCCAATATTTAAACTTGTAAGCAAAACAGGAATGAAATAATGTGTTGGGTATAATACCCGGTGCGCGTCCCCATATATTTCTTATAGGCCGCGCGTCCTTAAAGAATTACCGTAATTAACGCGATAGTTCATATGTGATCATAAGTGACAAATTTATCTCTTTTAAATTGCCACACATCAATGTATTGTTACTCTGTAAAATTGCAAAATTCGTCAATACGGGTTTTTAATAAGTGAAAAAAAAGCGTTTGGTTGTGAAGAAAGTGATTTATAAATAAACATTTTCAATTTTAGTAAAAGTGTTTGTGGACAGATCTAAATAAACTGCCGTAAACAGTTTTGAAATGTACAGGGTGTCCCAACGATAGAGTAAAGTAAGTTTATGCTTAACTAGAATTATTTGTGTAAATATTGTATGGACCATGGGGTAGAGGTAAGAAGTGTGCATTTTTTTAAAATATTGGAAGTTATACAGGGTGTGCCAGAAAAGCAGGACGTGAAAAAGTATAATTTTTTTAAATAGAACACCCCGTATTTGATTTTAGTTTTTAATTCTACGTGTCCATACAAACATATTTTGTCATACAAAATATTGGCTGAAAGTTTTTAGTTCTTGAGATATTCGCGTTTAAAGATTATCATGGTCATTTTCGTGGGGTTGATGAATGGGCAATTGTTCCGTTATTTCACAATAAAAAAAATTGATATTTCGTGTGAAAAATGAGTGATATTATACTAACGTTTAGACCGAGTAGTATTTCTAATTTTCTCAACAGGGTGTTTGTTATAACCATTCAAATTTGAAAATTCTCAAATTAAAAAATCAGTTTTTTTAATTGCACACCCTATATATTTTATTTCATTTTATTCGGGATTAAAAATCTATCATTTTTGTCAAATATATCCTATATCTATCTTTGATAGTTTTCGAGGAATTTCGATTTTTCTCACTAGCTACCTTACATACGATACTATAACATTATTGTGGATCGTGGTAGCCATGGAAAACAATTGCGACGAAATAAAACAAACCACCTAAGCGAGAATATTAACAGTTTTGAGAAACAGTAATTCAATAATTATTCAACATTGCGTCTTAGTAAATGCTCAAATAGACGGCCTTCTTGCTGAATACACATATTGAGCCTTTTTCTCATGTTCTGTCTCACTTCGGATAACATAAGAGGGGTCACTGTGAGACAAGCTTCGCGAATTCTATTTTTCATGTCCTCCCTTGTTGTAGGTTTAATAATATACACCCGATCTTTTATGTATCCCCATAGGAAAAAATCCAGTGGAGTTAAATCGCATGACCTGGGTGGCCATAATATAAAGCCATTACGTCCTATCCATTTCTCAGGGTATTTCTGGTTCAAGAATTCCCTTACGTCCCGATAAAAAATGTGGAGGTGCACCATCCTGTTGCAACCACATATTTAGTCGTCCTTCTAAATTGATATCCTCAAGTAACACAGGCAATTCTTCACGTAAGAAATGCAAATAGCTGCGGCCCGTTAATGGATCATCAAAAAAATAGGGACCGATAATTTGGTCATTAAGTATACCACAGCACACATTTAGTGACCAATGATTTTGGTTTTGAACTTCTCGTAGCCAAAATGGATTATTAATGGCGTAATAGTGCATATTATGCCGATTTACAGCCCCATTACTTTTAAACGTCGCCTCATCGGAAAACATTATGGAGCACAAAAAGTTGTTATTTAATTGCAGCCGTTGATTAATGATATTGCAGAATTCAATTCGTCTTGCAAAATCCTCTTCTCGCAATTCTTGATGAAGCTCAATGTGATAGGGATGGTACTTATACTTCAGCGTTGTTCGATTCACGTTTGATTTGGAGGTATCACATATCGTCGCTAATGTTCTAGAAATCACTTGGGGATTTTCTTGAATATTTAATAATATTTCAAGTTCTTTTTCTTCATTAGCTGCCCTTTTATTAACAACTTTACGTTTGAAGTATTTAACACTACCGCTAGAATCAAATCTATCCATCAAATTTTCCAAGCCAACAGTAGTAGGTATTCGACGTTCAGGATATTTCATTTTGTAGATTCGTTGTGCCAATAAAGGGTTTTTTCAGCCTCGCCCAACACGTATATCATATCAATTAATTCATTTGTCGAATAATCCATAATTGATACAAGAATTGATAACAAGTTAAATGGGAAAACGACAAATTTAATATGTGTTTATTTTGATAAGTAGGAAACCTTTGTATCTTAGTAACGCAATTATTATTTTCCATGGCTACCAAGATCCATGCAATGCAATGTTATCGAAAATAAAGTAGCTAGTGTGAAAAATCGAAATTACTCGAAAACTATCAAAGATAGATATAGGATATATTTGACAAAATGATAGATTTTTAATCCCGAATAAAATGAAATAAAAATATATAGGGTGTGCAATTAAAAAAACTGATTTTTTTAATTTGAGAATTTTCAAATTTGAATGGTTATAACAAACACCCTGTTGAGAAAATTAGAAATACTACTCGGTCTAAACGTTAGTATAATATCACTCATTTTCACACGAAATATCAATTTTTTTTATTGTGAAATAACGGAACAATTGCCCATTCATCAACCCCACGAAAATGACCATAATAATCTTTAAACGCGAATATCTCAAGAAATAAAAACTTTCAGCCAATCTTTTGTTTGACAAAATATGTTTGTATGGACACGTAGAATTAAAAACTGAAATCAAATACGGGGTGTTCTATTTAAAAAAATCATACTTTTTCACGTCCTGCTTTCCTGGCACACCCTGTATAACTTCCAATATTTAAAAAAAATGCACACTTCTTACCTCTACCCCATGGTCCATACAATATTTACACAAATCATTCTAGTTAAGCATAAACTTACATTACTCTATCGTTGGGACACCCTGTATATGTGGTAGCTCTATCAGTGTGACTAAGTTCAATATTACTCCCTTAAAAATTTTATAGTCTTTTAATTATTGAAAGAATTTACGAATTACTCGTTTAAAGATAGGGTACCTTGTGACAGTACAATATATTATTAATTTTAGATATTAGTATGTCAAGAAAAGGTAAACTTCTTTCTCCATGGTGAACTGAATGCTTGAATTTATACAAATTAAAAAATGCTCCTACAACACATTAAGTTTGATATAGATGTGTAGATTGTATACATGAAGAAAAAAGCACAACATGAATTTTTTTTTTATGAATGATACTCATCCAAGAATTCAGTTCACCATCGAGAAAGAAACTAATGGAAGTTTACCATTTCTTGACATACTAATTCTGAAACTACTAATTCACTATCTTTGAAGGTTTACTGAAAGCCGACACACACCGATAAATACCTTCTCATAAATTTTCAAACCAATATCCACGCCTAATAACTGGTGTAATTAGGATCGATGTGATCCGAAATTTTTGAAATATGAATATAAACATTTAACAAAATCATACAAGCCAAAAACATATAAATAATGTTATTTACACCTACTAAAAATAACCATAAAGAAAAACTGATGTTTTAGTATCGGTACCCACTACTTTTCTACCTTTTACAACTCATGTTACAGATAGGATTGTCACCTTCCGGAGTGTATAAGTGATCTTGTTCTTGTGGAAAAGTATACACTGGAACCGTAGCTTTGATACAGACATAAAAAACGTAAGACGTTTTGTAGACTAGGTCAACCACAGAAATCTGCGGTAGCTAAGCATGCTTTAAAAAACTTAAATCAATTCAATTTAATAATATAGAGATAATGGTAAGACGTACTCATTTATGATGAAGCTAGTTAAATTATATAAACATCCTAATAATTCCAATAGCAAAAAAAAAATTCCGTTTAAATAGGTTTTGTGATCTTATAATTTTAAAAAAGGCACAATGGTACGTCTTAATTTCAATTTTAGCTTTTGTTTAGGTTTTTTTGCTGTTTTTCCTAGACCTTGCAGTAAATGTTTTACCAATATGTTACGTTACCATAGCATTATAATAATTTAAAATATCTAGTTAAACTGAAAAATCATATTAAACGTACTACATTGCGTCTTCACTAAAAAATAAACATTAGAATTTTCTTTGTTAGATTTGACTATGGTATGTCAAGTTTCTATTTGTAAGTGCTTTTATCAATTTCAAATTAAAGTTTATCCCAACTTTTGTTAAATTTTGCTCTTTGATTATGATATTTTTCATTGTTAGCCTTCTACCGTTAGATGGTGTTTGTCATCTTCAAGGTAGCTTAATAATATTTAACTTATTGAGGATTTAGTCGTTCTTTAGTATGTACACTGTATCTTTACTTTACACTTAGATCATAATTTGGTTAAATTTTGTTGAATTTGCTCTTTGATTATGACACTGTTACACTTCGGCCGCTCGAGGATGTTCTGATTTATCATCTTCAAGGCAGTTTAATACTATTTAATTTATTAATGATCTAGTTATTCTTTACTAAAATTGTTTTCCATAGTTGGCTTTATACGTTTATCAAACTGTTATATTAATAGAAGGCTTATGTTTGCGTTTTCATCTTTTTGATATTTCTAACATCTGAAGTAATTATTATAGACGTTATCATTTACTGAGGAGGATATCTGTAATTGTTACCGAAACGTATACAATTATATAAATATAAAGAAAAAAATACACTATCCAAAAAACCCAAAAGCTAAGTATTTTAATTAAGTTCAATATTATTCTCTTACAGATTTTCTAGTCTTTTAATTATTCAGAGTATCTTCAAATTAAACGGTGCGTACCTTGTGAAAGTACAATATATTAAAATTATTGTGAACACACTTCATTCAATAGTGAAAATGTCATGCAGAACTGTTATTACGCGTTATGTTACACGGTATCCGACCAGTGTAAATAAACAATAAAAGTATAATATAAATGTAATTGTGCACTAAAACATAGTAAATTTCGATACAATATGAAACATTAAACTCCAATATAATGGATACACTTCAAAGTATGCACTATAAACACTTTCAAAGAAATAAAATGAATTATGGTAATGAAAATTACAAATACGAATCTAATATTATTATCAGCATTGTGAATATTATGAACAACCTTCAATAATCATGTAGTATGAACATAAATAAGCTTAGTATATATATATATATATATATATATATATATATATATATATATATATATATACAGTGCGCTCAGAAAGTAACGGATAAATTCATTATTTTCGAAACGTGAATTTGACAAAACCTTCAATGTCTTATTTATTATGATTCGACTTAAGCTTGTCGAATCAGATGATAGTTTATATATATAATAATATTTTTAAATAGCACCTGTAGTTACCGGATGATTCATAATTTCGAAACAGTTGACAGTACAAGAACCGGACACTGTGATTGAAATGTAGGCTTTTGTCACACATGCAATAGGTACTTCGAATATGCGCAGTTACTTTTTAAATTAAGCCCGGAATACCGGATATTTTGTATCGTGAAGGTTGACTTTCGAAGTCGTATTTCACGCGAAGAAGATTACAAGTCAAGTTGTTCGTTCAGTTTATTTAAATAAATGTAACTGTTGTATAGTTCATATTCGAACATTGACAAGCGGCTACACCGTATCATGTTCGATTATAGCATTTAATAGATTTTCCGCGAACTAAATACAATAGATTTTTGAACTCGTCGCAGTTAGTTTGATTTCCGCGAAGAATGATACGAGGTTGTCATTTAAAAAATGAACTACGTTATTTGATGTATTCCGTTGAAAGTGAGGCATTACATGTGCGCACGTGTCGTGTAAAAAAATAGGATGACTGGCAAGTAGTTTGACAAAATGATACGATTTCGAAAATAGACTTGATGTTATCCGTGACGCTTCTGCCTGCGCGTTACGGTGTGTGTCGTGTGTGCGCGTGTCGCGTGTTGTGCGCTGGTGGTGGCTGTCGATATGCGTCGTGCGCGTGGTGTGCGTGTGTGCGTTGCTGTGCGTGGTCGGTGTGTGCGTGTGGCGTGTGCGGTCGTGTGCGTGTGTGCGTGTGTGCTGTGTGTGGTGGTGTGCGTGTGTGTGCGTGTGTGCTGTGTGCGTGTGTGCGTGTGTGCGTGTGTGCGTGTGTCGGTGTGTGTGGTGTGTGCGTGTGTGTGTGTGTGTGCGTGTGTGTGCGTGTGTGTGTGTGTGTGTGTGTGCGTGTGTGTCGGTGTGCGCTGTGTGCGTGTGTGTCGTGTGTGTGGTGCGTGTGTGCTGTGTGTGCGTGTGTGTGCGTGTGTGGCGTGTGGCGTGTGTGCGTGTGCGTGTGGCGTGTGTCGTGTGGCGTGGTGTGGGCGTGTGTGGCGTGTGGGTGTGTGGGTGTGTGGGTGTGTGGGTGTGTGGGTGTGTGAGTGTGTGTGTGTGTGTGTGCGTGTGTGCGTGTGTGCGTGCGTGCGTGCGTGCGTGCGTGCGTGCGTGCGTGCGTGTGTGTGTGTGTGTGTGTGTGTAGTACTGCTGGTTTTCTGGGTGTTGATCAGCGTAGCTCTTCTGGTCTACAAAAGACTGTTTCGGCAAAGTCTCATTTGCCATCCTCAGTTTGGTAACTGTCTGCTCCTGTTTCGAGTTACTCGAACTGAACTAACTTCCAGTTGTGTGTGCTGCTGCTTATGCACCCTATTGCTTTCACTTACAACTTTCACTGCTTTCGCTGCTTTCACTACCTTCACTGATTTCACTGTTTGCTTCCCTGTTTTCACTTCTTCTTTTGTTGATTCTGTTTTAGGTGTTGTGGATTTTAGTTGTCTAGGGATTATTGATGTTTTCCTCAACAACGTGCACACAAATATCAAGTTTACAATGGAAATAGAACAAAATGATCAGTTACCGTTTCTGGACATTCTAGTTAAGAAGAATGAAGACGAATGTCTAGGCCACACGGTCTACGGGAAACCTACGCACACGGACAGATACAACAACACCAAATTGCATCATCATCCAAGTCAACTCAAATCTGTCACCAAGACGCTGATCAACCGTTCGAAGAAATTAATAGATGCCGACAACATCAAAGAAGAGATGACAAAAATAAGAGAGGCTTTGATCAGAAATGGATTCCACCACCACCACATACAAAGGATTTTGAGGCCTTCAAGTAGAGAAGACAAAGAACCAGCTGATCCTGCATCTGCCACGGCATACCTACTATACATCAAAGGGACAACGGTCAGGATTAGCCGTATTCTGAAAAAAACAAAATCGATACAACTTTCACGGCGTATCGAAAAGTTCATTCGATCTTAAGAAATCCTAAGGACAAGATCTCGTTGGAGAGTTAATGAGTGTACAAGATTCCATGTGGAAGCTGCGGGCTATCTTGTATTGGACAGACCAACAGAAAAATCAGCGCAAGGATAGCAGAACACAAAAACGCGGTTAATAAGGAGGAGAATCTACGCGAGACCAAGCCCGGAAGAACACCAACTTCATATCCAGCACTCGCGGAAAACTGAAAATTAACATATATATATATATATATATATATATATATATATATATATGTATATATAATTAGTATTACAATGTTATTCTTCCTTTTTCTTCTCTCTTCTTCGTCTGCTCTTTTTCTAATTTTTCTAAAATTCTTGCTTTCCCCCTTCCATCCCTTTTCTCTTTCTTCCATTTGTTCTTTCATTTCTTTGATGTCTTTCCTGATTCCCTTCATATTTTCTTCCAGCAGCTTCCTCAACTCACAAATTAATTCCTTTATTTCTTCCATTTCTTCCTCTTCCTCCCCGTTTTCACTTTGCACTATTACGCTGCTATCACCCTTATTCTCTTCTGTCTTTTTTATATCTGGGGATCTTATTACCTTCTTCCCTGTTCTAAACACTCTTTACAAGCCTCCTCTTCTTCCCTCTCCCTTTTATTCACACCCTCCTTCTCTTGTCTTTCTGTCCTTTTTCTTCCCCAATGCACGAATTCAGTTTAATGATATTTTCAATTAAAATAATATTTGCCTATTATTAAAATATTGCGTTTATACTAAATAAATTCCTATTAAATTGCCCCATTTACAATGGAAAATGTAGTGTCAAAGGTCACTCGCGTATCGTTTAGTAGTCAATAAATCTATAGCAACATAATTTTAAATTTAATAACTGTAAAATTGTATTTATCGGTTTGGTGTCAAAATGTTCACCTCTACTAGGATCTGCAATTAGATTTTCCGTATCACTTCCCGATACCAGCGCGCCACCTAATCAGTTTAGTTTAGTTTTTGATAACGGAATTAAAGTTTTAAAAATTCCTTTTTCACTAAATCGTTCGCTTGATCTTACGGTACAATACTCACCCTTATCAGTCTAATCTTTCCTCGCATAAGTCACTTTTAAATTCCGATTTGAAGCATCTTTATCGCGATTATCTGCAAACCAACACTTAACAATTAAACTATCCAATCAACTAAAAGGTAGTACACAAAAACTAAACTAAAGATAAATCCATAAACGTTCTTATAAGAAGCATTAGCAGAGCACTTTCCAAACACGTCTTTCGCCCACTTTATCGGTACACATTAGAAATAAAATAGATTGGTATGTGTCTTCATTTGAAATTAAACGATCCCTCTCCGGCACCCTCACAGGGCGAGTGTTTACGGATTAAACGTACCTTTGAAAGGACAGGTTTTTTTGCAAATATTTAAATATTTGCAAAACTTTACCTCTAAATTTCAAGGTTAAACATACATCGATATAAAAACAGCCACTATTACCAAGTGTTGTCTTTAAATAATTACAAGGTTTATAATAAAATAAAGGATGAAAAAGAGCTGTACTGTTAAACTATTCTGTGTTAATTATTTGGCCTGTTTTAAACTTGGGTTTGAATGTTTGCGCTGTATTAACTACATAAAACGCATATAATTAATTCTACAGCATATAATAAATTATTAATAACTTTAATATATTCATTTTATACCAAATTGAGATGTTTTACTACTTTTCTCTTTCACTACTATAAATAACGTTAATTTTGCGCAACCTAGATAAGTTGACTCGTTTAAAAATACTTTCCAGCGTAGTTATATAAATGTAGATGATTACAGATATTCCGTTACTAGCTGAAGACAGGACGTGACGTAATATGACAAGCAAATCGCATTTCTTTAGTGGTTTTAATCGCGTGTTGGCTACATATGTTGATGTACCTAACATAACTATTTTTAATTTTAACCGCAGTTAAAAAAAGCGATTAATACAAAATCACAAAAAATTAGATAAGTTCACTTAAACATCTGTTTTTAATTATTTTGTCTCTAGTACCATTTTAACAACAGTGATTAATAAATGAAAAAGTTATAAGATGGTATCCAGTGCTTGTATACATTAAGTCATTCGTTTTCTAAAGGCGATCGGAAAAAAACTTTCTCTCCCATATTGTATATAATGATAATTACCTTTTACTATTTTACACAGCGCTTAACAATAGTAAAATAGAAATAATAGCCATGTTAATTTAGAGGTCGTACAATTTCCTGTGTAGGATGAACAATAGTCGTTAAATTAAAATTCATTCATAATTACCTACAATATTCTCTTACCTTTTGGCAAGGTAATTTGTGTAACATAAATTGAAATACTTTTGCTATTTTACATTACTTCATCAATAAGTGAATACAATTTTTTCAACTACCTGGTGGTTTGTGTTAAATTGTAGCAAAAAACCAAACGAATTTTCTAAGAAAATTTAAGTAAAAATTATCACAATTTCCTGCCACTTTTTTCAACGTTTTTATATCTTAATTTTTTTCTTTAGAACGTGCATACTTAATTATTTATGCTAGTTTAAAGGCGGAAGTTTTGGTAGGTATTTAAAAACCGATACGGAAATGACGACAAAGTGATTGAACCGTTTCTGAATTGATAATCCATTATTACTACCACAGAGGTTACACCAAACTAAAAAAACGCTGCCAATTGTATCAATACTTCCACATCAAAAAAATCGGTTTTTTTGTAAATAACTCGAACACGTGAACCTGACAAAAAAATTACAAGAATGCTTTTCGATCAGAAATTTGATTTTCTATCGAATACCAATTTCAAAAAAAAAATCGTGTGGACGGGTTCCAAAATCGAGTTTTTTGAAATAGAAATGACAAAATTTTCAAAAAAATTGCAAAAACACTTTTTGTGAGAAATTTTATTTCCTATCCAATATTTTCACTTTTTGAATATGTTAAGTAGTTCCGGAGATATTTAGGAAAAACCAGTTTTTTAAAGTCACGACTTTTTGCTAATATCTTCTAAACCGTTTGTTGTACAGAAAAATTATAGGGACAAAAAATACTCACAATTATATTATTAATCAAATATTAAAAGGAAAAAATCTAAAAAAATAAAAATTTGCAAAAGGGGCACTTACCCCCCCATTTTTACCCCTTTCCCAATATCCCACCAACCCCAAAAACAATCAGTCGATTTGGGTAGTTGACGTGTATATGTGTGCCAAATTTCGAGTTGATATGTCAAGTCCTTCGAAAAGTATACAAACACACACACACACAGACAAGATTTTTTTTTTGCTCAAATTTTGTTTTTGGACGTTTTCGAACACTTTAAAGCGATTGAACAAATAATTTTTTTAGCGATACAGTACTTCCCATCCGTTGGATGTGAAAGCAATTACATAAATTTTCCTGGTTTTCCAGGCAGCTTTATCAGAACATAGCATAGACAAGATACCATTGAACTCTATAGCAAATGGAAGGGCGACTGGCCTGTGACTATTATAGTGTCAGGCGCAGAAGAAAGAGCGAGAGTATGCGGAGTAATTTGCGTCTCTTTCTGACACATCGCTGTTTACCAAAATCTCGTTCTAACGGTGATATAATCAGCTTTTACCTGGCAAGCTTGACGTGTGCGCTTGTGTCTCCTGCATAGTGTTAAATAAGTGTTTTTTAGTAAGTTAATATTAAAATGGTAGTAAATTATGTCACGTATGTGTTTATTCAAAGAACCCGAATATACAGTTTCATATGTAAGGATACCCGATGTTAGTTTTGTTTTGTAGATTTGTACTATTGTTAAAAAGGTAGCAAAATGTATTGATTGTGTGAACATACCATTTCATTGTGAAAAAAGTCTCTTTTGTGAACATACACATACACTATAAATGAAATGCATACAGGGTTCACAAGTTTAATAACTAATGGGGGTTTAACATTTACATCTGATATTGGATACCGAATAGTGTGTTTTTTTGAAACATGCTATCAGCATCTCAATCAAATGTTAACTATAAAAGACTCAAATTTTAAACAATTATTACAAAATGCAGCAAAACATAAATTTTGTGCTAAATCAATTTCAACCAACACATCCGGTTGGTTGTGAAGAATTTTTATCAGACTTGCATGAATTACAATTAGTGAAAAGAATCGTTAGTGTTTACTTATAGTGTAGAATGCCTCATGAATCAAAATTAATAACTGAAAAAAATATTTATAAAAATTTGGGTGTTTGGCAAAAATTTACTAGTTAATGTTATTTTTGAATTAAATTAGCATTTCTATATGCAATAAATATGTACTTCATATACCGAATATTTCAATATTTTGAAAACACTTGCCTACTTATTTTACTTTATGCTTCCTGTGTGTACCTAACAAATATTGTAATATTGAATCAATTAGGCCTGTTAAATGTATGTGTGTTTACAGTATTTCTAGATAGTACCTAAGTACTCGTACCAGTACATGCGGAAAAAGCCCTTGGGCAACGTTAAGTTCAAATATAAGCCAAATCATGGTACTAGTAGACAAGGTATGCATATAATAGAACGCAAATTCGTCAAGTTTCGCAGATAACGTATTTATCCCAATTACGTCAAAAGAATCACCACCAAGTTTGAAAACGTCATACGTTTCATACAATATATTATTTTCACTTGGTTTTGTTTTGTAATTAATTAATTCCATTGTATTTTGTCGTTTTTTTCCGCTGTCTTTAAAATATTTGGATCAGACACTGTTGTATAATTAATATTTAGTAGTGTATTAAGAGTATGTTTTACTGCGTTTAAAGCAAAACAAGATTCAAAGCGATAAACACTGTTATTAGTAGATATTTTTAAGTGTTAAGTTTAAAAAACAAATCTTTAGTGAATTTCATTTTATATTAAATAAAGGTAAGTGAAACATATTTGTTATCAACATTCGGTGAACGCGATCATACTTGTGGAATCCAACTAGCTTTAAAATTCGTAAAATAGTTAAAAGAGTCTGCATACTACATAGGTTGAACAAATATTTATCATATCCATCTCTTTGAATATAAATGTATTCAAAGATAAAAGCTATAAACTTTTCGTTAATGGTAGGACTACACAAACACCCATTACTTTATTGAGTGGTAGAGCCCGGTTATCCAAATGACGTCACGAACAGATGCTATAAATCGCTGTCAGCGTGAGTGACATAGTGCAACGGGGTAAACAGATGTGGATTATTCCTTGTTTGTTTACACTCGCTACAAAGAATAAATTATAGGTTCTTTTACATTTCTTAATGATTTCAATGGTTACCTTTTAATTTAATTTGGGTAGTTTCAATTTGTAAAGATATCATTTATTAACTAAAATTTATTTTACTTGCCATCATTTATTGTTTGTTTGCGCCGGCTAACTTGGTTATTAAAAGAAATGATTATTGTTATCAATTATCATATTGATATTCAACTTGATTTTCTTAAGATATATGTAATTTGTAACTTTATTGAAATTACCTCATTCAGTATTAAAGCTTTTAGTATTCGTAATGGTTAATAATGAAAATAAATCAAAAAGTTACACTTATTTAATAATTACTAAACCCCCAAAATGCAGAAATGCTTTGCTTACATTAACACATAAAAAACAATCCTATTATTATATTTAGTATTCTTATCATCTAATTCTTGAAAATATTACATCAAAGACTATACGCACGTTGTGAACAACACATGGGCCCTACACAGTTTGGTTTCAGAAGAGCAACAGGTACACGAGAAGCCTTATTTTGTACACAGGTCCTAATCCAACGATGCAGGGATGTAAATTGCGAAGTCCATATATGCTTTATTGATTATACAAAAGCATTTGATAAGGTACAACACCATAAACTTATCAAAATTTTGAAAACCATCGGAATAGATGATAGAGAACTTCGCATTATAAAAAATCTCTACTGGAATCAAACGGCGCAAATAAGATGGAAAGGAGAATTATCAAAAGTTATTGAAATCCAACGCGGCGTACGACAGGGCTGCATATTATCACCACTCCTGTTCAACATCTACTCGGAAGAAATATTTAGTAAAGCCCTACTCAATACATCGAAAGGAATTAATATAAACGGTGAGAGAATTAATAACATAAGATTTGCCGATGACACCATGATACTAGCAGAGAAAATGGAAGATCTGCAAGAATTAGTAAACAAAGTGTCACAAAGTAGTCAAGAATTTGGTATCGATATTAATATATCAAAAACTAAGTACATGGTGGTAACGAAAACATTATACCACAGAGACAACTAACTATCAATCAAAAACAGTAGAACGAGTCAACACACTCAACTACCTTGGCAGCACAATAAACGATCAATGGGACCACACATTGGAAATAAGATGTCGTATCGAAAAGCAAGAACAGCGTTTATTAGAATGTCAAAATTATTAAAAGCAGGAGTTAAATTTGGAAACCAGAATTAGACTACTCCGTTGCTACATCTTTCCCGTTCTCCTGTACGGCGTAGAATCATGGACGGTGACAGAGACATCAAGCAAGAAATTAGAAGCCTTCGAGATGTGGCTGTATAGACGCATGATGCGAATATCATGGACTCAACATGTCACCAATAAAAGAGTATTAGAACAACTAGGTAAATCAACGGAAATTATTAATATAATTAAACAAAGAAAACTCGAATACCTAGGACATGTTATGAGAAATGAACAGAGATACGGACTATTACAGTTAGTTTTACAAGGGAAGATAGAGGGAAAAAGGGGTCCGGGCAGAAGACGCATATCCTGGCTGAAAAATCCTAGAACATGGTTCTCGACAACAACAACAGGACTTTTCCGAGCAGCTACAAATAAAGTCATGATAGCTAGAATGATCGCCAACATCCGGTAACGGATCGGCACGTAAAGAAGAATCATCTAACACGTACAATGATTTCTGTATTAAGAGTGAATGAAATTTAATCAATACATTGTTGATATTCAAACACAAATTTACAGGGAACTAAAACACACACAGGTTTCTTTATTATATAGTTTGCAATCTTACTTGTCACTTTTTGAAGGCCAATGACGTAATTATTGCGTTCCTAGACCGGTGATTCGGGCGGCGTACTTTCTTTGTTCCCGATTATTTTCTTTGGAAGATTGTCGCTAAATTGTAAAATTCCAAATTTTCTTTCCACCAATTTATTGATTCTGTGACTATTTGATGGATATATTTATAGTTTTCACTTTAATTGTTCAAGTTTCACTACGAATCGCATGCAATCACAAACGGAAATGCTGATCGTACAAACTAATTGTTAATGATTTCGGGTTATTCTTCTATATTTACTGATTAACCAATTTAGGCCGATCACTGTATTTTATATCGTTCGTTCACCCTTTAATGCAGTAATGTAGGACCTCCAATATGCACAAAACACGTAATGTATTTCTTTATAACGGCACTTTTCTTCTTTTCACTTATTTGACGTCATATACATTTTTATTCAATCTAGCCTCTTATTATTTTAATAAGGAAGGTAATCTTACTTCTTCCCTATTATACACTATACTTATTTTACTTTATTTTTTAATTTATAGGGCAGCGTGACTGTACGCTACTGTCACTCGCGCCTCGGCAATGATCACACCCTTTAGTTAGTTTCAACCAACTCTAACCACTTACTTAAACTAACTACTTACTCTAACTAACTACTTAAAATGCAAGTCATGTTAACAGTTCATTTCCCCTACTTCTACAACTCATTTATGCATTAGCAGATTGCCGCGTTTACTTTAAATATTTTCTAATTACATATGTACATAACTTATTGAAATAATTTCAAGAGCCTCTTATTAATATTAAATCAACTTATATATCAACATCAATCATTTCCCATTCTATAAAATAACACATAAGCTATAAAATATCATATAACTTAGCGCGCGTGAAATTTAAATTTCTCAGGCACCCGTTACAATAGCAAACCATCTAGTCAGCGGGTTGCCTATATTACCTATTTTTCTTACAGCGCTTGACGGTGCATCCCTTCCAGTTGCTATAGAGTTCAATGCAAAATACTATAGATGAACGTGCCCTGTGGTAGCAACCACGATGAAGAATACGGCGCCGAAGTGCATGTAGGGAAGTGAAAGGCGGGAAGTTTAAACCAGATTTGAAAGCTGCAATTCAAATTATATGCACAATGAAAATTGATTTTTTTGTTTATTTATTTGATTATTGACGAACAAGTGATCCACTAAAATTAAGCGTAGCAAAAAATAGCGTTAAATAATGTTCTGTTAAATTATGCCATTAAGTTTTGAAAGTGAAGTAACAGTTTGTTTAGAGTGCATATAAAAAAAAACATGTGAACAAATTCCCCATAAATATTTAGGCTGACGAACACCAAATCAATAAAATATTCTACATTAGTATATTTAATTATAACTCTACAACTGGAGAGCTCATGTACTGGATACTTCTTTAGTTGAAGCTTCTGTAGTTTTTGCGAATGTGGTAAGCTTATTCTACTGGACTAATTTTTGTACAAATTAGTATTTTATTCGTAATTGTAATCTTTCTTGTGTTAAAGGAAAAGGAAAAGGCAACGTATTTTATTCCCTCCACAAGGGGTAGGGCGGGCTGCTCGAGCTTCCCGAGCTCCTTCAGCCACAATTATGGATTCCCAGCATACATACATACATTACGTATATATGCATGGTGGGATTAAGGATAGGTGTGGTCAGGATAGGATCGGAAGGAACGGAGTTAGGGTTCTGAGGGGGAAAATAGTACCCCACCATTGGTTTAAGTAGTCGCACATGGTGTGCGTATACGCGGTGACCATGTCGCTCTATGTGTATGAGGAAAACTCCTTAAAAAAACCTTATACAAAGTAGACGGTAACGGTAATCGAACCTATTACCTCCCGAATGCTGAGCAGGTCGTGTCACCACAACGCTACTTACTCGGTTGTTTCGGGAGAGATCAAAAACTATTTATATTAATGTTAAAAACTGGTTTGTGCAAACTCCTGCGTATACATAGTTTATTTTGTAGGATGCTTGAGATGATATACATGCTGATTATAATGCCGAGGCAACAGTGTAAAGAACACTAGGTGAGTTGAAGGTTCTATGGAAGGACTGCAAAAACCATTGTTGATATGATTCCCCAATGTTTCGAGAGCTTGTCAGATACATAAGATGACGATAAGGAAGAAGAAGGTGTGATAAGTCACGAGGGAGACGATTCAGTGAAGAAAGATGATCCAGCTCAAGAAAGCGGATGTAACAATAGGCCTAATTTAGTTTTGATTTCTGAAAAGATGTCCACATCAAAAGAGACCAGCAGCATCATATCAAAGAAAAGTAAGTAGGATAAGTTGTGCGTTATGTATTTACATATGTCATAACAAATAGTTAGAAAAATGGGTAATTATGCAGTAAAGTGCTCGCTTCCAGTAAATGAAAATCTCAAAATGGTAAAGATGAAGACCTGATTCTGAAAATAATAGGTTTTTTGATGGATAAGGCAGGAAAACCCCGGAAAATCGAGAAAACGAGAAAGGACTTTGTTTTTTACAAACTACATCGTGGGTACTCAAGTTGTGTGTGAATTTCCCCTGAACACGGATATAGCATTATTATTGCTATCGAACAAACATTAAGTGTATAATCCCCAGAGAAGTGTCGGAAAATTCCAAAAAATCAAACATTTCCAAATTATATTATGTGGGTACCTACTCGACTTTCTGTGCCACCGACGAATGCATAACTGTCTTAAAAATCAGCCATACCAAACATAAAAGCAAAAAAAGAGTAAAAAAATTAAGACTCCGTTAACTATATATAAATAGTATCGATTACATTTGTGCTTATTCATGATAAAAACAACAAATTGTACAGTACACTACAGCGGTTAGGTTAGGTTGTAATAGGCTGTTGTTCGTCAATCTGAAATAATTATCATAACCTACCCGCTTCAGCGCGCTGTATTAAATAGTACTCTGTATCATTAATAATGTGACCTGAGTTTGTCTGTGCTATTCCTTGATCGCTGGTTTCATTGGTTTTCCTTTTTAATAGGATTATGTAATCTGTTTACGAAATTAAAACATACAAGAAATGCATACAAATACCACAAAGATTTTTCGGAATTTCAATGACCGTTTGTAACAGTATCTTTTACCTTTTAGGCAAGGCAGATCCATGGCAAATAAAACTGCAAAACGGCGGTGCCCAAGCAGTGAAACCATTGACAAAGTTACGGATTTCCATTCATTGAAGAGCATAAAGCTAGAATAACGTTGATTGATAAGCAAAGAAAATTCGCTAAAACTGAACACAATCTTCGCATGAATATAATGCGCAAGATAAATGAAAATGTATACTCCCAGTTCTTCGAAAGAACCAATTTATGAGCAAGTGGTTGACAACACAACTTGTTCTTTATTTAAACAACTTTTCCTTGATGGGATATTTAATGCACTTGGTAACACTTTCATCAATTCTAAAGTTGTGTAAAACACATGAAGCTTCTACTATGTTTCCACACTTAGTTGGATGGAATCTCATTCCGTTCTCAATAATTTGAAATCTTTTCGGTAGGGCTCCAAAAGTTCATTCCACAATATTACGAGTCAAAATATGTGCACTATAGTATTATCTTTCCCCTTCGGTTGTAGATTGTAACACTGGAGTCATTAGGCTGGGTGACAACGCATAGCCACAGCCACCAACCAGTACACCGCCATACTCACCAACTTCAAATCTAGCAGTAATTGTGCTATTATTCCAAATCATGAGTTGAACCAGGTCACAGGCTAACAACATTCATAATTTTCATATCAGCATCACATATAACCTGAGCATTGATAGAGAAAAAAAACCTTTTCTATTTCTAAACGGTTCATTGTTGTTATCTGAAGGGCATAGTATTCTTATATGAGAGCAATTAATAACTTCTATAGCATTTGGGAAACCATTTAATCCTTAAAATACTCGCTTTTTAGCAATAAATTGTTCTTGAGTGTTTTGCATGGTAATATATAGCGGTTGCAAAGCCAGCAAACAGTTCATTACATTGTTAAAACACCCTACCGGCTGTTGTTCTGTGGACGTTTATTAAGTCACCAGTAACTCACTGATAAATACCTGTATGGAAAATCCTTAAACAACAAAAAAGCTGAAGTCTTGGTGACAAAATATGCTAGAAATAAACACAGATAAACACGCACAAAATGTTGTTGACCTTGACCTCTGATGCAGTACGTCCATCGAGGTGCACATCTTTAATTATCGATCGGCCAAAACCGATAAGACGAAATTATAAAAGTCTATGCTTCGAATAACCTAATAACATACGAGGGTTGCTATTTATGTATTGAGAATAGAAAGAATAAACAAATGAATTTGATGAAAAATATTTTTATTGCTTTTCAAAATAACCGCCTTTAAGATCTATACACTTTTGCATGCGATTGAACCACCCTTCAAAGCACTTTGTCCAGTCAGAAGATGGAAGCTCTAAAACATGCGTTTTGAAGGCCTCAACTGCTTCTTCGAGCGATGAAAATCGTTGTCCACGCAGTTTATCTTTAATTAGTGGGAACAAGAAGTTATTGGGTGCCAAGTCGGGGCTGTAAGGCGGATGGCCCATTTATTCGATGTTTTGTGTGTCCAAATACTCGTTTGTTGCATGTGATGTGTGTGAGCTGGCATTGTCGTGATGCAAAATGATTCGTCGTTTTGGGTTGGTTTCTCTCCATTTACCGAAAACTTCAGTTAAACAAATGGTCGTATACCACGCTGAATTAACGGCCATTTGATTTTCGAGAGCCACAGTTACCACAGGACCGGTTTTCGTGAAGAAAAACGCCACATTTGCTTCTTAACGTTCGAGAACGAACAACTTTTGTTGGCTTTGCTTCACATTCAACTACCCAAACTGTGGACTGGCCTTTTCTTTCTGGCTCATACGCATAAATCCACGACTCGTCACCTGTGACGATGTTGTATACCGCTTTGGATGCACCACAGTTGTATTTTGAAATCATTTTACGGCACCAATCGACACGAGCATTTTTTTGAGCATCTGTCAACAAATGTGGAATCCAAAGTGCACACAGCTTCCGAACACACAAATGTTCGTGCAAAACCTTATGTATGCTGGTCATACTAATGCTTAAACATCTCTCGATTTCCTGATATGTCACATGACGATCTTCTTCAATTAGTTTTCGCACGGCATCGATATTTTCCGGCACAACGACTGATTTTGGACGACCTTCTTTAACTTCATCCGTGAGCGAACTACGTCCACGTTCGAATTCAGTGTACCAGTGATATACAGTGACTGTGGATGGCGCTTCATCGCCAAAAGTTGAATTCAGTTGTTTGATGCATTGTTCTTGAGTTAGACCACGTCGAAAGTCATAATAAATCATAGCTCAAAAATTTTCACGAGTTAATTCCATATTTTGGCTGAGATGAAATTTTCAACTTACTGTAAACAACACAAATAGTGCTCGCACGACAAAACGTTCTGGGTACGTATAACCTCAAAAATGTCAAACTTTAAGATGACGGTGACAAATTTCACCTGGCAATACCAGTGTTGCCAATTCTCACTACATAAATAGTATCCCTCGCACACCTAATCAACTTAAACCACGTTACGCGTTTATAGTAATTTATCTCCTTCATATTCTTTTATATATTCAACTTTCGAAAATAAAGGAATTTGCAGTGATTCGAACGTCGAATACTTCTGAAATAAGTATTCGCCGAAATCTCTATAACCAATGTCACAGTTGATTGATTGTTATCTTTCATGATCCTTTATCCAAAGGGAAAAAGGTGATGGCCACTAGTATGTCCAGTATGGACAGTACATTGTTGTACAATAATCGAACACCTTTTGTCAATCTTGCTCCACGTTTTGCACGAATATTGTCCCTTAATGTCTGCAACAAAGGCACATAACAATATGTACTGTTGACTGTAGTACTGCCCTTTTTCAAATCAATTTAAAGTTATTTTAGGCAGCGTAATATACCTTAAGATTGTTAAAAGTTTTGATTAAAAAATCAACAGCGTAGTAATAAGCCAAAGTACTACTGCATATATAGTAAGATACCTTTACAATCCTAGATTACTATCTGGGATTGTAAAGGTATTTTAGTCATCGCTTTACAGAGGGCAATGCAACAGTCAACAGCACATATTATGTGACAAAAAGTGTTCGATTATGGTACAACAATGTACTGTCATACTGCCGCTATTTCACAACCTGCCATCCGCGCATGCGGCTTTCAAGAATTGGAACATGGATATTATCGTCCGTACATGACCCCTTGCAATTACTATTTACTTTGTAATTAAAAACAGAGAGTTTAGGAGCGTCGCTTTAAGGACAATAGTGAGCTAAGCAGTTATAACAGATCATTTTGAGGGAAGCACTTTAGGTTATATCTATAAGGGTATAGAATTATGAATTGATCGCTATAAATATAAGTTATTGTATCACAAGGTTAGAAACGCCGAGACGTAAAACTATTGGATGTGTGATATTTTTGTGATGATGTTACTAATTGGTTAAAAATATTTTTAAAAATTTGTTTCGTGACACCATCATATTTTAAGTTATGTTGGTAGCACTGAAAATCAACGTGTCAAACAGCTTTATCAGCGCAAATGTTCATGTATAAAAACAGTAGATTTTGAAGTTTTGCCGACCGAGTTTCTGGACGATTATGAGAATTAGGAAGTCAACGTCGTACGAAAGCATAAAAATTGTAATGAAGTTAGA
This sequence comes from Vesta saturnalis, assembly GCA_036346205.1. Lineage (NCBI taxonomy): Eukaryota > Metazoa > Arthropoda > Insecta > Coleoptera > Lampyridae > Vesta > Vesta saturnalis. The sequence continues at coordinate 921,526 of JARFJB010000994.1, read as the reverse complement.
AGATATATTGAAAAATAAAAATTGTTTTATTTCACAAAGTTACATTTTACACGCAACTTTATAGCACCACTTAGGCTGGTAACGTTACCGAAAGACGTTTTAAATTTATAACATATAACATTAAACGAACGCTAATGAGTACACACCGAGCATGAACTTGATAAAATTCAATGTAATTTCTTAACAAAGTTACCTATACTTTACTCAAATGGATTACCGAACGCATCATAAGTTAAAGTCTGCCTATAAAAAATATATCAGTGGCGTACCCTAACGGTACCAACTTATAATTATTTTTTTAGTTCGCAAGATTTATTATGTATAAGTGTTCTTTCTAAAAATTTCCTCTTAATTGACAAAATCCGCTGACAAATCCAGGCACAAAAAATTCTCTGGCATTTCCAGATTTTTCATGATTTCCAGGACTTATAATTTTAATTTCCATTCTTAGCCAACAAATAATTCAAAAATTTTTTAAAGTTGTTGAAAAACTAACAACAAATCTCAACTGTCAGGTATTATTTAGCATCAAAAATAATCCTAATCTTCTAAATTGGCACAACCGAAGTACGGAATAAAGGTCAAAGGTTCTAAGAACGTTACTCTTAGGATATGATTAGATATAAAAAGGACGTTCAATAACCTCTTAATAAATTGATCTTGATGAATGGGTTAAACAAAGAAAGACAAATTACAAACGTCATTAATAATAAAAATAAAGAACAGGTCGTTCGAGAACGCATACCCACGAGCATTTTCTTACCTGTTCCATAATATATCCAGTAATGGATAACTTCTTTGAAATATGATCGGCAAAATATTCCAAGATTAATGATGCGTATGAATGATAAAACATCAATCACAATAATTTTGGGAATCTCTAATTTTTTTTGACCAACGGAAGTACAGTAACCAAATTCAAATATCCTATTAGGATAGATGTTTATTATTTTCGAATATATGTGTTTGTGTAGAGAAGATATTCTGTATTTTTTTCTTTGCACTTCATAAAAGGTGTTGTGTCATGTAATGGAGTTTCCGTCACTGCGATAAGTGATTTAAGGTATTACAATTTATACCATTTCGATACAGCGAATCACTGCAGGATACGCAACATAACCATTGGGTAAGTAAGATGCAAGGATGATTACTCTTAAGAATGTCTGATGTTAGCACACGTTTCTTATTTACCCAATATAGAAAAACGATTGAAAACAAAAATAGACTACCTAAGCTTATCTGCAGGTTCCATGCCTATACTACATATTTACAGAACGTAAATATACACATTCACATTTGACATGTATATACAGGGTAGTCCACCAATAACGTCGTGTTTGGTTAGATAAAACCGAACTAGTAGGTAAGTGGAAACACCCTTTACGTAGCGTTCAGCAAATTAGCGTTCTGGACTACAGCCTAGTCAGCCCATTTATAAACTAAATCCTGTTTACATGTACTATATGATAAATAGTTTACCAACCTTAACATAAAAAGGCGGCTTAATATTTAGCCATGATAACACATCTTGCACCGTCGGTCTTACGGCAAGAATGTAAGCATGGAAACACACAACACAGATTTAGAAGATGTAAGAAAGTCTGCGAAAACGGTATTAAGAAGAACCAGGCGAGCGAGGGGTCAATGCTTTTCTGGATGGTTTCTCATATGCATTGCTTTATGCCATTCCCGTGTAACCGTGAAAGGTTGAACAATGGATCTGATTGGCAAACTGTCATTCGATAGTGCTGGCATAACCGAACAAACGGTATCGTCCCATCTTTCCCAACAATACTGTAATCATTTAAGAACTTCATAACGATAGGAACTGTGCGACCTGATATAGACAGATCGAGAGGTGATCTGAGCTTTAGAATATAATAGGATGTTCATTAAGTTATCCCTTCCCATTTTCTTGTAACCCAATTCATAATCAGGTGCTAATTAAACGTTAATGTTAAAAATGTAGGGTTTCAACCGTTTGGCACAAAATGGATTTCTTAAAAGCGAATTTGTAAAAAAAATTGTACATAAAAGCAGGTGCTTTAATTGTAAATGAAATTTCTAACAAGTATTTGATGTATTCACAAAGGATCCATTTCAAACTACTAGATATCTGGTTCACAAGTGCAATCTACTACAAGATAATAAATTACTCTTCCAGGTTGTCACTAAAATTAGCAAAATATCCCGTGCTCGTATTAAGCACTCTCACTGTTTAGAAAAAGTTGTATTTTGTGGTCAACAGTGCCATGCACAAGACAATACAGGGGTGAAGAATTAAGTGATACCATTTAGAATAAAATTGTGACTGTTCAGCAGAAGGGCCAACTACTCAAAGTAAACTATGTTTAAAAAATTAGGCGTTCTTTCGGTTTACCAGTAAATGATTTCATTATGTACACTTTATTTAAATATCCTGACCCCTAATTAAGTACTCATGGCATTTAAAAAAAGCTAGCTAAACGTTGTCTTCAACAAAGGAGCCCACCTCTCAAGAGTAAACGTTTGCAAAATTAGGTGAGTTTTCAGTTTACCATCAAAATCAAATATCTAGTTTCAAAATTAAGTGGTTTTGCCGTCTCGAAAAAGTTGGTCAGTGCGGACAACAACGAAGATTCCGTTATTTAGAGTTCAGCTAAATATCCTGCTACTGAATTAGGTGGTTTTTCCATTTTGAAAGAGTAGGATGTGTCTTTAGCAGAGGGCCCACATTTCAAGTATAAATTAATCCATTCTATATCTTGGCTTCTCCATTTCTCTTATTCATCCACTGTATTCTTATGCCGAACTGAAACGTAAAACGATCAACAACAAAACATTTCTTATTCCAAATTTATTACAAGATATATAAGTGAATAAAGAGCATTCTGCAATTCGTATCCAATTTCAAGCCAATTTGAGTCAAGCTTTGATATTAGAGAATCCGAGTTATTCTTTCTTCTTTTCTTTTTCTTTCTTACACTTTTATAAAACTTTGTTTTTACTAATCTTTCAATAAGCAACGTATTTTTAAAATGCACTTAGGTCCCTAAACTATATTATTCATTATTATACTATATCAAAGGAAATAAACGATCAAACCACACTCAGTAATTGAAAAAAATTAGTTGACAAAAAAACTGTACATAAATGCACTATTTCAAAAATTTAATATAAATTCTTTTAAAAATGTTTTAAACCTATTAATTTTTATATTACCGGAACCTTTCGTAATTAATGGTGTCTGCATAATACTTGTTCAACTTTTTAAGACTATTTTTACTTACCGATGACAAAAAACCCGAGAACCCCTAATTCTTTAAACATAGTTTACTCTTAAGAGGAGCAAAACAGAATGTTTAACTTTTCCTATAAGTAAGAGGTAGATATTTAAATAAAGTATAGATAAAGAAACCATTTTAATGGCAAACCTAAAAAGCACCTAAATTTTTGAACAAAGTTTGCTTTTGAGAGGCGAGCCCCTCTGTTGACGACACAATCCAGTTTTTTTGAAACGGTAAGAACATTTAGTTCAGAAACAGGATCATTTGGAAAAGCATAAACGAAGAAATCATTTTAACGGCAAATCGCAAAAGCACCTAATTTTCGAACATAGTTTACTCTCGAGAGGACGACACACGACAGCATAACTCTTTCGAAATAAAAAGAGCACAGCAGAATATTTAGGCAACGTGTAAATAACTGAATCACTTTAATGGCAACCCGAAAGAGTGCCTAATTTTTTAAACGTAGTTTAGTTTAGGTACTGCCTCTGTTGAACAGAATCACCAATCTTATCGAATGGTATGAGTGCTTAATTCAGAAACTGATTATTTTGGTCATATGTAAATAAAAAAAATATTTTAATGTCAAACCGTAGAAGCACCAATTTTTAACCTTTCGTTACTCCTAAGATGTGGATTGCAAACAGGAAGGGTAACATGTTGCTGGTACTTGTGAACCATACATTTAATAGTTGGAAAGGGGCGATTACATGAGTATACTACGTTTCAGTAATTAAAGCACCTAATTAGCACTTAATTATATGGTACCTTTATGTACAAAATAGTTTCACATATTCATTCAAACGGCTAAAGCATTTAAATTTGTAGCACTTACGTATGAATTAGATTACAGAAAATGCGCCAGGGGGGGGGGGCAACTTAATGTGCATTATAAAAAAGCATCTAAAGCGCTTGAGAGACTATGGAGGATATCTCTCGCCGTTCAGCGGAACTGTACGCTCGCAGTTTGTGCATGTCAGATGTCAGTTAACCGAATTTTGTGTTTTGATTTCCACTTGAGAAAGAAAATTCAGCGGGATTTTCTACTTGGATCTCCACTTTTATACGTACACAATCATGACGATTCCAGAAATACAGTAAAACAGCTGTGTGCGGAGGTCTATGGTTACACAAACGATCCTAGAAACTTTAGAACGTGTATTATGATAAAAAAAGTAACTAGTTATCATAGGCAAATAAGCCAACGGAAGTCCATAGTGAGAATAACCGTGTGGTGAAAAATATCTAAATTTGCTATAACTGGAGCGTACCTTTTCCGAGACAATGGTCGACTAACCTTGAAATGCTGCGAAAACTTTTACTTTCTTATGGTTTTACCAGCAAGATCATAGTACCGATGCTTGACGCTCTCTGACTGCAGCCATAACTCCACATTCGTCATGTAGATGACGTTATTCTTAAAACCTGAATTACATTCTATTTTATTGTACATAACGTTCCTTAAATAGTATTATTAGGAGTATTAACGATATTATACAAGGTCCGGTACTGGTTTTGACGGCCATCATCATCATGAATTCCCGGACGATACTTTTATTGTGTTTTTGGGTGACATAATTGAAGTTCAACTCAGATTTGGACACGAATACAACATTACACGAAAGAATTCCTTTGCGGAGTACAATCTTAAAATGGCATCGACGGTATCAAATAACGGAACCCTTAATAATACTTATAATGACTATCCAAGAACGATTCGTACACCCGATAACGTTGAAAAGGTGCGAAATTCTGTCCAGCGAAGTCCACGACATTCGGCAACACGTCCAGCGTTGGCACCGGAATTCCCTGAAAGAAGTGTTCGCCGAAATCGCATTTGTACTTTAGATTTCATCCACATAAAATTAAAATTATGCAACAGTTAAAACCGCAGGGCTTAACAGCACGCCCACATTTTTGCAAATATTTTCGGGTTATGCTGAATGATTTAAACAAAAATGTTTTAAACATTTTAATAATGTCTGAAAAAGCTAATTTGTTTTTATCGACTTCCGTTAATAAACAAAAGTTTCGATATGAGACGCATCATTCACCGAAATTTACTGTATGGTGCGGTATGTTAGCCTTTGGGATTGTCGGTCCTTTATGGTTTGAGGAAGAAAGCAGGATAGCGAGTGTTAATTCAAAAAAGTATTTGGCTATGCTTCAAAATGTTCTTATTCGGCGAATTACAACAATTGGGCTCGATGTAGATGTAGATGAACTCTGGTTCCAACAGGATGGGGCAATCAGCTATAGGGATAGAACTTGCATGACATTTTATTTTGAGACATGTTTCCGGGACGTTATCATTCGAAAAGCGGACCACCATTTCCTTTTGTGACAACCCATGTGTTTTCAACCACACTTAACTTCCATAGAACTACATTACAAGTATAACTCAAGGGCTGTTTGAGTAATTAATATGTTTCTGTGACAGATAAAAAACATATTTTACGTATAATTCTATGCATATTAGACAAGGTTAGATAGAATGTAAGTAAATTACAAAACTTGATTTAAACCTGACAGCGATATTTTATACCACGTAAACGAATATGTAAACACACAAATACCCCAAACATTCACAAACCAGCCGACGAAACTAAACAATAAAACAGCTAGTCCACAAGGATATAACCAAAAAAAAAAAAAAAAAGAACTAGTAGATACGCAACACACAAACAAGCCAAACAACAATCCGAAGAAACTAAACAAGCTAGTGAACGCACAAATACACAGACAAGGCATGATTTTGTAATTAAATACTTGTCTATTTGGACGAATGTGGATAAAAACGTCAGAACATTTTAGATTTACCGCTTTTACAAGACAGCAATCCAGTGATTGAGGTTATTCTCCTTTATTCTCGTTGAGTTTCAATTCAATGTCCCCTTTACACTGTTTTATTAGCGACCCGTATGATCAATAAATACTTCGCCTGTTGATAGGTGTAATAATTGATTAGTCAACTAAGAAGTTTTAAAATTTTCGAAAAGGTTGTAATGGCGATTGCGAGATATTCCGTAATGTGAGCAGAATTGACCAATTCAATACTCACATTTTTTTTAATAACACTGCCTAAATATTTATTTTACTTATTGAAATATGGAAAGCAGCAATCAATCCTACATTAATTTAATTTACAGTTTCATGTTTTCTAAATGTTAAAAATGAATTAATGAAACTAATCAATTAGAATAGCCTTTGGGAAAATGCTAATGGATCATCGACTGACATTTATGAAAAATTAAAGCTAGTAGAAATCACAATAAATCAAAGCACAAATGTTAAAATTATCTAACAAGCAACATACCTTCTCAATTTTGCAAGATTAGATTAGTGACATGATGCTATTGTTTTCAATATCGTACATTCAATCATAAAATTAGTACGAGTGGGATGTGAATTAATCGAACTACACAGGGTGTGTTCTTAATATATTACATTCTTATATGGTACCCATATGTTTACGCTATTTGTGAAGGTTTTCTTTTCTTTTATATTTTATTTTATTTTAAAAAGAAACAAATTTTATGTATACGTGCTTCATGATTGAAGAGTAAAAGCACTTAAAGCATTATCATAAGTTAGAAAAATATTCATTATTACTCTCCACTAAGGACGTACAGGGTGTCTCACGGTGACGGCCTATTTGAATTATTTCAGAAACTAATTCGATTGGAATTTTGAAAATCTGGATAACAGAGTTTTCAGACATGCCCTGCTTCGATTATACCAGAAATTAACGTCATCTTCGATGTTTTAAACGGAACACCCTGCATATTATTGCAATTTTGGATTCTAAGTAACGTTTTAGGTTGACTTTCATCAAGTTTCCCTATTCCCAAAACTAATTTATTCTTATTCTTTTCAAAAAAATTAAAAGAAACAGTAACTAGCTAAAAACCATGTGTATTTTACAGTAAGAAAGATAGAGCGCAGGAAGAGGACTAGCTGCAACGTCCGTGAATAAATAATAAATTTAAATATCCAACATTTGAATGTGTATTATGTTTTATTTCTTATAAACACTAAATTAAACTGACAGTGGACAAAAAAAAACTAACAATAAAAACTGAGAATAGCTTAGTTGTTTGATTTGGAATTTTACAGCCATCCTCGCAAAAAATTACATGCTTTCACTTGATTACACAAAAAACAGTACATAACTCAAAAAGTTAATGAGTGAAACGTATAGGGAACCTTATATCGTTGAAAAGAGAATAAAATTTTGGGAAATTGAAAAACATACAGGTGTTCTATTTAAGAAAACTTATACAGGTTAAAATTTAGCTACACTCGGCATTATATTTCCACTACCCTGTATGCAATTAGGCCAGTTTGAAAGTATAGATGGGAAGCTTAGAGATCCAGCTAGGCCTACTTTATGTTTCTTACTGTAAAGTATACATGGTTTTTAAATAGTTTATTTTAATTTTTTTAAAAAAGAATAAATATCTTAAAATCGTAAAATCCAAAATTGCAATAATATGCAGGGTGTTTCATTTAAACTTACCAAGATGTCGTCAACTTCTGGTATAACCGGAACGCTATTACTGGTACGAGAACCGTATTATTTGCTTCGGCGTCATGATTCCTAAAAACTACTCCGTCTTGGCAAAACCCTCCAAGGCTGAGAGATTATCTAGAATCCAATAACTTTATACCCGACAACCAGTTCGGCTTTCGCCCAAACAGAACATCTCAAGACTCACTACTAAAACTCCTCACGGAAACGTTGTAACCTCGCCGTGTTCTTAGACATTAAGCAAGCTTTTGATAGTCTGGCATGCGGTTTAATTCACAAAATCCATGCCTTAGGCATTCTCCCAGAGCTTACTCTCAAAAGTTTTACTTCACAATCAGGCATACCTCAGGGTCCTGCCTTGGCCCCAATACTATAGCATATCTTTGCACACGACATTCCTAGCGTGACAATTACCGGAATATCCCTGGCACAGTTAGCCGAGGACACAGCCTTCTGGGCAGCGAATCGGTCTACTAGAAATCCTCTAATAAGATTTCCACTACATTACGGAACTTCTCCAATTGGACCAACCAATGGACAGTCTCCGAAAACCCGACAAAGAGACAAGCCATCCTATTCCGATACCTCGACTGTACCAAACACACACTACTCTCAAAAGATTAGGTAACCATTACCCTGCAATGGGAAAGATTACTACTTCCAGACGACATTACCTACCTAGGAATAATATTTACCAAATCCCTTAAGTGGAACGCCAACTTAAACAAGACACTTAACAAAGTACTAAACCGAGCTACTCGGCGCCCCTAGGGGTCGCATAGAAGGTTGCCACCCCGAAATCTTACAACATACCTACAAGACCTACATACGCACCGTTATAGACTTCCGAGCTCCATTGTACGCTACCCTAAAACTCAAACACTTAAAATCCATAGCCGCCTACGGATTACACTATAGAACAGCAAACGAAACCGTCATACAACACAGCAACATTACACCGATCGCACAACTACTCAAAACACTGCAAACAAATTACACACACCGGCGAAGAGAATCCACCAAAAACATCATCCGTATTCCATACACTTCAAAAACGACCAAATCAGCTATTCTCACACAGATCTACTAAAACCTCTTAAATGATATTTCCTATGCTCTAAAGTAAAAACGACGACGACAACCGCTAACAACCCTGGAAAAATTGATCAAATACACGTCGCACGCAAAACACGTACGCACGCGCACACGCCCCCACACCCAAACAAAGAGAATAATATATTTATTAATAATATTTTGTTACACCCACATAATGCCACATACTATGTTGTATCCACTTAGTACAAAACAGAAATCAATCTAACCCCACTAACAAAGAGGAATATGACTCCTCAACAGTCCGTAGGAATAACAATTAATAATAAGCATTAATAAGAGTAAGTTACTTACAAGAAGCATACTATCAAAAAAAAATTGTATTTTGTATAATAAGGGTACTTATACGTTAACTGTTAACAAGAATTCGATAACCTCCCATTTATAGCTCGGCGTATTCTCACTGATAACATTAACACTGTCCGTATGTAGTTTTGGTGCAAACTTTTATCAAAAATAAATTTTTTTGAGTAATACACAATAAAAAAAGGCTTCCATATCGCTCACTCTTGGCCACGCTGAATAATTATGGTATTAGGTTGTACATGACACATGAAGTTTGCTCAAAAATGTAGTATTCCATATTTGAATCAGTAGCGATAACTGTATATAACCTTGAATTCTAAGCAAATAATTACATTACACAGCATTCACACCATTCCCTTGCGGGGTGGCAAAACAATTTTTTAGTATTTTTTATAATCAGGGTACTTACACTACTCTTAGTGAGAATTCAATATCCGGCCATTTACTACTTAGCGGTATGTTACTGGTGAAATTAAAGTTGTCCATATGTGATGTTGCAAAGTGCACTAACTTTTATCAAGACTTAAATTTTTGTGAGAAATAAACAATAAAAAAGGTGCCATAACGCTTAATCTCTATTTGGACCACGCTGTAGTGTTGGAAAGTGCATTAACTTTTATCAAGAATAACATTTTTTTGAAAAATAAACATAAAATATTCGGAGCACGATGGTGTATTGTGTCCGTGTGCCAAATTTCAAATAGCTAACTTATATATATATATATATATATATATATATATATATATATATACATACAGGGTCGGTGTCTACTGCGTGGACGGAGGATTGATTGCTCATTAACTACTAGAGATATCAAAACCAATTTTGGTGTGGTAATATTGGACCTACTTAGGTATATAAAGGGTGATTGACAAAAATATGCCAACCCAAACCTGTTTTTTTGTAATGGAACACCCTGTATATTTTTGTATTTTCGGATTCACTGTTACATTTAGAATAAAAGTATAGAAATTTGTATCTGTATCACTAACCATTCCGCAGATATCGTCACTTTACTACCAAAATAGAGTTAACTTTGGAACCACGATGCGAGCATTGTCACCAAGATTTTGTACATCTCCTTATACCACCGACTATTAATAATAAGTTTATTAACAAACAAACTTTGAAATTTTTCGAAAACATGTAAAATTATACAGAATGATTAACTTACGCGAAATGAAATTTTTCTCAATTTTTTCAAATGCAACACCCTGTATATTTTTTCACATTTCGATTCCCCGTGAAAAGTAGATACTAATTGATAATAGGTTTCATAGCCATAAGACGGACCCTTCTTGAGATATTGACGCTTTATTTGAAAATATTGACATACAGAAGAACAAATAAAACAAAATCCAGGGCAAATAACAAAAAATGCGAATGGCAAATAAATTCTTTAACTAATAGGAAAAATTAATTAATAACTAAACAATAAAATAATTCTCTACACCTAAAAATAAGTTGAACAAGTAAACATATGAATGTAGGTCCAATGATCGTGTATTTACCACACCAAGATTGGTTTTGATATCTGTAATAGTTAAAGAGCAATCTTCCGTCCACTCAGTAGGCACCCACCCTGTATATATATATATATATATATATATATATATATATATATATATATATATATACAGGGTGTATTTTAAAATCACCGAAAAACGAAAACTGGAGATTCTATGATTCAAAATAAGACAAAAATGATCATAAACGCTTTTCCGAAAATGCTTCCTAACCGAGATACAGGTTGATTAAAAAATACTTTTTTTAAGGTTTTTTTAAGATTCCTCAAAAACTACAAAAGATATTACACTGAGATTTGGTACACCTAAATGTCTAATTAAATACAACTAATCAGGTGAGTTTGAGTCAACTGACTCCATCCAGTGGCGTAGAATATTTTAAGTTAATCAGTTTAAGTAAAAAAAAAAACGCACGCCCCTGGTTTTTGTGAAGAAATATTTTTATGATAGATTCAACATCGGAACCCCGTTTTTGAAATATTTTGCATTAACATAAACGACCACATTATTCAATAGAAATCAAAATTTGTTTTATTTTACAAAAAAATAACGCAGTTAACTATTAGGTACATTATTAAAGAGATATTGAAGGAATCAAAAACAAAATAATAATTATTTTTCAAAATGTCCTCCTTCCTTTTGAATGCAAGCTTAGCAAATGAAACCTAACACGCTGAAAAATTTGTGGCATAGCCCTAATCTCATCGCATGCCATCTGTATGCGATTCCAAAGTTGCTCTCGATTATCAATTTGAACAGAATAGACACGAGTTTTCAGACACCCCCACACAAAAAAATCCAATGGGTTTAAATCTGGCGATCGTGCCGGCCACGGTACTTCCTCGTACAATCCAGCGTCCAGGGAACCATGCATTTAAAAATTCTCTGATGTTTCGTGTAGAATGTGGTGGTGCACCATCATGGATGAAATACATGTTCATTCTAACATCTAAGGGTACGTCGTCAAACAATTCTGGCAAATCTTCTCTCAAAAAATTTAAATAGAATTCGCCAGTAAGTCTTTGAGGAAAACGGATAGGTTCGATTAGATGATCGTCTAGTATACCTATCCAAATATTTTCGCTAAATCTATGTTGGTGAGCTGTAACTACAGTTGGATGCTGATTTTCATCTAACCATTTGTGGGAATTAGCAAGTTTATTATTCCATTTCGGGAAAAAATACACTCATCAGTGGTCAATAAGTTTCTAACAAATTGTACATATTTTAAAACCATTCGCAAAAATTCATTCGAGGAGGATGGTCAGCAGGCAATAATGCATGCACTTTTTGTAGGTGAAACGGTTGTAAATTTTGTTCTCGTAAAACTTTCCAAGACTTGATATGCGACACACCAAATTCTAAACCTAACTCAGGCGTACTTATTGATGAATTTTCATAAACTCTATCTAAAATTTGTTCCTCAATTTCAACTGGTACACGAGCATTTCGTCCGGAATTTTTCTTTCCTTTTAAACTTCCATTCTCTAACAAGTTACGATGAATGGTTCTAACGTAGTATGATGTGGATGTCTTCTATTTGGAAATCTTTGTTCATAAAGTCGAGCAGCTGCACGAGCATTGCAATTAGTGTTACCATAACATAAATGCATACCGACCAGTTCTTGTTTGGAATAATTCATTTTTTCACAGTAATTAGACACAAACAATGAATTACAAAACACGCGTAAATGCAACTATTTTAGCAAACATAAGATACGTAACTGTCAAATGCAAAGCAATCTCTGATTTATTTAATTTGGTTATTATTGAATATAATGTATCATTTATGTTAATGCAAAATATTTCAAAAACGGGTGCCGAATCGAAAAAATACTAAGTATGATTTTATTTGCAGAATTAAATGTTGAATTTAACGAAAAAATATTTCTTCAAAAAAAGCAGGGACGTGTGTTTTTTTTACTTAAAGTGATTAACTTAACATATTCTACGCCACTGGATGGAGCCAGTTGACTCGAACTCACCTGATTAATTGTACTTATTTAGACATTTAGGTGTACCAAATCTCAGTGTAATATCTTTTGTAGTTTTTGAGGAATATTAAAAAAATCTTAAAATAATTATTTTTTAATCAACCTGTATCTCGGTTAGGAAGCATTTTCGGAAAAGCGTTTCTGATAATTTTTGTCTTATTTTGAATAATCTCCAGTTTTCGTTTGTCGGTGATTTTAAAAACCACCCTGGATATATATATATATATATATATATATATATATATATATAGGGTTTTCCACGGTAGGCGTTCGTTAGAAGTTTATGTGGTTAGAAACAATTTAGAAATCTGAATTTTTGGACCGAACGGTTATTTAAGATTCTCTTTCATTCTAAAATATTTTCAAGGTCATGTTACTTCCGGTTATACCGAAAGTCGCCACTAACTTCCTTATTTTAAATGGAACACCCTGTATATTATTTTATTTTTGGATTCTTGACAAAATTTTAGGATGTCTTATAAGGGTTTCCTATACCTTTTTTCAACTGTTTCTTAGATATATTGATTTTTTCAAAAATTTTGAAAGATGTAACCCTATTTTCAACACTGCTTGTCTTACTTATTTTTCTGGAGTAGACAGAAGCATAAGAACTATACTTTTGAAATACTCATTGACAATTGATTTATTGCATACATGGTGTTCAAAATTTGATGAACTATTAAACAATTTTCTAAGTTGAAAAACTTTGTTAATTCAAATGTGACACCCTGTATATTATTGGATGAATAGATGCAGCATTTAGTTATGCATCGTTTGGCTATAACATTACCTATACCTATTATCGACAGTTTTCTTGTTAATTAATATGTTCTACTTTAATGTGATTTTTGACAGAAACTGAATGTTTTTCAAAAATAAAATGAACTTAATTCAAACTACACAAATTCTATTTTATTAAAACAATGAAATAAAACAAGAAGATAACAAATTGAGAGCATAATAACAAATGAAAAACATAAAACAATTATTTGAACATAACTAGAAGAAAAGTGATAAAAAAGATAAAATGAATCATTACAAATGTTCCACATGACCGCCGATTTGATTTAAGCATGTTATAACTCGTATAACTCCGTATTTTTTATAAAAGCCGATAAAATTACAAAACTGCAATCTAGTGAGCCTTGATTTTGACACGCATTAAAACATTGTTGTTAATTTAATGTCAAATCAGTACAATTTAAGTGATTTTGTAATTTTTTAAGTATTTTTTTTAAGTACTGTTTATAATGGAATGTATTCAAGAATATTCTAACAATGATTTATTAAATTTGTTTTACACGCATGGTGAATGTGGACGAATTGTTAGGCAGGTTGTTTAACGAACGGTATCCACACCTACCATTAATGACACCTGGAAAATTTGCAAGAATTGAAGCTCGATTTATTGCAACTGGAAGTATAAGGGCAACTCGAACGCATTTAAAGCCAGTAATAGATAATGAAGGTGAACGTGTTAGCCTATTTTCGCGCTTATCCACGAACTTCAATTACAGCAGCTGCACTGGATTTGGATATTTCACAAACATCAATCCACAGAATATTAAAGAAGTATAAAATGCATCCTTTTTCGGTAATAACTGTGCAAGGATTACATCTTGGTGATTAGGCACAACGAGTTAACTTTTGTGAATTTATTCTTGTACAAATGACCGAATATCCGAGATTTCTTCACAATATTATTTGGACCGATGAATCAAAATTCATTAGAGAAGGAATTTTTAATCGCCGAAATAATGACTACTGGGCACAAGATAATCCTCATGTAACAAGAGAACGTAATCACCAGTTCCAATTTAGTTTTAACGTTTTTTGTTTAGTTATGGATAATAGAGTGGCATATCAAGTGTACGATGAAAATTTTAATGAGGCGAGATATCTTGAAATTCTTCGTGGATTTGTTATGGATTTTTTAAATACTCTACCTGCATGTTACAGGGCAAACAGTTGGTATCAGCTGGATGGTGCTCCCGCACATTCCACTATAGCTGTACACCAACAGTTGACATTGATGTTTGAAGATCGGTGGATTGGCCAACAAGGACCTTGGAACTGGCCACCGAGATCACCCGATTTGACGCCCCTGGACTTTTACCTCTGGGGTCGTATAAAAGAATTAGTGTACTCTACGCCAGTTCAGACTAGAGATGAATTGCTAAATCGTGTTCACAATGCATTCAATAGTATGTGTCCACACGAAATTCGGCGATCTATTTCGCAAGGAGTATATGATAGAGTTATAAAATGCTTAAATCAAATTGGCGGTCATGTGGAACATTTGTAATGATTCATATTATCTTTTTTACCACTTTTCTTCTAGTTATGTTCAAATAATTGTTTTATGTTTTTCATTTGTTATTATGCTCTCAATTTTGTTATCTTCTTGCTTTATTTCATTGTTTTAATAAAATAGAATTTGTGTAGTTTGAATTAAGTTCATTTTATTTTTGAAAAACATTTCAGTTTCTGTCAAAAATCTCATTAAAGTAGAAAATATTAAGTAACAAGAAAATTGTCGATAATAGGTATAGGTAATGTTATAGCCAAACGAAGCATAACTAAATGCTGCATCTATTCATCCAATAATATTACAGGGTGTCACATTTGAATTAACAAAGTTTTTCAACTTTGAAAATTGTTTAATAGTTCATCAAATTTTGAACACCATGTATGCAATAAATCAATTGTCAATGAGTATTTCAAAAGTATAGTTCTTATGCTTCTGTCTACTCCAGAAGCACTTTCCATCAGTCAAAAATAAGTAAGACAAGCAGTGTTGAAAATAGGGTTACATCTTTCAAAATTTTTGAAAAAATCAAGATATCTAAGAAACCGTTGAAAAAAGGTATAGAAAACCCTTATAAGACTTATCCTAAAATTTTGTCAAGAATCCAAAAATAAAATAATATACAGGGTGTTCCATTTAAAATAAGGAAGTTAGTGGCGACTTTCGGTATAACCGGAAGTAACATGGCCTTGAAAATATTTTAGAATGAAAGAGAATCTTAAATAACCCTTAAGTCCAAAAATTCAGATTTCTAAATTGTTTCTAATCATACAAACTTCTAACGAACGCCTACCGTGGAAAACCCTATATATATATATATATATATATATATATATATATATATATATATATATATATAATTCGATTTCGAAGAAATTCAAGTGACAAGCGAGTAAGTAACTAAATTCGGTATTAAAACGGAAGCGAGCTTAAAATGGAATAAGCTCGGAATATTTAAAAATGCATAACAAAATATTGCATTCTCACTGAATTTAAATTATTAAAAATACCCTCTACGAAATTCATATATCTTCTAGAGGGTTTTTAAGAATTTGATATTTGAATTAAAGTCACACTTTTGTAGGAAACAAACATATTCTCTATTCTTTTATCAAACTTAAAATTCCATCCTACCGAAAAATTTCATTGCGTCATCTACACATCGGCACATCATAAAAACTACTCAATGAACAATTAACACTTACCTATAAACACTACTTTTAAGAATAATAAGAGATAAAATAAATAATAAGAGAAAAAATAAGTAATAAAATATATTTTGGTTTTTTTATTAAGTTTTGTTAAGAATTTGTAACAAATTTAATTGTCAACAATTTTTTTTTGCGTAAACAAACAATCGAAATTTGATTTTTCTTTTATTATATATTCTAACTATTTATTAGAGTCTATTTAGATATGCAAATTGTGTCAACAGACACAACTCACCACTTACAGCACGTAGTTAACCTTTCGAATCTAACGGATACAGAAATTGGCATTACTGTTAAATTTAGATTATAAAATAAATAAATTTTTCACAAGCATTAGAAAGATTGTAATTATGCAATTAATACAATGTCAGCAAATAATACTCCCGACAACTCAGTTTATTATTTTTTTTTTTATAATTTTCATCTCTGGGTGAAGCCTTAAAATATTAACCTGTTTCTTGTATATACGTATAATGTGTGGGGGAAGGGATATAAATAAATTATCAGTCTTGTGTTTGGACCGACGTTTTTTTGTTAAAATGAATTCAGAAAAAATGAAGACGGTAAAAGACTACTTCCAACGGCTTTTAAGACTGTATACAGAGAGAATGACGGCAACGTGAAAGTTGCGCAGTTACGAACTCCAAACCACCATATTCGAGTTAATGACCTTATTATCTACAAGATTAATTGCTTTCCATAGGAATATTAGTGTTAACGTTATTTTAGAGAATATAAATAACAATTCAATTGTTTTAATTTTGTCGTGCTTTTACTCCAATGAAAATAAAGAAATAAAAAAATTTAATCAGAATCCCGTTATATAATTATAATATCCCAAAACAAAAGACTTAACTGTCATCAGTTAATCGATTTTTACCAATTACTGTTTTTTTGAGACGCAATTAATGAATTTACCCAAAAAATTCATTCTATAGATTAAATCAGTGCTTCATAAGGGTTTAAAATTGCCTTTTTCACAAAAAAAAGACACATTGAACAGGTTTTAGAACGGCCTTTACCTTCAAATTCTTCCAAAAAACAAAGAAGATTAGCATAATCTGCTTAGGTTGGTAGGTAGATGAAAGAATTCAGTTACATAGTCATCCATTCTAGAAAACGTTTTTTGTGTACAGGTTGCAAGAATTTCCTTCCGCGTTGTTTGATGATGAAGCTGTTGACCAGTGACGACTCGTGAATTAATAAAAAAAACCAATTTGATAATGAAATTTTTTCTGGGCAAATTTAAGGTTTTTAAACAAATGTAACGGATCTTTTAAGTAATAACTCAAGAGGAAATAAATAAAAAAATCTGCTTGCCTTTAGTCGTTTACAGGAAGTTATTAAGTAACATTATAATTTAGAAATTGTCTGCCTTTTTTCCGAGCACATGATACACAGAATAATTTCCTGGAGTACTTTTAAAAATTCAATTTTATAAAATGGAAAAATTAACGCTTTTATAAGCCGTAGAGACTTATCTAAAGTTTCAAGTTGAAGAGACACATTTTTTATACGTAAAATTCTTCTGAATTTAATTTTTGTTTTAGTCTGACAAACTATTCTACATTTTGTGTACAGGATGAGTGAACACTCACGTACACACTTCATAATTCTTTTATTAAGACAAGTTTAATTAAATTCAACTTACACCTTAATTACCTACATAATATTAATTAATTTTATGTAAATGTGTTTGCAAGGAATGAAGAATGTATTCGAAGTTAATCCGTGTGTAAACCGTCATTAAGTGTATGTTTCTATTTTCTTGTAACAATAAACCTGTTGGTTAATATGAAAAATGTACATGTAAAAGTGTACATTGCAAATAAATTTTACAAACTGTATACGTTTCTATAACAATTTCAGTTATGTGGTCAGTAACGGATAAAAAAAAAATTAAAGTGTCAAATAGAAAACATGAAAACGCAAACAATAAGCCTGTTATAACAATTACTATTTCATGATATTTTATTGTAGAAACGACAATTACTTACGTAATGTTTAGTCAATGTTATCCTGAGCTTCCCTGTGTGCTGTAACTAGTAACTAGACTGATGTGTTTAAGGTGGACATTACACTATGACGCAGCACTGGACAAGTGCGCCAAGGCTACTGTACAGAAAGTGTAAATGAACACGGCAAAACTCTTTTCAAATCTGTTTTCCTTAATTGATGATAGTATAGCCACTAAGGATGTGCATCTTTTGATTTTACTTCAATGCGTAACTAGTATACCCACTAAAGAGTTGCATTTTCTATTAACAAGATCTTCAGTGGATACCCTATGGCAATACGGGTGTCGAATGAAATAATTTTTCACTGAGATTTCAAATATGCTCTTCATTGGCTTGAACACATCACCTATTCCTCACAGATTGCGGTCAATGGCCAATGTCCGTTTCCACAATCATAGGATAAACTTCAAATCTATCCAAATGATAGCATATCAGCTAAGAATGTGGAGTCTCTCACTAGGTTAAAGGTGAAAGCATATTCCAAATATTCATTTCACTGTCCTCTGCCGATGACCAATGATCACAAAGTGAGGTCACAGCAACGAACATCAGCAAACGACATCGATTTGGCATAATCTATTGTTTTGTTGAAAGGATATGAGTAATTTACACTTTGTATATAAAATATTCTTAATAACCGCGACACCGTTGGTACTCAGAGGTTATCAGTGGTAGAGAATCGGTTAAATTAGCAGTTTTCTGGCCTTTAAAGTATCCAGAAAAAAATAAAACAGTTTAAGATCGTATTACGTTTCTTATTGTGTCGTTTGTAATAGTTAATAGGAAGTACAAATGTTGTGTCTTCTAATGCACCAGCGCAAAGGTGAAATACCGATAATACAAAGAAAGAACTGAAACGATTCTTCTATGCTCAAGGGACTGTAGAAGTTAAGGACGGGTCACTTATAAGCCTAATCGCTCTTTTTTGATAATACGATATCGAGAGCGTATTAGGGAGCACCAACCCAGAGGTGAGAATTAAATTCTAGTTCAATTTGGGAGAAAGAGTTGTAGTGAGGAGGTAAAGTACTGCTGAAATCTGTACAAAGTCTACTTTACCAGCAGCTGCTTCGGTAGCTGACAGAAGAAGGTCAACCTATGATAGATGTGAAGATACAGTAATTCCTAACATAGTAACAGAGTCTGAAAACTTAAGCTGAATTCTAATGTAGTGTGGTATTGTCAAAATGACAAATATTATTAATTAACGGTATGTCAATATAATTGGGTACTAATTATTTGCACTGTGTGATGAATATCAAATAATTATTTTAAGTTAAATTGGTTTATTCGAAGCAGAAAAAGATGGCATGATTTTAACTATTGGTGAATGTTATGGAAATGGGTTATTGGCTTCAAGAGTCTACGCAGCCAGGTACCCCAACCGCATTCGTCCAAATAAAAAAGTACTAGAGAGATTGTTGCCAACGTCTCGTGGGATAGGAAGTGTTGCTTACCCAAAACAGGAAAAAGCAAAAGTGGTTACCAATAAGGAAAATAACGAGTTTTTGGTATTAAGTTCCGTGGTTGATAATCCAAATACCAGTACTAGAATAATAGCAAGAGAAACAGGCATTAGTCAATCAAGTGTCTCCAGAATTTTAAACAAACACAAATACGACCCGTATCATATTCAACTTCATCAAAATTTATATGTAACAGATTTTGAAAGACGAATTGAGTTTTGTTTAACAATCCTCGAAAAAACCAGCGAAGAAGATAATTTTGATCAATACATGGTGTTTACCGATGAGAGAATGTTTCATAATAATGGCCATGTTAATCGTCTACCATTATTATGATACCGAAAATAAGTGTTTATTGCATACGACAGATCACCAGAATCGATAGAGTATTAATGTGTATGGTGGAGTTATCGGCGATGAAGTTATTGGTTCATATTTTTTCGACGGTACTTTACATGGTCGCAAATTCTTAAACTTTTCAAAAAACGGCTTTTGGTTACTTTTACAAAATTTCCATTACACAACAGACAAAAAATATGATTGCAATTAGATGGTGCCCCTACACATTTTTCACGACGTTTAAGGGAATATTTAGACTGAAAATTACATAACAAATGGATCGGAAGAAGTGACCCAATTAACTGGTCTTCTAGATCTCCAGACCTCACTCCGATGGATTTCTTTTTATGGGGATATATTAAAAATTAGTGTATGCTACCCTCCTACTACTGCAGAAGACATGATAGACATCATTTGTTATAGTAGTTATGTTAAATTGTTAAGAACAATATTATTTAATATATTCGTGATATTGTTAAATGTTGTTGAACAACTTTGACACGTAAAGGTTTAGGTATAGGATACCTTAGTACTTTTTGGAAGATCATCGAATTGCTCACATGACAGATCTAAAATATACAGGGTGTTCCATCAGTGAGAAGGGAGATTATAGTTTGAATGTATTAATAATGCAACCGAAAGATCTGAACACACAGTATAGTAATTTTCGCAATAAAATTGCCAAATAAATCAACGAAACATTCTATTTTTGAGATCCTGAAGCAATTTTGACAAAATTAGTTTCGTTTGGTAAGAATAATTTTTTTCCAAAATCTTGAAATTTAAGAAAAATCAAAATAAATCAAAACTCTCAGTATTTAGTTATAGGGAACCCTAACGAAAGTCTATCTTATTTATCGTACTAAATTCAGTTTGATATGCGACTCTTTTTTGAAGCACCCTGTATTTTAAAAATGTAGCCTTAATGGATGTGCACAATGTCCCTGCAACAAAAATAAAAAATATATCCACTTTTCTCATAAAACTCAGTGGCATTCGTCGTGATTTACCCTGTATAATTATTTTTGATTTTAAATAAACAATAAACGTAAAAAATAATTTGTTACTAAATCTTCTTACTGTATCCAAAGCATTAATAGTTATTTAACTATTCAGCGTATTAATGAAGGCGATTAACGACGAGAAGTCGAGATCGTTAATCGTCCAGTAACACACGAGTTCGTTACAAGATTTTTCAGAGAATCGCTTTCTTTATCTTTCCTGTTTTTTCAAAGTGAAAATGTTACGTCGACCAGGCTGCCATCTCATAATTAAAGTACAGAACGCCTGACATTCTCATTCCTTGAAGCAATATGTTCATTACTAGATGTTTCATACTAATCAATGCAGCGCCTCCTATCAACTTCATTTAAAGCGTTTATTAATAGACCCTATTAATGCATGATTTGGAGTTGCTTAATAATTCTCATTAATAAACGATTCTCTGAAATAGTGTATAAAAAAACAAGGTCGTATGAAACACGTTTTTTATGCCATTTTTAAACAAAAAATTTTACTTTGGTTGATTTAGGGATTTTTGTGGCGGTTGGTAATGTCTTAATTTTAAAAGTGAAAATTTGATCTATTCGCCTTTTGTTTGATCCACATTCTGCCACAAAACACAAAAATGAAAGATAATCAAGATAATCTTGTATGTACGTTCCCTGAAATACGTGAAATTGCCAAAATCAAAGTTTTCCATTGGACGCATCCTGTTTTTGACACATTTTGTAAGAGTTACATGCATGACATAATTCCTGATCAAGCCTTGCCAACCTAAAAATTTTCGTAAAACGTTCCGTGAATTAATGGCTATAATGACATCGGAGATGATGACGCCGCGTTTCTTAATATGTCTATTAAAAATCAAAATGACAGCAAATTACAAAAAATGCTTTTATAGATTAGAAAAAGAGTTTAACATTGTTTTAGTGACATTCACAAATTAAAATGTATTTACAAAACAATTAAAAAAAAAACCAATGTTTTATTACATTACATTAACCAATACTTGACAGAATATGAATGAAGGAGGTTAAGAACAATGTTTTTTACAGCTGTTATGTGGACGTACATGCCCTTTGGTCTAAATAAATGAATTTATGTTTAGACATAATATTTAGCGACTTTTCATGTTCTGTAAAGAATGATTATTATATATCGTGCAAGAATGAGATAAATAACTCTAACGTAATGTATATGTCTCGAACATTTTGGCAAATCTACAAGAGCAATTCACAAATGAATTTAGTTAATTAAAATTAAACCGAAATAATTCTTATCGTGTCTATAACAGAGTGTCTGCCAAATTGTTCGTTATTCTTTTGTCTACAATTTTAGTTGAATCATTTTGATTGCATTGAAAATCGATATAATATCACCCATTTAGTTTCAGAAACTCTTTAAAAAATGGAATGCTTATCAATAAAGTTAGAACAAATGTGCGCCACCTTGTTTCAAACGGCTGCCGTGCATAGCTTCATTTAAAACAGTTATATTGATATTGTTAGAAATAAACTAGCTCAACGTAATATCATTAATCGGCATTAACTTAATTATTAAAGTACGAATTGTAAAATGTGAATGTCATTGTCACGTTTTCCGGCTTTATTTACAACGTTATGGCATCGTATTTTGACGTTTATGAAATCCCTTTTCTGTTATTATAATTACGTTTCATTCCTAAGTGATACTGATTTCTTTGATAAATACCATAATTTTATTACAAATTTATAGTATTGCTTACTTGATTTACATATGCAAAAAATAATGATTGACCATATAGTAAATTAGTCTAATTAAAACAATATTTAAAATGTACACATACCACACAAGTAGAAACCGGAAACCTTAGCCGTCATCTTGGATTTTGACGTCACAAGGCCGCCCACGTGGGAGACCGTACTTTCCACCCCTATGGTTTCTTTTCGGAGGCCTTTTTCAACCCCTCGATGGAATTTTCATTCCTAATTATGGTCTTTTTGACAGCAATTTTTTTTGTTGGTCTTATTTTATGGTTTCTTCTCGGAGGCCTTTTTCAGCCCTTGATGAAATTTTCAACCCTTTTTGTTGTACTAAGGAGCCTTTTTGACAGCCAAGTCTTTTTTGTACTTGCTCACGTGAGAGGTGTATTTAGGGTTTGGTCTTGGGGTTGGTCTTGGGCTTGGGGTTGTTCCTAGCGTTGGTCTTGGATTTAGGGGCTGGCGCTGGGTGACGGCTTCTTTTCGGGGGGCCATTTTCAACCTTAATTAAGGTTCTTTTGGTAATATTAAGAGCAGTACTACCCCTGGAGGTTAGGCAATTGCACGTGTTCTGATTGAAAAAGATTTCTATTTAAGCTGTGTTTATTAATATGTATTAGGACCCATTTTTATTTTATCAAATGGGATTGTATAATTGTATATCTTTTAATTCCGATCTACAGATTGTGATCTTTTACCTATACGAAAATTTATTTATACATTGGGGTTGTATTCTAATAATTAAATTTCACTGTCATTTTAAATTAATCTCAACGCGCAATGAAAAAAATTATTTAAAAGTTAATTACTCGACACAGTAATCAGAATATTGTTTTTCTAAACGAATATTAAAACGGATTGCTTACCTTTGAAATATCTTTAATCACCATCCTCTCGTTAAAATTGTTGTGTATACACAGGTCCTCGGTATCCAAACACTTAATATTTTTAAAAAAAGATATGTTGTTTGCACTAGCTGTAATTAAATCTGTGCAACTAAATAAATAAATTAAGGTTATAACTACCGTTTTCTGCTGCACGTATAGGCACACTAATACCACTTTCTATGTTTTGACTTATGCTTAATTGATATAAAACTGGTTATCGAGTAAAAGTAATTTTTGGAATGTAAATAAAATATTACATGCTGTACATACACACAAAATTGTTTTATAGAAAACGAATTCATTATAAAATCCTCATTAAAATATAACATAGAGTTAATTACAGTTGGTGTAATTATATAATACCAATATTGTGTAGCATACTTTGTTTAATAATAAATGCTAAAAATCATAAATTTTTATAAAACGATTAAAAGAATGAAAAATAGGTATTACGTAACGCTTAATAAAAAAACAAAGTAATAAAATATCTTTTTATTTATCAGACTAGAATAGTAGGAAAACAAAAATTGTACAATAATTTGATTACTTCATCATTTAAGATTAAAGATACAGTGAAAAACTTATTTACAAAATCAAACATAGGTAAATTATGTAATCTAAAATATAGAAACATTAACGTATAAAGTTCACACACATTCGAATGGTAATCTTGCAGAGTCGTTTTGTTATCATGGAATCATCTAGAATTTTTCTCTAGGAAACGTAAATGATACCCTTGCGGTGTTCGTCCAAAGGAATCAAAATATTTCCCGTTACCATTCTCGTCAATGTAGATAGCGGTCCAATGTTGACCTGGCTTGTTTGCAGGATCGGTGTTTACGATAATTGCACACGGTCTAGGTGCGCGTCGTGGCAGCTGATTAGAAGCACATACAAGCCGAAACACATTCTTCTTGTGGCTGGGGATCGATTTCAAGCATCCCAACACTTGTGCCGCATACATCTTTGGAATTGGTATGCACCCAGTCTTGCAATAGTAAGGCGTTTTACAGTGCATACATAGGCCCAAGGATGTTATGGTTTAAACAACTATATGCTTTTGCTTCCTTTTTCAATTTTTTAAGCAACGGACAACCACTCGCGTCAAGGTTTATTATCGGTTTGTTAACAAACCTTAAAAACTGTTGTTTTTCACTGCCCTTAACGTACATTTTGTTAAACGGGCGCAACACTTTCATCAACTCCTCACGGAAATTGTTGTAGTGTACATGACCTGACCACCATTTTAGTCCGTGGTAATTATCCTCCAAAAACTTTATCTGTTGTGACATGAATCTTGATATAAAGTAACCTCGAGGTGGTTTTATCAGTATCAGCGATAAACGACCATGATCGGTTACCACGGCAATATCGAATTCTGAATACACCAAACAGTTAACAGTTTCAGCGAGCTCTTCACCAAAGCCGACGTCCAGTCGAAGCGAGCCGTTTCTAACTAAATTCCAGCGCGTGCTACCGTTTGCAGACAAATCAGGTGTTAGGTCGAAGGCCATTAAACAGTATCCGTTGGGGTAATCGCTTCTCGATATATCGTTACCCTCATTCAAAAAATGAATACCAGCGTGTGCAATTAGAATAGTCGGATTGATTCGCATACGTCTCACCAGCAAGGTAGCGTCCATAATTCGCGTCTTGTAAGTTGAAGCGCGTGTAGCCATTAGAATAAAAGTATCTCTTGATCGTACAAATTTGGTCTTTAGCTCAACACCGCTTATGAGAAACTTTTCTTGATTAAACAAATCCGAGTACACGCGACCAATCATCCCAATCTGAGTGCTGGTCGCCGCACGCAGGTGCTTGACGTTTTGAGAAACCGTTATTTCCGTTTTCCAGTGTATTCTTGTTTTCAATGTTTTATTAAATCTTTCAACTACAGATGCTTTTACATCAGGGTTATTTGTTACATAGAAATTGATATTGTGTTTCTTGAAAAAGTTTTGTACACTGTCCGCCACAAACTCTTTGTCCGTCTGTAGATTTGCCGGGGTATTATCACTTTCCTTAAAAATATCCGCGAATGCTTCAATTACAGATGCAGCTGTCTTCATTTTAAGTGCTCTCGCCCAGGCCCTCTTGCTAAACACATCAATTACCGTTAGTATGTAGTTGTATCCACTATTGTGTTTACTTAAATTTCGCATATCACAAAGATCCGCTTGCCACAATTCGTAAAGGTAACTCACAATATATTTATTTCGTGGAAACTTTTTTGTGATAGGTTTATACATCGTATAAGCTTCTTGCGCTTGCAGCCAATTTTCACTTCACAATATTTTTTATCTTTTACAACATTAGTTAAAGGTGTTATACCCCGCAAACCCCGCCGGATGAGAGAGGTCATAGTATACAGCATCCATATTATGTTCGCCACGAATCCCAATCTAGTGAAATTCCTCTTCTTTGAGAGATTCTTCTCGGTGTTTCCCGCGATTCACTATCAGCATAGTAATACTCACCTATGAGCGCATTTCCGATAAACTCTCGTGGTATCTCTTTAATGTACGTCGCAAACTGGCGTGTGGGTTTGTTTGTAGTTTTTCGCTTTCTAAACGTCTCGTGAACCAGATCGATAATGTTGGAATGTGGTATGATCTCTCCTTTTATTTTGACAGTACCCCTTTTATCCCAAAATACATCAGTGCTCGTATTCATTATACGCAGAAAAGCCTCGTCTTTTCTCTTATATGCAGATGGAAGTGTTGATACTATTTCGTCGTCCGCCAAACCTTTGCGTTGCGGTGATTCTCTAATATCATCAGCATTACCCCTGATTGTTATGCTAGCGGGTTGACGTAATTGATTGTAAAAGTGCAGATATCTTTGAAGAGATTGTATTGCTGCCATTTGTCATGATCAGTCTATTTGGTTTTTAAAACTTTATCCATATCGTTACCTAGCTGCGTTAAAATGTTGTTTTGAGTGACATCTGATGCCTGTAATCGCTGTATAAAGTCCAGCGGTAGAATAATCATCTTTATGTTGTTGTTGTCCATGGTTGTTGAAATAGATTACCCCGAAATCCCACCGAGTAATGGTCTTAACAAGAGTGGTAGAAATGCACCGTCTTTCTGTACAAGAAACTGTTTCTTCTTTTTTATAGATTCACCTCTCCGTGCCAAGCGTCTTAAAGTCTGCTTATGCTGAGAGAGTCGCTGCTTCTGATCAGCTGACAGAGGTACACGACTTATTAAAAAAGTATGTGTACACTCGCAAATACATTCCACCTGCCTACTATACAGACATTTCAATAAAGCGTCACGTTGACTTTTACTTAATTTATAATAAAATACTTATCTTTTTTGGGTTTTTTTAATGGTGTATTTTAAATTATACAATCTAAACGTTTCGATAACACCTACAGTTATCTTCATCTGTAGTAATATTTGTTAAAAATTGTTAAAGATGTTGTAAACAATTTTGTCAAAGTTGAAAAATTAAAACATAAACATCAGTCTGCTATTAATATAACAGTTTGAGAAACGTATAAAGCCAACTATAAAATTAAATTTTAGTAAAGAATAACTAGGTCATTAAAAATTAAATATTGTTAAACTGCCTTAAAGATGACAAATCAGAACACTCTCTACGACGAAAGCTAACAATGAAATTTGTCAGCCAAAAAACACATTTAACAAAATGTAATCGAGTTATGATGTAAGTGTAAAGTTGTGAAAAACTTCAATTTGAAAATGATAGAAGCATTCACATATCCAAACATCACATCAAATAAAATAACCCTGTTAAATCTAACAAAGAGATATCTTTATCAATAAGTGGAAGTGTTATTAACAATGAAAAACATAATGCAGAACATTTTTTGTAATTTTTAATTTTAATTTAATTTCAACTGCTTATGTTAAATTAAATTAAATATATGTTAAATTACTACAGCACTATAATTTAACATAAGTAGTTGAAATTGAATTAAAATTAAAAATTACAAAAAATGTTCTGCATTATGCTTTTCATTGTTAATAACACTTCCACTTATCATTTTTATCATGTTTCCAAAAGAAGTTCAGAGGAAGATTAATGCCTTGGTCAAAACTACTTTGGAGACTTGAAGAGAGTAGTAAAAGGCGATTTACGCTAAATGAACCCCAGAACGGCATTTTAAGTTAGCGGCGGGCGTTTGGTGTACATGCAGTATATGCTTTTAGAGAATTACTTTAGAGTAAAACGGTAGGTCAGAAGAGACCAGTAATTTTATTTGTGTAAAAGACGTTTTACCCTAAAACGGTATTTGTAAGGACGGCGCTTGGTTTATATGTAGCATATGCTATTAGAGAATTACTCTAGAAAGGAAAATGTGAAAAAGTAGGTCAGAAGGACGCAATCATATTTCTTACAAAGAAAAATGTAAAACGGTAGAGGAGAAGAAGATACAAATATTTTTTTTTTGTGTAAAGGAGATTTTACCCTAAATGAAACCAAGAACGGCATTCTGAGTTACAGTGATTGGTGTACGTGCAGTATATACTATTACATAATTACTTTAGAAATGTGAAACGGTAAGCCAGGAGGGAGCAGTAATTGTTTTCCTGCAAACGGCGTTTGCCCTAAAAAACGTATGGTATTTTAAGTTGACGGCGCTTAGTGTACATATGATATGCAACTATTAGGGATATAAAAAAATTTGAAATTGTAGATAGGGTAGATTCAGTAATTTGTTCTTATAAGGAGTTTTCACCCTGGATGAACCCTGCTGTAAATGTAATAGGTACATGTTAATATAGAATTATTTTAGAGAATATAATGTGTAATGTAATTGTTATCCACACTACTTTAATTGCATAATTGTTTTACCAACGCACGTACACCTACAAAGGTCTCTATATAAAGTGTCCCATTTAATGGAAACATTTAAAATCTAAAAAACTAAACATTGTATAAACGAAAACTTGAATAAATAATAGGATTTTGAAGAGAGTGGAATGAGAATATCCTAGCAATAGTATCTGATGGAGTGGTACACAATTTGTTTGCTCCGTGACAATATTTAGGAACTATGGGGTATTTCGTAACATATCGTATATGTTATATATGTAACGTAGGATTCTAATCATGTAAAATAAGTATTTGTGCAGACAAATGTTTTTTAAGTATAGTTTACGAAATATAATTACGCCATCGTATCTTATAAATCCTAAATCTACGATAAAAATATTTGACTATTTAAAGAATTGTTTTAAATATACTATTGTAAAAGATGAAGAGTATAGGAGAGTAAAAATGCGAAAGAGTAGCGCTTAAAGTAATTAAGTAATTAAGTTCGTTTAGGTTCGAACGTAGAGTAAGTCATTACATACGTTTTCAGTCATAAGAATTAGATTTTGGGTATAATGAAAGTTTTTAAAGGTCAAATAACGATTCTAATCTCAGAATTTTGCGAAAAAACATAAAGCCCAATCGTAAGAGTAACATAAAAGTTTAGTTAGTATTTCAGTACAACGTTGAATGAATACAACGATCTAAATTGACGTTTTGAGAAAGATTTGTTAATTTTCCTTTTACACAATATGGTGACTTTATTGTTTTGCAACGCAACCGTCAGACTTGCTATAAATTTAAAGCATTTGATCGATAGTATCGAATTTTACATTATTACGAGACCAGCCTTTCAGTTATGAAAAATAAGCTTTTTTAATTAAAAAACATCTCGTACATTAGATTATTGGCCAAATTTAAATTTGGAGGGAAGAAAATCATCCTTTTTGATAACGTCGAAAGTTGGGTATAAAAACATTGAATGGTGGAAATTTTCAGTTCCCAGACTACCTTAACACAATTACAGAGTAAACTATGTGCAAAATGCAGTACGGTCGAACATAAAATTCATTTTAGACGGACGTAAACTGCCTTAATAATATCGCGCTGTAGCTTGGTTTTAAAGCTACGTAACCCCTGTGGGATGAAATAAATAAACATTATGTACATTTCTTCAAAATTAATTGAGGCAGGAGAAGTGTTGACTATGATAGTTTTCTAAAAGAGGCCGTAACTGCAAAGCAATTAAAGGCATAGATTAGTATATAATACTTAGTAATATATTGTAATATTAATAAAGATGCATTAAAAAAATCATAATGTAGGGGCGTAACTTTTGTTAATAATAATTTAATGTGCCCTAGTCGCGGAAATGGGGTCTAGCTGTAGCCCCCGACTGAAATCTAAAAAGGTACACGACAACCGGGCAGCCTAGTTGCTAGAAAAGGGGCCCAAGACGGAGTTCCAGCGAGTAGAAATGCGGGCTCTGGCGCAACCCTCAGTGGCTGTTTGGCAAGTTTCCTTTTTTTTTGGAAATACCTGACTCTATTGTTTATTAGTGGAGTTGATCGGCCTATTTCCACAGTTTATGCTTTTTGAGCGCGACGTTTATTTGTAAGCTTTACAGTGTTTGTATTAATATACATTTTTATTAATTAAATCAAACTCTTGATTCGCCTAGTGTTACGTTTATTGATGCTCATTATACCCCAAGATGAGCTTGTAAACTATATCAAACCTTGTAATTATACCGCAGGATGTTGCTGCAAACTGTGTGCTAATTGCTAATTATAATACAAGTAAACTCTGAAAGTCGTATGCTAACTTTTAATTATTCTATAACACGGCCATGTCTGCTGGAAAGGTGGCATCTGTTAGAAAAGGAATGGCCTTGCAGAGCCCTAACCACTGTAAAGTGGAACCCAGACCAAGCCCAAGCTGTTAGAAATGGTGATCTAGTGCTGGAAATGGAATTCAGGATCCAGTGTTGTTTGAAACACTAACATGTAGTTATACCGCATTATGGTGTTGCAACTGGTGTGCTAGCATCTAATTATGCTTGAAGAAGGTATGGCAAATTGTATACCAACATCTAATTATGCCATAAGAGGGCTCTACATTTGCTTATAATCTAAGGGAGACAACTAATTGAGCTTGAGGTAGTGAGAGAGATGAACAACCTTTTTCAAGATGTATCCTTTTTTCCAAGATGCTGAAACAAGCTGTTGGAATAGAGTCAATCCAGTTAAATATCTTACTTAAATGAGCTATCAACGTGAAATCAGATTCCGTCAAAAAGATCTTAGATGTAGAAGTAAATTTCCAAGGATCTTATATCAGCTTCTATCTAAAGGGCCTTATTAAATGTAGAAACAAGCTCCCAAATGCAATTCACTTTCAATTCCAATTTTGATACTGTCAAAAGGACCTTAGCTACGAAAACATGTTGCAATACATACCTAAAGGATTTCCGATATAGACAGGGGGTACACATCCACGGTGCAGATTTCATGATGTTTTGTCTGTCAAAAAGATCTCGAAAAAACACAGATTAATCTAATTTTTTCGCATTAATTTTATTAAAGAGATATAGAAACAAGTTTCATAGCCAAAGATTGCTGAAAACCAAAAAGGCACACGGACAAGATGGCGAAAAGCCAAAATGGCGTATGTAAATAAGATGGCCGAAAACCAAATACGGAAACAAGATGGTGCAAACATGTTGGCCATAAGCCAATTAGGATCACGGATATAAGATGGCGGAAAGGCAAAAAGGCACACAGAAAGAAGATGTAATATCTAAGAAGTATTAAGAGATAATACCTAAGAAAGAACACCCGGTTGTTGTCGATGCGTTTAGCACAGGTTTGTCAACGCCACAGCAAATGGACACGCCTGACCAAGATGCAGCCCTGAATACGAGACTAATCTATATTCTCCCATTTTTAGTATTAATTTTTAATCAAACTATGAACCGCGAATAAAAAATCTGCAAACACCAATAAGATAATGACTTTGGAAAGACCCAAAAACTTATTAGGGAAAATTCCAAATGTCATTGGACAATGACCTTGGAAAAACCAGTTCATTATGTGGAATTCCAGCAAGTCATTCAAAAGCAATTAAAGTGAAAGGTCAAGTGTCTGTCTGGATTATACTCACGTGCAATCGACAAACACCATTACAACTATTTAGGCTGCAACTCATAATATACATAAATTAAAACAAACTAATTATAGCCCTTTTAGTTGTGATCTAAGATAAATCATGAAAGAACTTTAACCAGTTGACTCTGTAGGGGACTGCGCAAGAATAAATGATAATAATTCATAGAATCTACAAAAAGGTGAATTTTTTTTAATTCAATAAACAAATATTTAAGAAAACTACAAGTATGTAAAAATTGCAATTTAAATCTAATAAATCTATGAAAATATTTTTACCTTTCATTTACTCACTTTTTATTAAATTGACTCAAATAATGTGGAAAGTTTTTAGAGCTCGTTGGCTCAATTTTTTAGATTTAAAACCTGAGTTTTATTCATAGTTTTTGTCATTCTTGCTCCAATTGCACAAATAATAATTATTAAATCTTTTTAAGTAATATAAGGCACAATATGTGGAATAATAATAATAACAGCTTATGCAAAATCAAAGACTGCATTCGTAATCCACACATTAATAATAATTATTGTTTCAAGTTTATATTTTTCATTGTAGCGTTAACACATTATTGCAATGCCCAATATTGTAAATTTACCGGACGATACAAACTTCCTCTGGTCCTTTACAAAGTCTCACCACAACTTTATTACAATAGTGAATATCCCTCTGAGAGGTTACTCATTTATCACATGAATTTATTTACTTCCAAGATGCTGGTTCTTGTTACAATAAATAAAGTGTACATAACCGTTCGCAAGTAGTGTGTGTCTACGAGCGTATGTATACTGTAACCTCTTGTTTACGCTAATTAACTGCTTAGCATTATACAAAACATTAGACAAAATACAAGGTGATCCAGACAAATTTTTATTTTATTTAGTTTACATTAATAAAGATTACAAGCTATTGAGCTTTTTAGAAGTGCTTTACGAGGTCACTGCCCAGTTACATTTAACTCTACTCGTGGCGGCGGCGCATGCTTTACAAATTTATACTACTGTCGTGATCTTGTCTGAATGCAAACTGAAAATACTTTCCCTTAATAATTCATTATCCTTTTTTAGATCGACAAAAAACAGTTTAGTGATCTTTGGTATTTTTAACAAGAGTTGAATTTGTCTGACGCACGGTTCAACGAAACGTTTGGATTAATTTTTGGCCGTTACAACTAAGCATGTTTGTAGAGACGTTTATAGCACATCAAAATCGAAACTGGTTAAATGTGTGGGATTTATTGAAACTAAACAATCCATAGCAAAACGCTACACCTTTTTTACTTCAACCCAAGCAGGTAAGAAAAATACAAAGGAAGACTGAAATTCTATTAGAAATAGAGAGAGTGAGTAATCGTGCAAATAGTAACAATTGAATTCACAGCACACTCACTATTTCTACATTTTGCGTTAATTACACACGACCTTTTCTATTTTTATTTATTTAAAATAAATGTAAACCCAAGAAACTTAATCAAATATTGAAAGGAAGAGAAAATTATTTTTGTGTTTCGCAATTAGGATTATTTAACGAGTAGTTCAACACTAAGTAAATGTCGTATTTGAAAGTAGTACGCCTGACGCCATAATTCCATCGAATCCATTCTCAAATGGGGATATACATGCACGTATTGATAGGAGGGTGTTAGATATCGTCGCCTTGGCAACATTGCATGCACTCAGTGCAAAAGAAAAATATTTTCAGCTTTTAAATTCGTTCCACTACAAAGGATCGACAAATCTATAGAAAAACATTAAATTGAACTTCCTAACAAAAATAAAAATAAAGCAAAAAAAGGGAACATTTATTTAATTATCATAAACGGTAATAAATTATTTGGAGCAATTTTATATCACAATAATAACAAAATAACTTTTGTTAAAGGAAAATGTATTTTATAATAAACACTTCCGCAAAATGAGTTACCTTACCTACCCTAACTATAAAGAGAGATACAGAAAATTTATGAGAGTTTCCCTCTATTCTATGATTTACTTATGAGACTTTTGCCAAGTCCAAAGTCGTTAAAAACCCTATGGAGAGACCTAAAAAGTTTTTATTCGAAGGAAATGTATCTCTGAAAAGGTGTAGATTTATTTCAAATGCTTCTTTATTATTGGGCATTCTTTGTGACATTAATAAATTTAACTATATACGCATTTGGTGAAAAACGCCCTCATCATCAGCGACACATTCAAGTATGTTGTAGAAAATTTTTCATACGTTTAAATGAAGCACCGCTTGCGCAAACGCGTTATTAAATTGACGCGGATAATCTGATTTAAAATACGTCCATTAGCGACCTGTAATTATTTAACTTACAAATGTAGTATATTGTGCGACTCTCAAGATACCTACACTAGACAATTACTGTTACTTACCTATACGAAAAATAAACCCAAAACTATAACAACACAGTAGTGGTAATTCTTGAAGGATTGTTTAGAATAAATTTATAAATATTAAAACGCAAGCAATTGTTAATAAACGATAGGGTTAGTTGTTTATTCTATGGAAATAAAAACTTTCACTATTATTACACATAATTAAAATACTTAGTTTTTTTTTTGGGTTTTTTAATGGTGCATTTTTAATTTTTTTTACATAAAGCTATACTGTACTGGTAATGCTTTATTAAAAATTATTTAAGATGTTGGAATACATTTATGAAATATGAAAAACATGAAAACGCAAACTTAAGGTCGGTATTAATATAACAGATTGATAAACGTATAAAGCCAACTATGGAAAACAATTTTAGTAAAGAATAACTAGATCATTAATAAATTAAATATTATTAAACTGCCTTGAAGATGTTAAATCAGAACATCCTCGAGCGGTCGAAGGCTAACAGTGACAAATATCATAATCAAAGAGCAAATTCAACAAAATTTAATCAAATTATGATCTAAGTGTAAAGTAAAGACACAATGTAGTACGTTTAATATGATTTTTAATTTTAATTTCAACTTATGTTAAATTATTACAGTGCTTTGGTAACAACATATAATTGGTAAAGCATTTCTTCAAGCTAAAATTAAAATTATGACGTACCATTGCGCCTTTTTTTAATATAAGATGCTAAAACCTATTTAAACGTAGACCTTTTTCTTGCCTGTTGAAGTTATTAGGATGTTTATATATGTCAATAGCTTCACATTGTAAACGAACATAATAATGAATTTGTCTTGACAGTATTTTCATATTATCAAAATGAATGTCATCCTTTAAATTAAAGCATGCTCAGCTACCGCCGATTTCTCTGGTTGACCTAGACACGTTCTTTATGTCTTATATCAAAGTTACGTTTTGTGGTTCCAATGTACACTTTTTCACAAGAACAAGATAATTTAATCACTCCAGTAGATGGTAGAGGGTTTGAAACGTCTTTAGGTGACCTTTAATGTTCTTTCATTTTTTCTTGTAGGTCTAACACCCTGAGTGATTAGGATTTTTTCAATTTTATCTGTAACATGAGTTTAAAAAGTGTAATAACATTATTAATATCTTTAAGTGAATGTCCACTAGCTTGCAGAGATCTTATTAATATAATATATATATATATATATATATATATATATATATATATATATATATATATTCATCTTGCAAAAATTCAGGATCACAAATTCGTTTGCACGATCAACTAAAGATTTAATTACACCTATAATTTTTTGAAGTGGATGGTAGTTTGATAAGGTATCTAGCAGTGTGTGTCGGCTTTCGATAAACCTTAAAAAATAATGAATTATTAGTTTTAGATATTAGTATGTCAAGAGATGGTAAACTGGGTGCTAGGGTGTATATCATTTATAAAAATTAAAATTCATGTAGTGCTTCTTCTCCATGTCTCCACATAACAAATGTGTCATCTACATATCTATACCAAACTAAAGTATTTTAGGTGCATTTTGTAACGCGAAATTTTTCCATGTAAGAATTGGTCAGGACTATGAGGACTGAAAATAGGTGCTGAAAAAGAATTGTTATATCCTTCGGTAAATATAATCAATATATTCAATAGGTTCCATTATATCACCCTCTTTAATTTTGAAATGATGTATTTTTTTTTCAATGAAGTCGGCAGAATTTTTAATATAACGGGGTGTTATACCTGTATGAGGTAGTATGAAAATGTCAAATGTTTTGCAAGATTGTATGTAGGAGAACTAATTGCAGTAGGCCTCAAAGGAACATTAGGTTTTTGTATTTTTGGTACACCATATAGTTTTGGTGACAGAGCTTCAGGAATGGATGATAATTTAATAGCTTCATAGTTTTCAAGGATTTTTTGGTAGTTCACGATAAGTATGTGATTCCAAAAGTTGTTCTCCTTTAATTACGTTTAAGATCAAATAGAGCACGGCGCTGACGAAAGGATATGTTGCTCTTTGGAGATTTTGCTTCACGTAAATATATTGGAGGTTTTATATTTAACTATATTCGCAGCATCAGCAATTGGATTTTTGAAAAAAAATTTTTTTTGTAATAAATGGAAAGATCATATATACGTTTTATAACAAAACTATTTTTAGTTTTTTTTCGCTCTAATTCAAAAGTTATATTACATTAAAAATACATTTTTGAGCCAGTACCGGAAACACCCCGAAAGTTCCTGAACAAACCAGAGCGCGTGTGACGTCACAATGTTTATTTTTACTCATGGCAGCACACAGCTGATACAGTGTTTTGACTTTTAATCGATTAAATATTGTTATTATCGTCAATATATTGATAAATATATCAAAAATGTCAAACCTTAAAGGTTATCGTGCTTTTATAATAATATAGTAATTAATAATTATTTATGTAAAAGTATAAATTGAATAAATAGAATAAAAATAATAAAAATTTTTAACTAAACTCCAGAATCAACTTTTAAGAATCATAGCATCAAAAAAATGTCTATGAATAAATTTAAAACGATTAAATAATAAATGTGTACACAGTTGGTTTAATTTAGTATTTTATATTTTAATTACGCGCTAGGTTATGTACTATACGAAATTGAAATTTTAAAAGTGTATATAATGGTGGTTCTTCCGTTGTTATAATCGAGCTAGTAGCGTAGTGGTGACACGACCTGCTTAGCACTCGGGAGGTAAAGGGTTCTATTCCCGTTACCGTCTACCTTGTATGAGGTATTTTCAGGGGGTTTCCTCATGCACATGTAGCGGCATGGTCACTGCGTATATGCACACCACGTGCGGCTACTTAGGCGAAT
Source organism: Vesta saturnalis (assembly GCA_036346205.1). Lineage (NCBI taxonomy): Eukaryota > Metazoa > Arthropoda > Insecta > Coleoptera > Lampyridae > Vesta > Vesta saturnalis. The sequence continues at coordinate 884,648 of JARFJB010000994.1, read as the reverse complement.
GCTGGGGTAGTATCTTCTCTCTCAGAACCCTAACTCGGTTGCTTCCGATCCTATCCTGACCACACCCATCCTTAATTCCACCATGCATAATACGTAATGTATGTATGTAAGCTGGGAATCCATGATTGTGGCTGAAGGAATTTGGAAAGCTCGAGCAGCCCATCCACTCCTGGGGGAGGGAATGAAATACGTGGCCCTTTCCTTTGTTTTCCTTTCCTTTCCCGTTGTTATAATGTCATTTAAATAATTCTCACGATTTGATGTTTTTTAGGTGAAAGAAGACATGGAGAATTATATTTACTATACTACAATGGGAAGTAGAGCAAAAATTATAATTGATGTAGTACCGCACAAGTTTAGTTGTCAACCTAACCGTAAACTTTATCACACATGACTCAACAAGCTACTATCAATAATTTTTTTGCACTAAATTTCCGATATTTTTAGCCAATTTGCATGTAGAAGCCGCTGACACTGTACTATTGAGAATTAATTTAACATTATGACGTCACAAACATGCCGACCAATCGTGGCGCGTTTGTAGTCGCGTGATTCTTTTTAAAATTTTATCAATTTTAAATTGCATAATTTATGGTAAAGTTTTAAAATACATAAAAAGCAATGGATACATTTTTTTTCAAGTTTAATAGAATTCTCCACATTGGCGTTATCGAAAAATTTTCGTCCTTTGAAAAAAAAAAAAAAAATGTAAGTATTTTAATTATGGTTTTCGTTCTGTTTCTGAAATTTATCTTCAAATATAAATGTTGCATTAGTTAAAAATTTTACGGCGCCACTGCCTCAATCTCTCGTCTGTATATTTTTACGCCTATTATAAATATAAGTTGTGCAAATTAAAAAGCTTTACTTACTCACTAATTAATTTCAATCGCAAAATTTTTATAGTTGTTATAGCGGTTTTGTGTGGTAAACGGAAGGTCGTTATTTTTTTCTTCTTATATTTGCACTTCCGCATAGAAGTCACAAAAACTTTTCCAAAGCGTATTTAAAAATCTTCCTTGTGTGTTAAAAGTTATTTGGGATTGTCATGTAAGATATATGATTCATTGAAGGTATACTCATATACTCGTGTGAGCCGATTTTACACTTACTTTCTTTCTGTTGTGCTTTACGCACCTAAAACATTTTTACGTATTACGATTTGTAGTTGATCTGACAGTTTCTATCGGTGTCTCTTGCAGAGACAAATCTTTTGTGCTAATTTGGATTAATACTTAAGCAAACAAAATGCACCCACGTACCACGCAAAGTCGACCGCTGATGATGATAGCGTAGCTATCGAAATGTGTTCGGTGTTTTTTATTTTTGTGTGGTACGTGGGTGTATTTTGTTTGTTACAGATCCTGCCACAGTTCCAGTGATCCAGATTTTTCAAATAGATTAAAACTTATTTAAACTGTCAATTATTTTCTCTCTTTTTTTTAATTACACAGAAACTCTTGTGCCATGATTATTCTTATTATTTTTGATATACGGAAATACACGCAGTTTCTCGTTTATTTCTAATTAAGATCATACAGCGTTAAACAAGCTACTTTCTTCAAGTTAACCTAGAGTGATCAGGGATTTACGTTGGGTTTATAATCACCTCGCATACAGCTTAATCTGCTGTTTTGGCGTAATTCGTATTTACTTTCTGCGATGCGCAACTTTCTGTGGTAATAATTTTATTTAGTTTAATTTTTTTTTCCATAAATTTGGTCGTTGTACAAAAAAGTGGTATATGTTACTTACTTATAACAGTAGTTATTTTGTAATTTAGTGTTTTAGAAGTATAAAATGCCGTATTAGATGTTTTATACAGTCACCAGAAACAAAAACTATTAACGGTTATTTTCTTCCTTAACGGTTGTTTTATTTTCGAATTATTAAACTACTTGCGGCGCAAAAACATTGTAGACTCGAGTAGAATAAAAAAGTAACCATTTAACGGATTGGAATAATCAAATCATGTTTAATTCTACTTTTAGTTGCAATCAAATTTTTGAAATATATTTTTCGAACAATTACTGGGCGCGAACGATAAAAAGTGAGTTTTGAGGTTTGCCTTAGGCCCACATAAAAACAAAACAACTCAATCACGTCGTATAAAATTTTGTTATGTTACAAATTCAGTCATTCTCAACACGTATACAAAATTTCAAAAATTTGATTTTTGAAAACGCTTAGTAACATAGTATTCTCCGGAACGAAAGGTCACACGAGCATTTGACTTACAGTATTGCCTTCGGTATAATGTCGGTAAGATAATGAGGATAATTTCAAAACCATAATTCCGTTACGTTTTTCAAAACAGTTTTTAATTGATTGGAGTTTTAACCGCTGGTCTTCACTACCAAGAACCGCATCGTGGCTGAATCACATTCAAATACGATAAATGGTCATTTTTACGTTAAGCTTCAAACCCGAGCCTACAAAGCTTTTGCGCCGACACACCAAATTTTCACTAAGTAATTAAACAGGGTGTTTTCTTAAAGGTAATTTTTCGTAATAAGAATGGTATCGAGCTGGCGCCAATACATTTTTTGTAGCATTGTATAAAATACTGAAGTGTATAACGTCACATTCAGTCTAATACACTCATTATGTAAATAAATATTCTTTATTTTACACTATTTCTTAAAGTACAAATATCCAGAAAAGTTTAATTTTTTACAAAGTGAGTAGGCGCTCCATCGTAACCAAAATATACGCAATAAATCCAAAATTCGCCACTAAGAATAAATTCTCTCTAATTAACCCATATCATATACCCCACAATTAAAACCTCATCCGCAATCATAACATTTAGAACGGAACGTTTATTGATCCGTATATAAAACAAACAATTTATTATTATTAGAATATGTAACACAGTTTTTACACCGAAGTAGTTTTAACGAGTTGTTTCTGGATGCGTTTTATGTTGAATAATTCCATTCTTATTATTCAAATGGAAATCCCACGGAATTAAATTTTAAATTGTTAAAAATACGTTTATTCGCCTGAATATGTAACCACAATTAGAAATTAAATGATATATGTGAAATATTAAGAAATAAAAACTGTGTAACGTATAAAGTATATTTAAAATATCTACAGTATTATATTATTGACACATAATCAAACAAACAATTTAACCTATTTCTACTATAACAGCAGGATGTTTACACTGTAATTGCGAAACTAGTGCATTTCTGAATAAGCCGTTCACTAAATTTTGCATTTAGTTAGGTTTAAGCGGAAATGTTTTGAGGGTCCTAGCTAGCGATAAAATGTTTTTCGATTTCCACGCATCGCTTTAATATCAAAGATGGGAAAGTTTTTCGGCTGACGCGTTTCTTATTACCGTTTAATTTCTGTATATTCTGTTGATTTAATTAAAAACGCCTTTCAAGATTAAATTTTTACAGATGTGATTATTATTATTTTTTTGAATCGCCTTTATATAATATTTAGAATGTTCTTTTCTGATTATTTAAGTATAAGTGTAATTATTTTTTTAATTATTTTTTAAATCGCCGGGCTACGTTTTTTTATATTATTTAACTGCCTGGCTCGCTGGATGCGCATGAGCTTGTTTGTCTTTTTTTAAATACTTTATGATTACTTACGTATAAATTTGATTTATTAATATCCTTTTATTGCAAACTTAACAGAGCTTAACCGATGCTTGTCTCTTTTACTCAACATCGGAAAGATTCGATCTTACCGACCGGATCATCGAAGACCGCTGGTTGCCTACATCTCCACTGGGGCAATCTAGGCTGACCTTTCTTTTAGAAGACAAAGACGCTACCGAATATCTAGATTGGCTCTCGAGCTTACGGACATTACCGCTTTGTTAAATTATAATTTCATTTATTTTAAATTACTGATTTAAAATTATCCCGGCTAGTCTTTTTTTATATAGTGGTATATAAATGGTTTAATCATTTTGGAATTGCGTCATAGTTCATCACATTTCGTTTCCAAAATAAAAATAGGTAAGCAGCTAAAATTATATGGATGAATTTTGGAAAAACAAGAAAGTAACGTTAATAATACAAAAGACTCACCAGTTACCTACTGCGCAGTTCATGAAAAAACTTGAAGGTAGAAAAATTTACCTGAAACAAAATGAGGTACATTAAAAAATTAATTAACACTACTAATTACGCACATTGTAAAAAGTGGACAAGATTTTACACTAGATAGAAGGTATATATATATATATATATATATATATATATATATATATATATATATATATATATATATTATTTTTTTTTCAATTACGCGCATAAGAGTGTCAAACCGTGGTGGTCTGTCACAAGTCGATTAGTAAAAATTAGATTAAACATTTTGTCACCACAACAGAGTCGTTCAACGGGTGATCTTCTTGAATATGCCACCCAACTTTGATATAACACATTAGAAAGGTCCGGTGAAACTGTCGTAGTAGCTTTAGATATTTCAAAGGCTTTTTTAACCAAGCTCACCTCGTTCGTGTTATCCGATACGCTCATCAATTGGATCTCCAACTTTCTAGACAAGAGACGTATACGTGTTGCCGTCGATGGCTTCTTTTCGAAAGAAACTACTATTGACGCGGGCGTCTTCCAAGGATCAGTACTAGTTCTCACACTTTTCCTGCTGTACATAAATGACCTAATTTCCTCAATAACTAACCCGATCCATTGCTTTGCAGACGACAGCATTCTACATTGTAGTTCTTCTCAGTTTTCCCACAACAATAGGTATAGTCAGGACGTTGCAATGAAAATGGCAGCCTCAATCAACAGTGACTTAGAACGTATACTTGAATGAGGAAGGAATAATCTACTCACGTTCAACGCAGACAAAACCCCGTCTTTACTTGTGCCCGCCAACAAAGACCGATCATTTCCTGCTGTAAATATAAATGGCCTAGATCTCAAATTTTCAAACTCTATTTCTATGTTAGGGATGTCTGTATCATCGAACCTTTCATGGGTTGGCTACCTTTTGTTAGTCAGCAAAACAGCGGCCCGTAAACTGGACTTTCTAATCTAAACAGTACTTCTCGTCGCAACAACTCATTTTACTGCACAAGGCTCAAATTCGACCTCAATGCCCTTGATATGGTAAACCGCATCCAAAAAAGAGCTATAAGACTTATAAATGACCCGTCTATATCTTCTGACCTACAGTTTCTTGAGCAGAGAAGAACAGTTTCGGTTCTTTTCTTATTCTATCGCTATTACAATGAAATACACTCCTTAATACCTTCGCTAGGAACACTCGGTTTGCACATTCACACCATAATTACCCACTAAAAATTCCATCTTGTCACACTAAATGGGTGCAATCTACATTTTTCCACATGGCGACCAAATTGTAGAATTTATTACCCAGTTCCTGTTTTCCAAACTTTGATTTAAGCAAATTTAAGGAAGTCGCTCATAAACATTTCTCGGCAGCCTAATAATATCCCTAACCCCATCCCAGTGTTTCTGAGTGCTTTAGCACGTTAGACAAATCTTAGCCTGTTCAGGTATACTATTAGTAAAAAAAAAGTGAGTACAACAATTCTTGCGCTTGGCCGCCTTAAAACAATAATAGTAGCATCTCGTTTTAATGTTATTTGCATTTACCTACATTTGTGACTGTAACTATCATTATTCTTGAGAAAAATATCTGAGTACTTGGCAGATATTTTATGAATTGATTCTTATTTTTCTGAACTTGAACTGTTTAATAACTAAGTTTAATAATTTATCTACACCGTCTACGCATATTTCATGGCCATCAAAATAATAAAAACCAAAATATGATGATTAAATTATTTCCAGTTTAAAATTTCTAATTTGGGTTCAAACATTTTCTTCGTTAATGTAACCAATTTTTGACAATTCTCTACTTTATTCTCATAGTAAAAAAATTCTTGTTACAAAGGTGTGCTCATCTTGAGCTACAGTTGTTTCCTTTTCTTTCGAACCGCGGAATGCGCGTCTGGTATAATATTAAAGTAGGCGTCATGTTCATTTCATACTATATCAATATCCCGAAAAAACTTTTTTAATGAATATAACGAAAACAAAATACGAAAAGCACTACGATGATACAACCATAACAACAACAATAATACACAATTATGAACAGATGTTCTCAGAAAAGTTAGTAGTATGCTCAATTCCGTTAAATCGACTTATTTTGTTCTAATGCGCCACAGTTAATAAGAAAACGAAACCCCTCTAACATTTTCTATCAACGCGTCGTTGCTTAAGGTGTATTGCACTTTCTTAATGTCCCCGCTTGCAAATATGTGCAACAATGCTACACTTACGTGCAGTTCTTAAAATACTTTTAGAAAATGATAATTCATCTTTGTCCGACTTGTTTTGAGGTACTCGGCAAATGAGTATCATAAATTAGTGACAATGTTTTTCAGTTTTCACAGCTTCATTGCAAGGGTTTTTGTTATTGTTATGAATTAAAGAGTTAGATACTAGTAGCCTTAAATTCGTTGGTGTATTTTCGTGATTTTCCTAAAAACAACAGTGTCACGAAACTGATAACTTATGCATCTATTTGGATAAGATTTTTTCCGTAATCGCCAAGCTGCTTTTTAATGATTTGAAAACCATTTTGCTCAAAAATGGCATATGTTAAGCTCTGTGGTTCAGTAAGTGTAGGGAACTTGTCCAATAAGTTAAAATACTTCTTGACCTAGTTACGCTTGATTGTATGAATTTCAATACTTTCATACGTAGCGACCATTATTTTATCATAAAAATAATTGCAATAAATTATTCCTCGTGACAAATAATGACTTTCAAATCAAGAATACGTAGAACAATTTAAAATACATCACAGCAAGTGTTCGAAGTTATTTCCCATATTTTCTATATACAATTGGGCTCGCCGAATCCACAATCTCCCACTAGCACTAGCGGCCTAAACCAGGTGGCGGATTGTTTCGGCAGCAGGTTTTTAAGTGAACCCAAAATTATAAATCAACAGGATTGTGGTCAAGTGATCCTGGTGGCCAGGTTATTGGACCACCTTCACCTATCCATCTACCGGGAAACACATTATCTAGATGTCGCCGAATTTCCCTCGAGAAATGTGGTGGAGCACCATCTTGGAGAAACCACATAGCTTATCTAACACCAATAGCAACATATTCGAGCAGTCCCGGTAATTTACCGCGTAAAAATTGCACTAGTTAGCCGATTCTACAGAATGAAAGGGCCAATAAGTAGTCCGTTCACAATTCCAGCCCACACATTCACTGAAAATCTTTGTTGAAAATGTGTTCGGTGAGTAACATGAGGATTCTCCATGGCCCAATAATGCGTGTTGGCATTTTGTGAATACAGTTACGTGTGAAAATTGCCTCATTCATAACTAAAACGTTATTGATAAAGTTTCAACTGATGGTAATGTAGCAACCACTCGCAAAACTGTAATAGAGGGGGATAATCCACTGGTAGATTGTGATACCCTTGTTGCTCTTCAAGTATCCTTATGCTTATGCCAGGCTGCTCTTCGACGACATCTTGCCCAGGACTCGGTCGAATATTGCCATTTTCCCAACCACGTTACACCACACGTAAAAAGGATTAACGTGTCGGACGATATCTATCTGGAAACATTTCTGCATAGAGAAGCTCGCAAGCGCAGAATTTTGCCGTGATTCCCCGTATGCCGGTACCATGTTTATAAGTTCTTCGCTACAGAAATTGTGCGCCATAATTTTTCTAAACTTTAAATGTGATGACACCCATACTTTTTTTGTTGTCAAATTATACAAACGAACAATAAGTAATTATTGTTACTTTCGAGCAAAGTTTTTGTTTAACATTCTTGAAAATTATTAATTTTGAATTTACAACACATTAGAGTGAGAGACAACGTATTAAAATATTAATGATTTACGGGTACAGAGATAGGAAGAGGAATTCAAAAAATCGAGAAACTGGTAGCATTGAAGACGTGAAAAAAACTGACAGTCCAAAACCGGCAAATATTGTTTTCTCTGATGAAGCGACCATATTGCTAAACGGCACATTAAATCGACATAATTGTCGGTACTGGGCAAAAAGTACTCACACACAATATCCGCAAAAAGTAAATGTGTGGATAGGCATTATAAAGGGGCATATCATAGGACCATTTTTTCTTGATGAAACCCTTACCGCTGATCGATATCTTCAACTGCTTCAAAGTCATGTGATACCTGCGATCACCGCATTATTCCCGAGTGAAAATGGAAGTATTGACAATAGAATTTTCTTCCAACACGATGGAGCTCCTCCACATTTTGCGGCATATGTTAGAGAGTACTTAAGTAATGTTTTTTGAAACATGTGGATCGGCAGAAAAGGATCTATCGGGTGTCCTGCCAGATCTCTGCATTTGACGCCTTCAGATTTTTTCCTGTGGGGTCGTGTAAAAAATATTGTGTTCAAACAAAGGCCACGTAATTTGGAGCACTGTTGAAATACGCAGAGTACCTGTAGAGGTGTTACACAGAACTACTACAGTAGAATTTAAATGCCCATTAGGTCATTGCTTGGTAGCAAACGGAGCTCAATTTGAACATTTGTATTTAGACTATCTTTGTTACTCTTTAAATATTTAATTTTTTCCAAATTTTAGTGGGACGTGAAATTAATTAATTTAGTTGTGATTGAGTCGTAATAAATATTCTTTTTCTCGCTTATTTTTTTATTTTATTTTCTTCAAAAATTGCAAAATCTTATGACTGAATAGAGAAAAATATGCTTGTTTCAAAACAACAAAAAATGTATGGATGCCATTTAAAAAAGAACAAGTGGTTGCTATAGCAACAAAGAAAAGAACACATCAAAAAATTAAAAAACTCAAAACATGCATGGTATATTGTTTTTTGTAACCTTGTAAATAACAAAATTAAAGCCATTATTTGATACTTTTGTTCCATCCTGTATGCTTGAATTATTTTAGTTGAATTAATTATATTAGAATTTGACATATTTTTATTACAGTTGCAAACTATTCGTTAAAAGTAATTAAGTAACTCATTTAATAATTGCTAAATAAAATAGTCCATATTTTCTAAGTTTATACATATCGGATTATGAACGCGTGAATGAAAGTTTACCCTTAACAGGTAAGAAGCACTTCCATTGGATGCGGGTTTAAACTAAGAAAGACAAGAATACAATATCTTCATATACTGTATTATTGCGTTTTCAGGAGTTCCCAATCATGTATTATTCAGTTTTAAGACAAATTAGAGTAAAAATATAAGAAATTATACGTAAATTATGTAATTTGGTACTACAACTACTGCCTTGATTAAACAGTAACTAATACGTATAAAAGTTAGAAATTGTGGAAGTAATTTGATTGTTGTAACGGGATTGATAATTAGATACTAATAAATTATAAATAATAAATAAATTATTTCTACAGTTTCTAGCTTTTATTTTAGTTATTTTTTAATGTTAATAATTTTAGTACTAGAATAAATAATTTGCCTCTAAGATATGTAACATATTTTTTATTATATTATATATTAGTAATGACATGTTGAAGTCTGGTGTTTATAAATTAAACTGCACCCACTATAATTGTACTTATATTTGTCAAACACTTCGGAACGTTATTATAAGACACAAAGAACACATTAAATGGAACAAATATAAACACACGGACAAATCAAATTATGTCAAACATCTACTAGTAAATAATCACATCATGACTTCACAAAACAACATTAAATTTTTACTTTTTTTGTAATAAAAAAGACAAATTAGAGTAATGAACAAACAAATTGATCATAGGAGAAACCTAGAACACCACGAAGCCGCAGCACTAAAAGGACTGCAAAAGAACAAGGACATCACAATAATTTCAGCTGATAAAGGAAATATCACAGCACCGAATACCACCGGAAAATGGAAATCTGCTGAAAGACATAATTTATCAACCAATTCTGACAGACCCAACGACATATTTGGAGAAAAAAAACAACAAGGAAGAAAATATCGGAGTCGCCCATTGACAAAGAAATAAAAAAAATGCTAATTCCGAGAAAAAAATCATCACGATGTCCAAATTTATAATGACTACCTAAAATACATAAAGATGGAGCTCCTCTGCGATCTATCGCGAGTTCAACAGGATTACCACTGCAATCGCTAGCTAAATACCTAGCAAAACAGCTGCAACCTTACGACAACCAAGTGAAGTCCTGCCTGAAGAATGCACAACATCTTATCGAAATAGTCAAAAAACATTCGCACCAGGAGACGTAGTGTCATTGTTTACGAATATACCAGCAGAAGAGGCATTAAATATCATATCACGGAAATATAAACCAGCAGGACCTCATAAATTTGAGCATACACTGCCTGAGAAATACATATTTTACCTACAATGGACAAAAATACAAACAAAAACAAGGCACACGTGAAGCTAGAAAAAGATAATCAATTACCATTTCTGAATGTATTGATAAAAGGGACAACGATCGATGTGTTCATACCATATACCGGAAATCGACACACTCGGATAGATATCTTCAATCAGACTCATACCATCATCCAGCACAAGCACAGTCTGTATTGAAAACGCTAATACACTGCTCTAAAACGCTAACTGGCGAAGACCACAGACAAGCAGAGATAAACCAAGTAAGCCGATCCCTACGCCAAAACGGATTCAAGGAACGGGACATACAAAGAGCGATATATCCGAGAAAACAAAACAACACAGGTCAACCACAAGACGAAGAACCTACAACAATAGCATATCTACCATATATAAAAGAAACAACCGATAAAAATAAGCAAGATACTACATAAACACAAAATCAAAACAATATTTAAACCAGCAAGGAAGATTAACACGATGCTAAAAATTCCCAAGGAACAAATAAACTTAGAAGAGCAAGCAGTATACCGAATTCCATGTGGCAGATATGCCTCGGTATGTATCGGACAAGCAAACAGAAAGATCAGTGCAAGAAGAGAAGAACATGTCAATGCTGTTAAAAACGGCCAAACTACCTCATGTTTGGCACAACATGTACAAACATCAGGCCACAAAATTGAGTATCAAAGCATCACTATGCTAGCCAACATAGAACATTACAAATCTCGCATAATCAGAGAGAGGCTATCGAAATAGAGAAGCAACCTCAATACCAGGGATGAAACCAATTCTAATGGATAAATACATAAAAACAACACATTCAAACACGACGACAAACGAAAGCGCAACGAAAGAAAACAACAAAAACGAAAGTAGAGAAAGTGAAAGCGCAACAAAAGGACCAAAAACAAACAATTAAAAACGTAACCAGCCACTCGGAATACTATATAACTATATAACACGGAACCTCAACCAAAACGAGTCAGTTCAATATGAGTAACACGAAGCAGCAGCCGAAAGTTAAACGTATCCTGAAGATGGCAAGTAGGATCTTGCCGAAACGTCGAGTCAACAGTCCCTAAGCCTACTAGAACACCAACGTGGGCCAACGCCCGAAACACCATTCAACATACATACAGATATATAATTCCTCGACTGTGATCATTAATACATAAAGTTAGTATGTACATCAGTATTTTTGAACGTGAGAAATTCAAATTTGAGGTTAGTTTGGCTGTTAGTTGTAGAAGGCGCTACCTATAGATACTTTTTTTCTTTTACAGAGTCACAACTTTTTTGTGCATGTTTGTATCTTATTTTCTAGTAGAAAAATCGATTTCCCTACCATTTTTACGTAAAAAAGGTATTCATCTCGAAAGTCGCTGCGAGCAACTGTTTTCGAGATATTTTGATTTAAAGAAATCAATGCATCCAATCTTCTTGTCATTAATTCGCGCACTCTTTGAAAAGAAAAGTACCAGGTACGATAGAAAGTTTACGCTGCAATGCTTTTCCTTTCTTTGGAAGTAGAAATATTAAGTAGACTAGTAAGTTCAATTTTTTTTTTGTGTTGTTATGTCAAAAATAATATCTTGACGTTTAGTTTAGTAGTACTCGTTATTGTTGTGATTATTTGTTAAAAAAATGGTAAACTTTACGAATGCTGAGTTTGCTGACATACATTTTACATACGGACTTGCTAATGAAAATGCATATGAGGCTAGACGTTTGTATCAGGAGCGTTATCCGAACCGCACAACCCCTCCTTCAAAAACGTTTTCAAGAATTCACGCTCGGTTAAGGGAAACAGGAAGTTTTAAGAAAGATAGTCACCTGGCGGGCGCACATCGGACAGGAAGAACCCCAGAAACCGAGGAAGCAGTTCTTAATCTGGTAGGAGAACATCCGGAAACAAGCACCAGAAAAATTACATTGACGTTAAACATCTCCCATTTTGTGGTATGCAAAATTTTGGAAAACCCGCATGCAATACAGGAATCACATTTTCAGGACCAAGTTCTCTCTTAATGTGTGGGCAGGAATCATTGGAGATTATTTTATAGGTCCATTCTTTATACCGGGAAGATTAAACGGAGACACATATCGTCATTTTCTTTAAGAAAATTTACCTAATGTACTGGAAGATGTGTCGCTTAGACTACGGAATGAAATGTGGTTTATGCATGACGGTGCTCCGGCACATTTTAGCATTCAAGCGGGAGAATTTTTAGATTAAACTTTTAATAACCGTTGGATAGGTCGAGGAGGGCCTCAACCATGCCCCCCTAGGTCACCAGACCTTAACAGTTTAGATTTTTTCCTTTGGGGACACCTAGAAACTTTAGTTATCCAAAATGAATAAGAATTAAGACATCGAATAATTGACTCTTGTAGAACGATTCAAAACACTCCAGGAATTTTCTAAAGAGTGCGCGAATCAATAAGAAGAAGATTGTATGCGTGCATACAGGCAGGAGGAGGACATTTCCAACATTTATTGTGATTTTGCTTTAGTTTTTTATCTTGCGTTCGGTTGTTTATTGTTATTTATAAATTTGCGTTTAAAATGTTTTCATGTTGATTAAAAAATAAAAATTTCAAAATTAGTTAGGAAAAACACAAATGAAAATAAATATTTAACACCCTGTATCTCAAAAATGAAGGCCTTGTAGACCCATGCTTATATAAACTTTTTCCTTCAAAATAGCTGAGGAATCCTGCTGTAAAATATCGGATACTTATTAAAGTATATATATATATATATATATATATATATATATATATATATATATATATATATATATATATATATATATACAGGGTGTCCCAAATAGAGTAGGATAGTATGGGTACCTTTCTTATTATTAAAGCTAGAGATTTGGTTAAATGGGCAATATTGTGCCATTCTTTGGGCCGAGTTCGATTCCGTTGAGAAACATTTCAATTTCTGAACAGTTTCGAAATTATTAAAAAAAAAAAAAACAAAAATGGCCGATTTTTAAAAACTCAAATATCTCCGTGATGATAAAAGATATGAAAAAAAGTATCAGACCAAAGTTACTTCGATAAGGCACACTTAGAAATGATGTCAAAGTAAAATTCAAGATGGCGGTTGCCAAAATATTAACAGCAACTTTCTTTATTTTAAATGGACGCTACATTGGATTTTTACACAATTAAATGGAATTTTTTTTCTCTTTTCAACGATGTATAACAACGTATGTATGAATAAAAAATTATGGGAAATATTAATTGTTTTCATTTTAAATCAAGTAGCCATGATTAACAATTTGCAAGTAAAAATTATTTATTAAACAAATTAAACACAATGATACGTTACAATAAAGTGTTGGCCGTTTTCTTGTACACACAATCGATACCGTTTTACAACACTGTTAGTAAATGTATTTCGATGATCACCGTTAAAAGCCGCCACCACTCCTTCACGTAGTTCTCTGCATTATTGTAATGTAAACTACTACCATACACTTTATTTTTGATAGTACCCCATAAATAAAAGTCCAGAGGCTGGCCACTGATTAGGTGTATTGGTGACAATTACTCTATTATCAAAACGGTCATTTAAATATCGGATAACATTGCCAGCATTATGTGCGGGAGCGCCATCCTGCTGATACCATTTTGTGCCAAAGGAAGATCATCTAATAAATCTTCAAGATATGTTTGCATAATTTCCATGTAACACTGCGCTGTTAAGGTTCCATCAAAAATTGTAGGACCAACTAAACGATTTCCCAATATGCCACAAAAAACATTAAAGCCGAAACGAACCTGGTTGCACCGTGGAACCACTATGTGTGGATTTTCTTGTGCCCAATGGTGCTCATTATGGCGATTAAATAATCCACATTTGGAGAAGTAGGTTTTGTCAGTCCATAAAACTTGATTTATAAAATAACCATTATCTGCAATTTTATGTAAAAACCATCTACAAAATTCTGTTCTACGGATATTATCATTTGGTCGCAAAGTCTACGCAATGTGTAATTTGTATGCGTGGAAATTGTGTTTTTTTTAATTGTCGATGATTTAGTCTTAGACACAGTAACTTGAGCTTCAATTTCTCAAGTCGAAATATTCGGATTTACTTGCGCACAAGCTAAACTTAATTACTCTTCAGTAACCACGTTTATGTTCTTATTGGGCTTTTTAAGACATCCATAATGCTGCATATTTGAATATAATCTTGCAAACATTTTCATGTCCGGTTGCCTACGATCTGGAAAATTTGTTAGATATTCTTGAGCAGCAAGACGGGAGTTTTTGTGGCACTTTATGTATGTACAAAACATATCATATTGCTCATTTGTTGGAAAGGTGGCCATTAGAAATAATTAAAAAAAAAACAATTATTATAAATGTATCACTTAATAATGCAACACAGCAATAGCAATTATTTACACAATCAGTAAACTAATACAACTTGACTTAGTCGTATTATAATAAATTCTGTTTTATTGTTAATCATGCCTACTCGATTTAAAATGAAAATAATTAATATTTCCCATAATTTATTATTCGTACATAGGTTGTTATATATCGTTGAAAAGAGAAAAAAAATCCCTTTTAATTGTGTAAAAATCCAATCCATTTAAAATAAGAAAGTTGCTATTAATATCTTGGAAACCGCCATCTTGAATTTTATTTTTACATCATTTTTAAGCCTCATCGAAGTAAGTAACTTTGATCTGAAACTTTTTTTCATATCTTTTATAATTACGGAGATATTTGAGTTTTAAGAAATCGGCGAATTTTGTTTTTTTTTAATAGTTTCGAAACTGTTCGGAAATTGAAATGTTTCTCAATGGAATCGAACTCGGCCCAAAAAATGGCACAATATTGCCCTTTTAACCAAATCTCTATCTT
Organism: Vesta saturnalis; assembly: GCA_036346205.1. Lineage (NCBI taxonomy): Eukaryota > Metazoa > Arthropoda > Insecta > Coleoptera > Lampyridae > Vesta > Vesta saturnalis. The sequence goes on along the minus strand of JARFJB010000994.1, from coordinate 869,375 downwards.
TAATAATAAGAAAGATATAGTCTGTAAAAATAAAGATTTTCTATATTGGCTTAGCGCTTTATTACTCTAAGACATTGGAAATAAAGCCTGTCCGGTAGAACTGAACGGGTATCGGATTAACAAGGAGGATTGTCAATATATGGTTCTATTGTGCTTGAAACCGCCTTAATGCTTTGCTGTCTAGTACTTATTGTACGTGACAAAGAAAGATGGATATATTATGAATAATGCCTCTATTTCTGCCGAACAAAAGCGTTTGCAACTTTCACACATAATGACAAGGCAATAAGAATCAGATGCAGGTAGAATAGAAATTCAATAGGTATAATAAAATGCCAGTGGTTCTCAACACTGCTTTAACATTATATAATTTGTGAAGAAATGCAACTTTTGTATAATAAAAATAATAATCGATTACTAATTACCTATAAGTAATTTCAATTGACACCTTTCACTTATACTTATAACAACAATAACAAATACATTTTTATTATAGTTAGTAAATATTAATTAAATTACAAAGATATACTTTTATAATTAAATGTAAAAATTATAATTGTCATTCGGCTTCAGATTCATCACTTCCTGAGTCATCCAAATCTTGGAAAAGATCATCGTCATCACTTTCTTCAGTGTTAACTGTGAAAATAAGAGGTCTTACTTCATCCACAATCTCTTCATTAACAAAAGTATCTTTAATTATTTTATCCGTATGATTATACCTATATGTACCTACTAAATGGTATAATAATCTATTATTAATTACTTATTGTTACAGTATTGCATATTTATTTGGATTCTTTTGTAATTGGAGTACACTAAAACGTCATTACCATACTTAGGTATACAATGAACTTTCTAAATGTAAATTGAAATACCTATACTTAATCGAATATTCATTATTATGAATGGCTTTTATAAATGTTTATTATAAAAACTTGCATTCTTCCATAAATTTTAAATGTAATGTTAAAGCAGTGTTGAGAACCACTGGCATTTTATTATACCTATTGAATTTCTATTCTACCTGCATCTGATTCTTATTGCCTTGTCATTATGTGTGAAAGTTGCAAACGCTTTTGTTCGGCAGAAATAGAGGCATTATTCATAATATATCCATCTTTCTTTGTCACGTACAATAAGTACGAGACAGCAAAGCATTAAGGCGGTTTCAAGCACAATAGAACCATATATTGACAATCCTCCTTGTTAATCCGATACCCGTTCAGTTCTACCGGACAGGCTTTATACAGCCGTTTCTTTCTCGCGACAATGGAAATGTAATCCTATTCCAGAAGTTACCAAACGTTTTCAACGAACTCAGTTCGGTACTGAATTCAATACTCCGGTATCTCAAATACTTTTCCAGATATTAAATTTCGAAATTATCAAATTTTATCTTTTTGATAAGGCCAGATTTTTTTATACTTTCGTTACGACGGTATTCGAAGTTCGTTTTTTAAAAAGATTTTGAGGCAATGTATTATTTTGGGGTCTAAATACGCAAATAGCCACCTATTATAATAGATTAAATAATGAAGAATTGATTACCACTTTCATCACTTTCTACTAATTATCCCATTAGGTATAAGGCATTCCTATATAATATTTGAATTAGTCTTTGCTTTTGCTGTGATAAGGCAACGTGTTCTTATTGAAACCTAATAACGATGTCCGGAAGCTGTTTTAATAAAATGTGCCAACAACTTATTGTGAATGTGTATGAATACTTTGATCGAGATATTAGTAAACAAGAAAAACTGGTTTATGCATATCAATTCCTTTTTAAATAACAATTAATGATTTCGTTGTTGCACATTTCAAAATAAATGAATTATATTAAGTAATAAACCTCTGCATCCACACACAAAAAAAACTTTGCAACATAGTTAAAATTAAAAATCGTTCAAAACATTTTATAACTTCTCGCGAGCGGTCTTAAGTCATTGAGCAGGTAATTTACGCTTTCACTAAAGTCGCGTACGTTTCTATTGAAACCCAAACGTTAGAAAGAAACGGCTGTATATTCCCAATGTCTCAGAGTAATAAAGCGCTAAGCCGAAATAGAAAATCTTTATTTTTACAGACTGTACCCCATACTATCCTACTCTATTTGGGACACTCTGAAGTTACAAATTAGGTTAAATGAAGGAAGTGCTATAACTTTTTATGGGTACTACAAATCTCGAATTGAGGTTTAACAGGAAATTGCATCAACTTTTGATTTTTAACTCGAACACCCTGTCTTTTTTTGAATTTTTGGGTTGGAAATAATTTTATGTTTAAAATAATATTACACATATGTATACCTAAAATTACGCATTAGCGAGATATTTCACTTACTATTTTTCTTGATTTAATTACAAATAGCGATTGCTTTGAAACAATGTACACTTATAAACAACTAAGAATCCATTCATGTTACATTTCTAGTTTCAACAGCGTATTTTGAAATGAATTTTTCAAATAATGAAAAGGTTGACATGTCGGGAGTTTACTTTTTGTGTAGAAAGAACACCGGAGAAGCGCTCAGACTGTATGCACAAATTTGCATCCTGGAGACCCACACAGAAGATTAGAATTTTTCAACTGATTACTAGAAAATATTACGGAAGATAGAAATTTTCTAAATATGGTGTTATGGTCAGACGAGTGCAATTTTTCGAACAATAGAATGTTGAATAGAAAAAATAACCACTACTGTTCAACGAAAATCCTTCCAGGCACAAGACAGAAATTATCAAAATAGATTTTCTATAAATGTTTAGTGTGGTATTTTTAACTATAACATTCTCGTCCTATTTTTTTTTGTAAAGGTCCCCTTACAAAACAAAAATACTTGGATTTTCTAAAAAATCATATAGACGCTTGGTTGGATAACCTTCTTAATGGAGCAAGAGCAACAACAAGACGGTGCACGTGCCCACAATGCGGATTTGGTGAGGCAATACCGAGCTTACCGGATATGACTCCGCTAGACTTTTTTTTGTGGGGATATTTGAAGAACATTATTTACAAAGTAAAATACGATAACGTCCAAATGCTCCAAAACAAAATTGAGCAAGTTTTAGGGCGACATCGACAGAAGAAAATTGATCCGTCTTTCACGAAACATTCAACGTCGACCAGAAGTGTGCATACGATACCAAGGAAACAAATTATAATGTTAATGTCATTTATACTTTTAGTTAATTGTGTTAATAAACATAAAATTATTTATAACCCAAAAATTCAAAAAAATACAGGGTATTCCATTTAATAATCAAAAGTTGATGCAATTTCCTATTAAACCGGAGGAAGTTCTACAAATAACTCAATTCGAGATTTGCAATACCCATAAAAAGTCCTGGCACTTCCTTAATTTAACCTAAAACTTCAAAAATAAAGAAGTTACCAATGGTGGACAAGTTAAAACAATCTAAAAATATATATATATATATATATATATATATATATATATATATACACACATATATATGTTTTATCAAAAGTTCAAGACCGCTTATGAGTCATTTACGCATGATGACTACCAATAATTTGAACCTAACAAAAACCTCACTGAGTGGAGGTGATAAATTATGAAGTTAGATTTTAAAATTAACTGTAAACGTGCTGATGATAAACACAAGCTTTTATTAGCAGTACATTTTCAAGTTCCCCAAAATTTAATCCGGGTTTATAATCCATCTCAAGTTTACGGAAATTATTAGCTACATAAAAAATTATTACTGAGAATTTGCAAAGTTCCACTGTTTATAACTTTTATATCTACAAAAAGAGAGTATGATAATGTGTGTAAATAACGATAAAAATAATCGGTGTTTGACATTGAGATTCATAAAATTGATTGCAATAAATACTCGATCCTCTGATCTTATTTTATTATCGCACTTTTTATTTTTACACTGAAGAAAATTTATAAAGGTCAGTTAATTTGGATCTAAAACATTGTGAAAGTGCTTAAAATTTAAGAATCACAAACACATACAAACACGTGAAGTTATTTATATATTACAAAATTAAAGGAGATGAAGGCCATTGTTTGTGCCAAAACTTTAAATTTAGATACATTGTAGGTGTTTATTATGTTTTCATATTTTGTTTTCTTTGTCTTATAATAACGATGTTTAATTTTGTAATACATAGACTTTTTTATGAGCAAGTAAAAATAACCGCTCTCACTTTTTTTGTAATTCGAATGCTAACTTTCTTTTTATGTCGGTTAAGGACGATTTGTTATGTCGCTGCACTTATTTATTAAGTAGAAATCAAGGCGGCTGTGACGAGATTCCAAAGCAGATTTCCACTCAACCGATTACGTTCGCAATACATTTATTTACATCGCTATTACTTAAAATGGAAACGTTTCTTTAAAAAGGAAAAACAAAATCCGATTTAAAATTTTTTTTAATACACATAGGATACAGGTCAAAATGTAATAAAGTTAAGATCCCTAAACGGATTAATGAAAAAGTCAATTGAACTCATGTTGAAAATGTATATGCACATAAAAAACAATTGTGATTTTTTATCAATGAAAGTAAATAATGTATGACAAAATCACAATTTATTTACTTGCAAATAAATATGAATTGAAAATTCCAAGTTCACGTTTACAAAAACCTCATGAATACATATTGACGTTTTCGATTGTGTTTCGTTACACATGAAACAGGCAAAGAATTTGAGTAAAAAGAAATACCGCATTACAGTTTTTTTATTTAAGACGTTATTTATATAAGGTAGGTATACAATGTTTTATCTATTAATCCAAATGGAATTTTTTCTACAAATGACCTTCATATACAGGTGGATAATAACACCGAGTGAGGTAAATCAGCTGTCACTTCCATAAATAATATTTTTACGATCAGCCAACCTTGTCATGTATACCTTATTATCATTTAGGTCGTTTATCGTTCTTACACACTATTTAACCTTCACAAACCCCATTTGTATGAGCATATCGAGAATTAAATCATTTGAAATAGTCGCGATTTTATTATTTATAAAAACAAAGTATGTTGAGAGACCTTTACTTACAAATCCATATTTTTGTTAAACAGAGCTTCAAAATCTGTGTAAACATTTTGTTTGCTTTTTTTTTTTCACATACAATAATTGTATTGATCTGTTTTTTTCGTATTCCACATAATTTCATTATTCGTTTTTGATATAGTCACAGACTTGTTAGCACGAATTTGGGATTTTGTATCTTACGGAAAATCGAAAGTCATTACAAATATCAGGAAATACCTATAACAGTTAAATATCAATAAAAAACTTTCTTTTGGATGGGATTCGAACCCATGATCTCGTGTCAACTAAGTCGCACTCTATTAATATAATTATCAATGATGAATGTCACTCGATTGAACATAGTATTATGAATTATGCACAAGAGTAGAAGACGGGCACGTCACCTTTCACTTTTTTCCGTCACAAGCCCCGCCCACAGGGGCACCTTCCCCTCCGTATATGCCCACGTGGGGATAGTATTTTTTCACTTGAGAACAAAAAAAGATGTGTTGATTAGGATCCGTTTTTATCAAAGGAGATTGCATAATTATTATTACATTTCTTTTAATCCCATCTACAGACTGTGATCTATTTATTTATGCATTGGGGGTTGTATTCTAATAAGGGGCCGTAGTCTTGTAAGACAGGAATCTTAATATGTGTTTATTATTATTATTAAACAGTTATACAACTTAATTTATTTGAAACATTGGAAAGTCGACATCGCGTTAATTAATGTGTTTACAAATATTTTAAAAATTTGCTGCTTCAACAAAGCATTAAGCTCTAAATATTAGATGAAATAATAATCTTCTACCCTGATGCAATAGCGCTTTTTTTATATGCCCACGTGGGGATCGTATTATGATCTATTTTGTAAAGCTAATAAACAACTGGATTATTTTTTGATATTAAAGAAGGTAATCAAGATAAAGATAACATATACAATTGATTTTTAAATACAATTGTTAAATTCTATATAATGATAATAAAACAGTTAATGGGTATTGCGTAATCAGTCAATTAACTTAATAATCCTCTTCTTTAATATAGATTTCGCCTCTATATTATTTTACATACAAAAAAGTTTTGTCTCATCAAAAATACCTCTGTCTAAAAAAAAAAGGATTTAGATTTTATAATCAGGTTAAGCATGCATGCTGACCGTTTATTAGAGTGCTATTTTTAAATTTTCGGGTTTTAGCGATAATGGAGTTGTCATACCATCACATAAGCCTATTTTACATACAAACTCTGCGTTAGCAGAAATACTCCTGTCAAAAGGAACTTAGATTTATACACAGGCCCCTAGGGAAGATATTAGAGCGTGGTTACAGAAACAAGTAGCGTACACTATACATAAACCTGTACTGAGAAATTTACTCGAAACAGGTACATTGTGGGTAACATTTTTTTGAATTCTGACAGGTAGGGGTCTTTGCCATATGAGAAATCCAAGTAAATATAATGACGGGTATAATTATATACTGACGGTTATCGATGAATTTAACAAGATGGCGTGGACACGAGCTCTTCGGGGGAAGTTTGGAGTAGGGGTCGCCGAATCGCAGAAACAGCTTTCGCAGCCGTCTTAGTAGAAAATACCTCAGCCAAAAAAAGGAGTTTAGATTTCTAAACATGCCCCATAGAGAAGATATTAGAGTGTGGTTAGGTCAATACTCCCCCGAAGATAACCGATTCTATCCGAACATTGACGAGTGCGCCAGCGCACAAGACCCAAGGCCAGCAGCATTATCGTTTCTCGCACGTTTCGCTCTTTAAAGTGTAACTGTCATCGAGTGTACATTATTATAATGTATTCTGCTTTTTATGAGCCAACATCAGCGGACATTAGAGATTTTACTGACTTGTTAATAAACTATTACAAAATAACCGTTCAAAAAGATGATGGAAACGATGACGCGGATGAGCTGAATGTATATCACATCCAAGGTGATGGTGATGGAAGAAAAGTCATGAGGTAGAGGAGAAGTACGAGTCTCAAAACCATGATGATGATAGCAACGAATTGAAGAAGAAGAAGAAGAAAACCGATAAAGGATGTGATTAAATAAATAATGTATTGTTGTTTATAATAATAATAATGTATTTTCAAACTCTAAGCTTTCCTTCAATTTTGTTAACAAACTTGTTTTTCCTAACGGTGTTTGAACCTGCACTAATAACAATGCTGTAGTTAATGCGAAAGGGCGGTTAGATGCGTAGCTACAATAAGTGTGAGATTGGTTTTCTTTTGCACTCTGTGCGTTCAATCATACTGCTATTTTTTGAATTAAGAGCTGATTTTGTATGATTAAGTTAAATCAGTTTATTATTATTTAATTGATTTGATAAATTTGATTTGATTAATTGATTTGTATCAATTAATCAAAGCAAATTAAGAGACGAACACTATCTACCTCTATTACAGAAAACATTCATTAGCCTTTACACCACTATATGGCACCACAAACAACCCTAATTAGTCCTAGAAATAAATCGCTAGGTGGCGCCGCCTCTATTAAAGAAAACATTCGCTAGTTTGAAAATATACCACTAGATGGTGCCACAAACAAAACCCTGATTAGTCCTAGAAATATAATGCTAGATGGTGCCACATTTATTACAGAAAATATTCATTAGGCAACTAGATGACGAGACAAATTCAAATTTCCCAACAAGCGCCACGACAGGAGGGCGCAGACCCTAACACAGTTTCCTTGTTTTGTCTTATAAGCTAGCAATAGGTCCCTTATTAGAATACAAGTTCAAATTTCTCGTAATAAGTAATCAGAATGTAAACACTTAAATACAAATCCAAATTCAAATTTCCCGCCAAGGGACCAGGGGCTAAGACCTGAAAGGAAGTTGGGAAGCCCTAAGTTAGCATTAGGCCTCCTTATTAATAATACAAGTTCAGACTTTCCTTCATAGATGGCGCCACAAACAAATTCAATTTTTTGGTCGAGGGGCGAGGGCCTGAAAGTAAATTGCTAAGCCCTACATCTGTCTTACAAGTTAGCATTATACCCCTTATTATAATACAGATTCATATTTTAAAGTGCAACATTTTGTTTGTCAAAATATTTTGTTTTTTTTTGTGTTTTAATGCAATATTGGTTGAAGTACTGCTTCTATCAACGCTAAAGGTAAGGTAATGTTCATTAAGTTCAATAACAAATTTCATATGTAAAATAAATTTTTCCATAATTAAATATATAAAAATATAAACTACGCCACTGTTAGTGGTTTAAATTGAATTATGATTACATTGATATATTTTATGTGAATATAACGTAACACCTCAACAGTTTTAATTTAGGATGCAATACGATATTCAAAAAGGGCAAAATGAAGTTTTACGAAAAAAATAATGTTTTTTTAATAAAATAAAAATTTAACATTCATTTCTTGCAAGGTCGAGTCTACACTGTGCATTTGCGACTTTGTAGTAGTTTCAAGGGTAATAAATAGAGGCGCCACTATCAGTGAAATTAACGTAAACATCAAAATTTGCAAACAATTTGAAAAAATTATGTAACAATGGGAAGGGCATATTGTGAGGAATAAGGATTGCACATTTGTTTCACATAAAATTATTGCGCCGATTTGAATTTAGGAAAAATAAAATTTTGTGTATATTGCGCATTAAAAATAAAAGATTCATTTTAAGGAAAATGAACAGGCTCGTCTTTATAATTCAATTTACGAATTTTCATTGGTTAAGTAAATTATCCCTTCTAGTTTAGGGATGAGAAGTTATAAACATAGGTGCAAAATTAGGAAGGAGAGAGTTTTTAATTCAGCTGCCAAAAGATACAATCGCAGCTTATGTAAATTTTCAATGTCCAAAGTGGTGACATTGAAAACCAAGTGCGGCAATTTTTGTAGAACAATTACAAATTAAAAAATTTCGTGTTATTAATATAAAGTTACAAGGCCATTTAATTTACGAAGAAGTAAAAGTATTAAAATAGTCAGAGAAAAACAGCTGACATAAATTGTAATATGGAATAATTTAACACTGGTTAAATTTAAGGTTCAACAACAGTTAATTTATAAATGGAAGGCTTAAAGATTGTTAATGACAATAAAAATTAAAAAATAACATTACATTAGAAGGCAATTGGTTTAAATAATTACATCTTAAATTGGGATTGTAAATGTAATTGATGTCATTTAAAATTATAACCTAAGTAAACAAGATAACAGCTGATGATAACTCTGGCACGTTGTATCGAATAATTGAAGAAATAAACTCTAAATGGGTCTGACAAGAGACCAATGGCGAATTGGTAATTGAAGAATGGAAATAGCAAGTTATTGGTATATATTGTAGTGGAGAACTTAAAGCTTAAGAAGTGATAATCGATAATGGACTAGGTATATTCATCGATAAAAGGTATTCATATTGTATTCTATATTTATGTTGTGTGAAGGATTCAAAGGCTGCGTCCTGAAGAAGTATAATTTTTGCCTTATTTTTGATAATTAAGTTAACCATACAATCATTAAACCGAAGCAGAACTCAACCATTGAATCTACTTGTATATTATAGATATTTTATTTTAATAGCTGGATTTAGGGAACATAGACCTGATATTTTGATTTCCATATTTATGTGTGAAGATAAAGTAAATGTGTTATTGTATTTACTATTTATTTGAATTTATGTGTATGTACAATATATTGGAAGTTACTATCCCAATTTGTGTAAATATTAAGGAGCTAATTCTCCGAGACCAAATAAGCAGAAAACTAAAGAAATAAGTCAATCGTAATAGAATTTTTTGAGTTTTTAATTATAACTGAATTGTAGACGATTCAGATTGATTGTAATATACAAAGTGTTTGATTTTAAACCAATGTTAAGTAACCAAGATCAGATATTCACTGCAGTAAATGATAGCCTCAGTAATTTTATTTAATTTCGGATTACTTGAACAGTAACATTTTATTTACATAATAAGTTTTCGATTTTGAATATTAATACGATTACATGTAGGTAAACCAAATGAGTTACAAAATTGTATCAAGTTAGATTGTTTCATAGTTGAATTAAACTCACTACTTGCCGGTCATAACCCAAACTAAGTGAACCATTGTTGCTAAATTTTATGATTTGTATTGAAGGAGGATTAGAACCAAATAGTTGTCATATAGTAACGAGCTAGTTCAGACATGTAATTAATACAATTGTTAACTGAATATTTGCATATTGATCATTTGTTCAAATTGTTTTTGAGGCGAACCATCACAAAGAAGTTATACCACAACAGTTAACTTATACTTAACAAAATTTGTCTATCATAGTGGGGTAAGTTACTTAATAAATTGTCGTCCATTGTTGGACACAATAAATTAAGTAGTTACAATACAATTTGGCACCGAACGTGGGACTAGAGTGTTCGTATCGTAACATCACAATTTCCAGCCATAACCTGCAGAGACTTGAATACAAATACAAATTCAAATTTTCCGCCATTGGGGCCTCGACAAGGGACAAAGTCCCGAGAGCAAGTTGCACAGCCCTACACCTGTCTTACAAGTTAGCATTAGGCTCCTTATTATTATAATACAAATTCAAATTTTCTGGCAAGGGTACCACGACAATACACGAAGGCCTACGAGCAAGTTGCGATCACGACAAAGGGCAAAGACCCGAGAACAAGTTGCGACACCCTACACCTGTCTTACAATCTCGGTTATGTTTGGGGAAGGTTGGAGTGGGATCGCCGAAACAGCCTTCGCCGAAAGCATCGCGTCGCAAAGTTTTACCTATATGAAACATGCAAATAACGGTTTTTCGAAACGCCAAGTACTTGCAGCGACCAGCATACAGGTTGAGATGACTGATCACGTGCACTACGATTTTACTTAATAAGGAAAAGTTTCTCATAAGTGGAGTTGAGTTAAAGGTTAAATTTGTACGACCAAACCTTTAGTCTAATGGCGGCGCACGGTTCAAATTACAAGACGCGAGTTATGGACGCTAGTTTACTGGTGAGACGTATGCGAATCAAGTCCACCATTCTAATTGCACGTGCTAAAGCCTTAGAAACAACCGCAGCAAAATACTCTGTTACAAGGACTGACGTAAAAGTGTTAATTATACCTGTGGTCATACAGCGAAAATTATTGGATAATGTCTTCCTGGGTCAGTTACCTAAACGATGCATCGTAGGTTTTACCACAAATAAAGCCTTGAGACAGATAATGTGTAAAGGTTATTGACTTTCGAATTAACTGTAACCCCGTTAGTCCGATTCTTACCTATATGAATGCACCGCATCGCTAAATTTTGCCTATATGATTAGATTTGATGCTTGTTAAAGAATTGCTGGACACTTTTCGCAATAAAGTCCTTGCCCTTATCCGTCTGTATACTTTGAGGTATCTTTTCGCATCTTTGAAAAATTACCGAAAATACGTCGATTATAGAACATGCAGTTTTTCAGCTTCAGACCTTGTGTCCACCCCATCTTGCTAAATAACATCGATAACCGTCAGTATATAATTATACCCGTCATTATATTTACTTAGATTTCTCATATAGCAAAGCTCCGCTTGCCACAGCTCGTAAATGTTGCTCACAATATATTTATTTCGAGTAAATTTCTCACTGCATGTTTATGTATAGTGTACGATACTTGTTTCTGTAACCGCCCTCTAATATCTTCCCTATGGGACTGTTTATAAATCTAAGTTCCTTTTTGACAGGGGTATGTCTGCTAAGGCAGAGCTTGTATGTAAAATAAGCTTATGTGATGGTATGACAACCCCATTATCGCTAAAACCCGAAAATTTAAGAATAGCACTCTAATAACCTTATTATAAAATCTAAGGCCGTTTTTTTTTGACAGAGGTATTTCTGATGAGAAAACTTTTATGTATGTAAAATAATATAGAGGCGAAATCTAGCTTAAAGAAGAGGATTATTAAGTTGATTAACTGACTACGCAATACCCATTAACTGTTTTATTATCATTATATAGAATTTAACAACGTATTTAAAAATCAATTGTATATGCTATCTTTATCTCGATTAGCTTTTTTAATACCAAAAAATAATCCAGTTGTTTATTATTAGCTTTACAAAGTAGACCATAATACAATATCCACTTGGGCATATAAAAAAAGCGCTATTGCATCAGGGTAGAAATGATTATTATTTCATCCAATATTTAGATCTTAATGTTTTGTTGAAGTAGCACATTTTTAAAATATTTGTAAACACATGAATTAACGCGATGTCGACTTTCCAATTAATATAAATGAAGTTGTATAACTATTTAATAATAATAAACACATATTAAGATTCCCGTCTTACTAGACTACGGTCCCTTATTAGAATACAACCCCCAATGCATAAATAAATTAGATCACAATCTGTAGATGGGATTAAAAGAAATGTAATAATAATTATACAATCTCCTTTGATAAAAACGGATTCTAATTAACACATCTTTTTTAATCTCAGGTGAAAAAATACTATCCCCACGTGGGCATATAAAAAGTGGAGGAGAAGGTGCCCGGTGAGCGGGGCTTGTGAAAGGTGAAGTGCCCCTCATCTACTCACAAGTACATACTGTAGGTAGTGGACCGAGAAAAATTTATTATTGTAATAAACATTTTCAAATCGCAAATGTTACCGCGATAGAAGAGATAATTAATGGGTTTTAATATGTTGGTAATAAATCGTAAATTTGATGTTTTTCGGGATATTTTATTTTATGTAACAAATATTTCAATGCATGTAACTAAGGGTTGAAAAGAAAAACATATGTTGGGGTGGAAAAAAGGTGTCCGATCGAAACTGCCTTTACCGAAGGAGCGTGACGAATCATTGAAAATTTCTATACGCACATTCTTGGTGTAAAAAGGTCACTAGTTTAATAATTAATTACGTCGGAACATACCACAAACCAGAAGACGTCTTTGTTTGGGACTTTGAAATTCGTCACCTAGCTGTAGGGTTTTTTACGTGCGAGGGCATATTTTAAAAATTAATATTTCTTTTAGTAATAAATGTGAAAATATTACCCGTAATAATTCTTGTTTTTTTTTATAACTTTTGAAAACGGGGGTGGATTTGGGGAGTAAAAACAGAAGTTGCAGTGAGAGTTCGATTCAGGTCGGATCGATCCGATTGTTTCGTTACAAACCATCATTGTAAACTGTTCTGTCTATAAATATTTTAGCGTGTACATTTTAGTAAAACTAAAACCGTTAATTTGGTTTTTTGCTTTTCTGTGTTGATTTTAATGTAAGTTTTTCACAAAATTAAAGTGGCCATGTAAATAAACGTATTGCTAAATATTCCAGTTTTAATAAGCGGAAGTGTAAAAACATATCTATAAATAATCGTTATCGTCTTGGATTTAAACGGCGTATCTTAACCCATTCAATATTGGTGGATAAGTGATTTATTAAAGGATTATATTCAAACGTAAGTAGGTATTTTAAGGTACATTAAGCTCTCAGCAAACAATTCAACATGCCTATGTAACTTATTAAAAATCATTAAGTTGAAATCTGTTAACATTAAAGGAGTCCACTTCAGATAGTACCGTTTTCCTCCTCATTGCTAGTAAGATTTGCATTGTTGACTGTTATTAATATTCGTGTAGAGGAAATAATGCGTGGACTAACGTGGCACGATAGACCTCAGTTACTTCGTTATAAACCGGGGTTTACAGACACGGGTCTAGGTGATATTAAAAACACCTCAAATTTTAAATTTACTGTTAAATTTAAATTTAAATTTATAACTCCTTCTGCTGTATAAGGCCCAAATTCGGCCTCATCTGGAATATAATTCTCACCTTTGGGTTAGTCTAATACGCTCTCGATATCGTTGATCGTATTCAAAAGAGCGATTAGGCTTACAAATGACCCGTCCTTAACTTCTCACTACAGTCCCTTGAGCATAGGATGGTTTCAGTTCTTTCTTTGTATTATCGTTATTACAACGGCAATTGTGCTGGTGAATTATATTCTATGATACCATCTCGGCTATCTTTAGAAACACTCGGTTCGCTCATTCACATCATCAGTATGCAGTACAAATCTCCACTTGTCGTACCAAACGGTGCAATCTACATTTTTCTACAGGCTTCTAAACTCTGGAATGATCTCCTAGTTCCTGTTTTCTTCGCTTATGATATGAGAAAATTTAAGGTAGCTGTTCATAGGCATCTATTGGCAATTCATTATCCTCTATCCATCCTCCTAAGTGTTCCTGAGTGCTTTAGCACGATATACTAATTAGCCTGTCCACAATCATAGAAAAAAAAACGAACCCGTTCTTATTGTTTTGTGTCGATAAATGTGTAAGCTGAGGAAGGGATGATATATTTTCTAACACAGTCACTCAAACTTGCGGATAGGTTACCAGTCACTTTGTTATGATTTATTTGCAACTTACCCTTGCAAGGCTTTGTTTTAATGAGTTTGTTTCAAGTGTCTTTAATTCAGTCGGCTTATTTAGAATTGTTTATCTACGAATTAATTTCTCTTTAAATATGTAATTTATTGTAATTGTACGTATGTATTTTTTGCTTTTATTATTTACTATACAATTGTGTATGTGTAAATTCCTTGCCGACTTTTTTTTGTTTTAGCCTAAGGGTGGTTAAACTGCATTGCAGTTACCTTATTTTACCTGTTTAATTTTACTGTGTTATATTTTATATGTATCGCAATCTGCATTATTATTTTCTTATTTGCTTATTTACTTAAAGACCAGCATGATTGGTTGTATAGGGCTACATGATTGGTATTACAATTTTTATTTTTAATTATTTATGCCCAATTGTGGGTGTGATTTCACCGTTTATTATTTTTTGTTTATGTGTAGCTAAATAACTGCTTCTTAAAATTTTGTACGCACTTTAACCTGATCTAATGGTGTTTTGTTATATATTGAACCCTTTCATTGTTTTTTTTTTGTTCTTTGATTTATTAATGCACTTTTGCAATTACTTATTTATTAATAAATTGGGTTTTCTTGGTGGTTCTTTCCCAACTTAGTAAATTAACGGTTTAAACCAGCATTGCACAAAGCTTATTAATTCTAACTTGAATAGTTTCATTGTTTACCTGTCCACATGATGCAACACTTAACCTACTCCAATCTTATCTTATTCTCATAACATGGCGTAGCTCACCACTAAACGGCCAATTCTTTTGATCAGCTTTGAGGTTTGCGAGTAATTAAATATCAGACTTGAAAATAAATTCTGTTTTAATTATTGCCACGAAAGTCAATGTAAGGCAAGAAATTAATTGGAGTAATAGTAGCATTATTGTCAGTAAAGTCAAGATACATTTCTGAGCGATTGTTTTGTTCTTGAATTTGAATTATTGCGAATAAGTTCAAATTACACTTTTAAATATAGGGTACCTTGGGACAATACAAAAACAAATTTGATATAAAAAAAACTGTGCTTTACTAAATTTTAAAAATAGTATACCTATGAAAAGACAAATATGCAAAAAAAAAAAATTAAAAAGAAATGAATACATGTCGATTTTTATCAACTACTCAATCTGCGATTTTAATAACGCCCAGTATATGTATGTAACTTTCATCGTAATTTCATAATTGAAAATCACACTTCAAATTCTTCCGAATCCAATCCAATGCCAAACGTATTGAGTTTGTAAACATTGCTCATATTTAAACAAGAATCTCGTAACGAAGTTTATACAGGTACGGAAAAATATTATCGCGGGTCTGACTAATAAGTAAAACAAAAACAGTACAATCAGTTCACGTGCTAAGGGAGATAGAATACACAACAAACTAAAAGAGCTGATGACATACATGCGTCTTTTGAGTAGGCTAGTATCAATGACACATTTAATTGCTACTGTCAAAGAGAATTGAAAATCAGTCTTTTACCAAGTCCGACACAATACTCATTTATTACACTGAAGAAAAAATACATATTATTAAGTGGTATTATTCAGAAATAATGGGCAGGTTCGTTTTTTCCTTTGAAAACAGGCCAATTCCATCAGAAAGTACGATTATGCGTACTGTTTGTAGATTTGAAAGATGTGGATGTTTAAATAATTGTAGAAAATGCAGTAACATTGATGGTAATGATGGTGAGCATCCTGGTCGTAACCTAAACGAAGAGTGCGAACTCCAAGATATTGCAGTGTGTAGTTTAGCAGAAACTAATTTCCCGTGCCATAGATAAATTACTGAAGAAATGAATATTGAACCAAGAACAGTTCGCAATATCTTGAAAAGGAATAAATACCGTTGCTATAAGTTGCAAACTACACAAGAAATTTTTCCAGAAGATCACCAAAAGCGTATGGAATTTTGTGAAGATATGATGAATAGGGCTAATGAAAACGAAAGATTTATTGAAAATATTTTGCTTACCGACGAGTGTTCTTTTAACTTACATGGCCATCACAATCCGTCTGTCGCTGTTGGTTACTCTCGGGAAAACGAACACATTAGTATTCCTTACCCGAACAAAAAGTTAATGTGTAGGCAGGAATTTTAGGCAATTCCATAATTGACCCATTTTTTATCAACGGAAACTTGAATGCGGACAAATATTTAGAACTGTTTAGAAACCAGATAGTCCCAGCTGTTCAACGGCGCAATATAAATTTTGATGACATTTGGTACCAAGAAGATAGCTGTCCTGGTCATACTGCAATAAGAGTTCAATAGTTTTTGGAAACTACGTTCCCTAACCGTATTATTAGTGGAAAAGGTACTATTAAATATCCTCCTCGCTCACCTGATATGCGCCGAATGACTTTTTTGTTTGGGGATATGTATCCCAGCAAATTTATGGACGCAGGCATGAACGTGCTAACAATTTGGACGAACTACGTGTCAAAATTACAGACTCTTTAAAAACCATCACCCAAGAAATGTTAGAAAACACTCGAACTGAATTTTATCACAGATTGGGTTACTGCCTTGCGCAAGGTGAAGGTATTTTCGAAAATCTTATAGTTTTGAAAAAAGTGTATTTTTAAAAATAGTTGGTTTTTCAATAAGAATTATAATGCTAAAGTTAAACCTTAAACTTAAGTTATGTCTCTCACACTCATATAATGCCTATTGGGTTTCTTTCTAGCTTATTATAAGTCAGACCCGCAATAATGTTTTTCCATACCTGTATATTTAACAATTAAGCCACACCACTGGAAGGGGTTGCAAATAAATTGCAACGTATTAAAACATTTTGAGTAAATATAACATTAATTATATATTCAAGCATAAGTCACGAATTAGGATCCAAAACTATTAAATTGAATTTTAAATGAAGTATAAATTAGTATTTATATTAATAATGGGTTTAACATTCAAGTCGGAATTTGTAGAAGATAACGAACCGCCGTTGCTTACAACCTTGATTATGTTGTTCTGGAAATAAAATTAATATAAAATGTGATAAAAATTGTAAGGAATTAAAACAAATTAAACAGCGTTTGAAAGATCATGTTTTGGTCAATCAGAATTGCATATTAACTTTGCACATAACTGTTAGCTACTATGTTATTTTTGCAAGAACATGTTCAATGGAGACCATTTTTTACAGTGGATTCAATAGAACTTGAGACAGAATGAATTAAACATTGATGATGCTTTTGA
The DNA here is from genome assembly GCA_036346205.1 of Vesta saturnalis. NCBI lineage: Eukaryota > Metazoa > Arthropoda > Insecta > Coleoptera > Lampyridae > Vesta > Vesta saturnalis. The sequence continues at coordinate 851,722 of JARFJB010000994.1, read as the reverse complement.
TTGGGTAAAAAACCTAGTTCATTTATATTACGATATTTAAACATTAAAAAAATTATCAAATTGAAGATTCTTACTAGAGTTAGTAAATTATCCTGAAATTTGCGTTATTTTAGGAATAAAATGAAACCATAAGCATATAAAAGTGATCAAGACCATCTAGAAAGTTACTTATTTGGATTGTCATTGGTGATTCGAGATATTACTACACCCGTGAGGGTGACATCAAATACACTAATGACAATACGCGACACTTCTATCTCTTTACATTAGTGAAAGTCACCAAACGAATAAAAATGACATTTTGGCGGGAATTTGAAATAATCAATGCAAATGCATGCTGGAAGTCGCTATAAAAAATGTGTCAATACGAAGTGTATAAAGATGTCAAATGTTTGTAACTGTATAAAATTATATTTTAATCCATTGTTCTAACACTATGATTTCTTTTACAAACATTTGATCCTTTGGAACAACCGTTCAGTCTGCAGATTAATATATTAGTTTCATCATCGTTACTGAAAAATGCTCGGAACATATGCTGCATGAGGTGTTCAATTTTCTCAAACCATCATTTTTAATTAGGAGGTCAAGGTCTGTCCTCTTTGTCAATACTAACCATGTTTTGCATCTTAAAAAGAAAAAGATAAACACCATTAAAGATTAAAAGTACATCACAAATACGCTAAAATAATAAGTCAATGATTTAATAATGAATATTTCTATGTGTTTCATGGCAGAAGTAGGGATGTAAGTACGTACTTACAACTCAGGGTCTCGTGGAAAATGTGGAAGCTTTTTGATAAATGAATTCCAAAGTAATTAGAACAGCCAGACACTGCACAAATTCTCCCAGCCATTTTTAGTCGAATAGAGTAATACAATTTCACATAATTAAATGTTATTCAGCACAAGTTGTACACACTTTCAAATGGCGAAATGCAAACTGTGGATGTAGTAATATTGTTGCCCGGTAGAGGCGCTGAGTGTCGCAACAAATTTTCAACAGTATCGGGTATTGTCATTTAGCGTATTTGGTGACATCTATAAAAAATCGAAGGGTAGGAAGTAGTCTTCATTTAACATTGACGCGAGACGGTCGCTAATTAAATCGTGTTATTTAGAGTCTGCATTTGTATTGAACGCGAGACGGTCACAAACCTGACCGCCTGCCATTTTGAGTTCTGTCAAACAAAAATTTGAAAGTATTTATAATTTCAAATTCGGAATTTTTTCGTTATTAATTAATTTAAATAAGGTCATTTCAATTGATTAGTGACTATATATAAAATTTAACAGGGCTTAACGGTCATATAGATATATCTGACCATAGTGGTAAATATAAAGTGACATATTCATTTTAAAGAATTTTGTGTGGTAAACGCATACAGAAACGTTTAATTACTAGAGTCACGGCAAAATCTTTAAAGTTGTGGGGGTGAAATTGTTAGAGAGAGACAAACTTAACATACCAACTTCCATAATAACCCTGATAATTACAAATGATATATCTATGTTAGTGAAATACACGTTGTTGGGTTGTTAGAACTGCCGAATAAATTACAATGTAGTCAGCTCTTCTGTTTACACATAACTTCTAATTTTGACGTTTTCCACATTTTGAGATTTTCGATTCGTGTGGCTTGCATTGTTCAAAATGTTACAATTGCTTAATCATCGCAAAATGATCTAAGAACTGTTAAAAGTATTGTTACTTAGTTGAGAACGAGTATTTTCATCAAAAACTAATTTTCAAAATAAATGTAAACAATATAACCTAAGTATTATGTTGACGTCGAATTTCATACGTTTGGCAACAATGTCAAGCGCTGACGTTTATCCCACATTGGAAAAGAGTTTGCCGCGACTATACAATATTATTTCAACATTGTGAAATAATAATAATGAAGTGGATTTCTTAATTAATAGAACTCTTTGTTGTTAATAAGGTGTACATCAATACGCATCTCAAGAAAATAAAATCTTATAGTATTGTGGACCAGTACGTAACTCATACAAGTTAAATCACATTGAGACCTATAATATTAAATAAGTAACAGTTACCTGTGCATGACTTACATTGAAATAAATACAAGTGTGAACAATTTTATTGGCAGTGCTGTCGATCATAGTTTATAAAATACAAGTGATCGGCTATCGGAAATCCAAAGAACAGGGATACTGAACTATCGGATATATCTGCCGTTTGGTTTTCGGAACAGTTAGAGCTGTGTAATGAATAACCAGCGGAATTATATCACTTGAACATAAATACTGTAAGTGTATCTATTTAAAAATCGAATAAATAACGAATGGTTACGTCCTAATATGAAATTTAGTATCACGGTATACATAGAAAAATTGGATATCCATTATTACAATTACATTGTTTATATGCAAAATTAACCATTCCATTTTTTTATTTTTGTGATGAAATATTTTTTTGCTGTATTGGCGATAGACTAAGATGGATAGCTACAGGGACATAGGTTGCTTTAAATTCTGGATTGTATTCCTAAAATTTATAAATAAATATGTGACATTTGTTACATTTAAATAGTAGTAAGTACAGAAACATTCTCATGGACTAAACTTACCCTGCATAATTTTTTTTTCTTTAGATCAAGATAGATTATATTTCATTGACAGTTGATGAACTAAGGCAGTTAATTAATTAATTAATACCTTATGCAGTTGTTCATAGTGACAATTATTCATTAAAAAAGGGTTTAGTACATTATTTTTATATTAATTCTTGATTACAATTCACTGTGGTTACAAAAACAGACCACAATTGAATTGACATGTATGATAATTGGTCAGATACTAGATTAAATAAATTAATAAAATTAAACTTAACGGAAATTAATTTGGAACAATTAGGTTTGAGTGACCTTGTGATACTTTGATATCGGATATTTTGGAAACAGATTAAAAATTAATGTTATTTACAGTTGACAGTTAACAATATTAAGTAGTAATGACCTTTAGCGGAGTTGATTTATATTAGAATTAGCAGTATCAATACTCTATATTGCAAATAAGGTTTGAGTTTGCTCAAACATGACGTTCATATATTAAAGAGCTAGTCTGTGTAAGTAATAAATAATTATTATTTTGTTTTATCTTATTCAATCATTACACAATTGCATATAAAGTTTCATTACAAATTTAGCGAAAGATTAAGTAGTACTTAAAGTCTTAACTTTTAAATGATACATTACAATTTGTCTCGTGTGTAGGCGTAGATTAGCCGTTTCATTACAAATTTGGCACCGAATGTAAGGCTTGAGTCGCTATAGCCTTTTCATTTACTGCATACTTTCGTATTGTTTTTACTGTTTTAGTGTTACGGTGTATGTATGCCAAAATACGACTATAAATATGGCCTTAAGAGTTATTTGTGAGAAGCACAAAGGAAAGGATGGCTTATTTTGCAACATTGGGGCCATTTTCAATTGTTTTGGCTTATGCACAATCACAATTTAAGTTCTTGTACAATTAATTTTCTTAGTGATAATTTCTTCTTGATGACTGAATGTAACTATTAATAAATTGGTTAAACGTGCAGTTACAATAATTCATTCACAACCATACATCAGCTGTCTCGGTGGTGGATTGGTGCTTCCCTATTACCCGAGCAGCGCGGGTTCAAACCTGGCAGGGATAGCCGTTTTTCTAAAAAGAATTTGTAGGATAGGAAGTTAAAACTGTATGTCCCGTGGAAATACGATGTTTGAAGCGTTAAAGATCACTTACTAAAGGTGGAATTCCTTTAATAGGGTAGTGCTAATAACAATTCGTAGTTGATGCGTACAGAGATGCATGCTCTTTCCGTTTGTGTCTAGATCTCGACCCACAAACAGAAATGTATACAAAATACACCCATGTACCTAGACAACAAGTGATTTGTTACCGCATAACCCAGCACGACATCTAACCAAGTCAGTTCAGTACAGCAGAACTTAAATCAATTAAAATTTCTAAAGAAATTCATCTAAGTCATTTGCATCTTAAATGTTATATCTATGGTGATCACTTTAGGTAAAATAATATCTAAACTCCAAGAAAATGTGAAAAACAACACTTAAAAAGTTTGGGTTATGCTGTGTACCGTTGACGTTTATAAAACAAATTTTAAGAATTAGAGGTAGCTTTAGGCTATTCTTTCGATGATTTGTGGTATTTTATATATAAAATTTAAAATATAAAAAATAGAAATGTTACTACCAACGTCATTCAACCAAAAATATATGCATTGAGTGTGCTTTTTAACCCTTAGGAAATTGTGAAACATGACAGGGAATAGCGGTGGAAAGGACTAAATTCCAAAAAAAGGTTAAAACATGGCAGCATATCTAGCAATCTTTAAATTAGATTCAAGCAAATTTTACTAGGACAAAAAAAATATATTCAAAGCAAGAGACTTTTGTAACAAATTAAAGACCATAAGATTACATCAGCCTCAAAAAATATTTAAATAAAGACACAAATTTTAAGAAAACTTATTTTATTTTCAAGTTACTTTTCTAGTCTTGAATCGAATGTGATTGTACAAAAAAAAGCTAAACGCCTCTATTGCCATGAGCGTTTTAATTGAAATCGGAGTATACGAAATAAGGTAATAGTTTTGATTCAAGAACAAAGCAGAGAATATTGTATGCATTTAACAATAGTAAAATATTTTATTTGATTATGTAATACAAGAATATTTAGGCCGAATATTGGTAGTTGTATAAAGTATCGAGTAAATAACATTTAGTAAATACAATTGTAGGCCCTTTCTTAAATAATACTTTATAATATTAGTATTTTCACATATGTACTTTCAATAATACCTACAGTTAATATTATGCAACCTTACTAAAAGTAATTTACTGCGATTGGCCAGTGATAAACAATTGTGAAATTCAATTCTTCTTGAAAAGTGAACTGTTTTATCACAACAGTTAGGTTTATGTCTTTCTGCTTTATACTGGTTGGAAATTTAGATTTAAAAAAATATTCGTTTCATTTCAAGGGATTGTAACCTTTTTTTTTCTGTAGTCTTAACCATTATCTTTACCAAATGAATTATTGATTTTTATTTAAAAAACTTAGCTCAAAGTTAATTAAAAAAAATTACTGGATTTGAATTGGTTTTTAAAGATACGCCTTTCGTATAATGATTATTTCTTTATTATTCACATTTTTTGTTGTGAAATGTTCCAATAAAGCTCCTAAATAATAAATGTTTTAATACACCTGTTATACATTATTTGCAGTATAGTTAGCAGATGTGTGTCAACTCTACATGACACCTTCACAGTAAAATAAAATTAAGTCATATTTTCGGATATCCTTACTAGCTTTAAATCCAAATGGTCTACTGATATAGTCTGTCCAATACATTTGTAGGCTTATGAATAATTCTTACACCTCAGTTGGAAGAAAAAAACTACTCCACTGTTACGAACCGCTTTTATGTCTGAATCACTATGTTTTTAGGAAAAAAAAAACGGTATGTCAACCATAATAGAAAAATTTTAAAACTAATATAGGACATAAGTTCATTGATCTACTCAATCCAAGTTGAAAGAAGAACTGCAAAAAATAAATTAGAGAAGTCCTACACTAGAAATGTATAGAATGTGAGTGTTGTTTATAGTGTTATCTTGTTTTACTTAGTGGCGGATTACATAAAGCAAGAAAAACGTTGGTAATAGGAAATAAAAAATAAATGTACTTTAGATAATCGATATTCTGTATAGTTATATATTACAATGAGATTGATCGATCGATAATACGGTAATAAAAAAAAATGGTTTCTCATTATTCTGTGAATCTTATTCTGTGAATATCAGACAATTCGCTATGTATAGATGTTATTTATTACACAGAGCAAACGCTAATATTACTACAGTCATCAACAGTTCCATTGAATCTTGAGATACTGACTATGTAATCTGTGGCTTAATAAATCAACTATTACGCAAAATAAAGAAATAATACTATATGAAATGTGCAACACAATGGCACGTGTGAGTAAATGTATGTATTTACATTAATTGTTTAGTCATAGTCATATCCAAAGTCGCATTCAACAGAAACACGATTAAAAATGACAACAGTCGTCGGTCTATATTTTTGAGGTGGTGATTTAAATTTAAATTAATTTTAAATACATTTCCTAATCAGATATCAAGACTGAATTAACAATTTTCTAAAAATTCTGATCATATTTTAAAATATGACGTGTAACGAATAAGCCTAGATTTTTGAAAATCTAGATTGCAGTCGCCAGTCTGCACTTACGTTCTCAGTTAAAAACAAGTTTTAATTGACGCATAAATAACGGTTTGTCACAAATATTGTAATTCAATAAGATTTTAATTAATATTTAAAAAGATCTAATGTACAAGCAAACTAATGAACAGGCAGAGTAAAATGTGTTTTAGAGTATAGTTACAACATCTTTGGCAATAATTAGAATTTCTTAACCAATCAGCCTTCATCTTGTGTGAATTATCGAATCTGCTTGAGTAAGGTATGTTAATCAGAGTAAATTGTTACATGATCGTTGAAAAACACGTCACGATACGCAATAGTGGAATTATTTAATCTACTGTAACGAAGTATTTGTTGATGACAGTATAATTATGACTAATTGTTTATAAATAATGTTCTAAAAATAACTCCATACGCAGTTATTAACAAAATCAATCGTCCATTTTTCTCTGATCAAAGATTAGATTACTTTCCTAGAAAAAAATTGAACATTCAAGGATATTTCTGAGATTGATATAAATAAATTACAAACTTTTGACAGAGTCAGTCTCCAGCGATTCAATGAACGTGGTGTTCGTAATTTTAATAGAATAAATAAATAATTATAAAATAATAGCTATCAACTGATAACATTTAAGGCCAAATAATAGTATGTAATTACATAGTTCTTTTTGGCCATATTAATTAATTATTAATGTTTAAATTTAAAGATTAACACTTCATATTTCTTATCTTAAAATTCTATAACGTGCGGTAGTAGGGAAATGAATAAGGTAACCAACCGCAGGGGTGTAGTATTTAATATTAAATACACATTATTCCATCTTAGTTACTTTTAAAACCAAATATCATGATCATCCTGTTTTTAATATTGTTTATAGTTTAATAATACCATTAACGTTAGAAATATTTGTTGTAACTTTTTCCTATAGAAAAACGCTAGCGCTAACCTACTCAATGTAGAAAGCCAAATGTTATGTGTCTAGGAAGGTTATTCATAGTGAGAAAGTTGCTTGTGGTTAGATATTGGATTTTCTCCAGAATTATGCAATTTCTCACTATTTATATCATTACTTACTTCGTTATTTGAAAAAAAAAGTAAATAATCAGCAATACATAAACAAGAAGTTAATTAACTCTTCTATACTGGAGATATAGTTATTGATAAATTTCAATTGAATGGAGTGTAGAGGTAGAACTAAGTTTGTTGACATTTCTCAGAGGGTATTCGTTTGCGTTAGAGGTCTGATCAGTTCGGTTTAACCTTTCCTGTTCTAAAAATTTAAGGGAATTGATGCAGTGCACGCCCGTTTTACAGCTTTGATTTTTGACATGTTAAAAAAATTTGAAAAAAAAAGCTTAAAATTGATACAGTGTAAATGTTGAAACTATTTGTGACTAAATTAAGCACTTTAAAATTAATTTTATAATTCTCAGCGTGTAATTACTTTAATAAGCAGAAGTATTATACTTTACGAATTTACGCAGTAAAATGTATTACCGAACGCAGCAATGGCATGCTTAAGATTCGGTATTGTGTAGGTGCTGACGGTTAGTGTTAATTTCTAGCGGTTCATAAAATTATTGTTAAGTCTTAGATCTTCGATTTGAAAATTAGATCCACTTAATACGACGAGTTTGCTTGTGCAACGAAGAATATTAAATTAAAGATTTCTTTTGTTTTCGAGGTAAAACCTTAATTTGAAAATCTCCAATGTGGGCACGCGTTATGGTTGGGAATGATCAATTTTTTAGATTAGATCATTTACATTGAAATTATAAATATGTAAAAAAGTTAAAGATATGTGAAAAATAATTTTGGTTTTTGATTTTTTAATCTATGTAAAAAATGGTGTATTTTACCACCGCATTTGTTTCAGAGAATCAGGATGACGATATCGAGTCATACTTCAAGTTCAGTTTCAGGTCAGAGAAACGCTATTAGCGGAAAACTACTTCAAAACATTTTGTACACATTCTAGATTTTACGGAAGTCATTTTACATAGGATTTGTAATCATACAACAGAGAGATATCAAAATGAAATTATGGGAATATACTAAACATTAAGTTTAAGACTGTTTTGACAACGTCAACATTCCAGGTGGCGCTGCGACGCAAGTGACGCCATTTTTTTTAAAGGAATGCGGGTTGAAATTCGGCTTATTCGAAAGGTAGTAGTATACTCCCCTACAATATTTTTAAATTATTTCTAGAAGTTGTAACCGTTTCAATTTTTATTTCTTTTGCGGGTGCATACATTTTAGAAAGAAGGCTTTGCAAACAAGTTTAAAACAAATTGTTGACTGTCAAACTTACTTTGTTGAAGGAAATTGGTAACAGTGTTATTGAGGCATGAGAATTAAAAAAATGACATGTTAAGTAAAATTGTATCTTAACTTGCCAATACGCCTTATCGCTGAAAACCAAGAAGTTTTGTAAAAAAAACAGTTGACAAAGTTCTTAAGTTCTTACAAATTGAAATTGGTTCATGAACTAAATGAAGATGACCCTGATCGAAGAAATGATTACACAGAAGGAATTACCGAAATTTCCAAGCCTTTATTCTTGAAGTTATTGTGATTCGGAGATGAAAATACCTTTTTATTAAACGAGGAGGTAAATAAACAAAATTTGCAGTATTGGAGTGATATTAACCCATTATGGATTCGCAGTATCCACAAAAGCTAAATGTTCGGTCTGGCATTCTTGGCGATCATATTATTGGTCCATTTTTATTGAACAAAATTTGGACGGCCGACTGTATTTACGCAAAATGAAATTATATCAACAGTTCAACAAGTAGTAGAGGACAATCCAGAAGAGTTTTATGAAGGCATTGGGGAGATAAGGTTTCAACAGGATGGCGCTCCTCACGATTTTCGACCTATGGGGATTATTTGTCCTAAGTTTTTTCAAACTTACTATTCAAATTAAACCCAAATTATGAAATATTAATGGTCAATAATAATGCCATTATAATGTAGCACTAAAAATCACCAGCACATTTATTCTATGCGATATAAAGGTATTGCTAAGCAATAAAGTTAATTCAATACAACAGCCCCAAAATAAATTAAATCCAAAAAGTTTACTACAGATCCACCTGGTATAGAATACTAGGTAGAAAATGATGTTGTAGGCGCAGTAATGTGGCACAACGTTTATGCAACTTGAACAATGAATATACAATCATTGAATCGATTGGTATTAAAACGTGAGTAAGATAAACTCTTATTTCATTACCCATTTAGTAACAATTGAATGAAAATTCTCCCTGTTAAATAATTCTGAAGTACATTAATTTGTTATATTTGGGTATCAAATCACTAGTTATAAAAGTGCATTTATAAGTAAGTTCTATACAATAACAAAATTTGGTTTATAGAACCACCAAAGTAGTTCCATTGTAAGTACTAGTTCAATACAGTTACGGCACGTTAGACACGCCCAGCGTACGATTTAAGGATAGCCCAATATGCTGTAGGTGGACAACCCACAGCAAATGAGCTTAAGCAACAATTAATTAGAATCAAAGTAAATAAAGATTATGACAGCACACATCTGGTGTCCTGATAACATAATTGATTCAGATGTTAACCTCTGACCGTAAGCTTTCCAATTTTTAATTTAGATTTAAATTAACCCCAAATAAATAAAATAGCAGTACTCACGATCACAGGTAGGTAAGATTACAGGTTCCGTATACATACAATTCATTTAACAATCCATGCGGGTATTGTGTAACCCCCATTAGTAAATTGCTATCCAATACATAAGTAGTGTGTATCGTCCTTAATGGATATTATTCCAAATTTTCCTGAGAATAATTCTCAATGTTCGACAACAATCAAGTACCAATTGGCCCTTATACTGACCCAATACATAAGAAATAGTTAAAATAAGTACAGATATGTACGAAATATCATAAGAACAAAGTGTTTACCTCGATTAATCATGTATATAAAATCCAGCTGAGAAAGACCTTAAACCAGAATATTAAAGAAGTGGAAGATGTAAAATCCAGTTTTCACCGTTTTATAATTAAAAATTACAGAAATCCATCCTACACTTTACCACATGGTATCGAGGTGTCAATTGTAACAAAGAAAATTCAAAAGCGGAAGAAAACAAAGAAAGACCAGAAAAGTTATTTTCAGTTTCAGAACGCCAACTGTCAACGTTTTTGTGAAGACTTGCACGGTTGCCAATCCGTCCTTCTGTAGCTGTATTGCTGCATTATTTAAAGAATTACTTGCAATGTAACAATTGTAAAAGCTTAAGTCGAATGAAATTACGATTAAAATAAATAAGCGGATGGCGGAGTTTATTTAATAAGTATGTAAAGTAAATTTAGTACGATGTCCACAAAGTAGAAAAGAGGCTTAAACAGTTAGGAATCACTCGATGTAACACATGAACACCCGATTTGATGTTTGAAATCGAAACTCTTTGCTACCAAGCCAAACGATTAAGAAGTTTTAAGACAAAGAATAATTTTAGAGTGCCAAAATATTCCACTGGAATGACAGGAGGTGTAAGGTGGTCACATTGAGGAATTACTTTGAATGTCAAAAAAGTTATAAATTAAGTTAATAATTAAATTATTGTTAATTAAAACAAATAGTTTACAATATTTAAATGCCAATAACTTCTAGAAAAATTTAAATTCAAAAATATTCTTGCGGGGTACACCACATTGAAATACCTTTCGAATGAGCTTAATTTCAACCTCCATTCCATTCAATATGGCGTCATTTGCCGTCGCAACGCCACCTGGAATGTCATAAATTACTTTGCATATTATATTGAAGTTAATTATTTAAAGTAGACTAGTCTATAATGTTAGACAGCATTTTAATTAAAGGTACGCCATAGATTTTCTTGAAGTAACAACCCTAAGGGAAGAAGGAAAAAAAATCTGAAACAAAGTTTCATTAGCACACACAAAAGAAACACATATAAACTATAAATAATCAATAACCCAAGAAAATTCGTTGATATAATATTAGTCAATTATAAACAAAAACTCAAAAAATTAATTTGTAAGTGAAAACCGAAGAATATTTCAGTAAAGTATGTAAGTTAATTGATTAAAGCAGCCGAGAATCCAAGTAAGTAAATATGGATTATACCTAAACAGCAAGTTAGGTTATATCCGCAAGTACAAGCACAATGTAAGCGCCTGAAAGCTCTAGCCGAAAAACTACGTGCGCGGAACTCTGTATATTACAAAACTTAAGAAATAAAATAATAATCGTGACATAATAGTTTCTACCACCTTTAAATATAATTAAAAAAGCAAAACAGAGAAGAAATGTTCAACAGGTTGTATATAAGTACTAACAGTAATGTATTCACAAACAAACCAACATAAAAAATTCGCCTCTGCAAGGGGCACAGATAGCAACTGTCAGATCAGCTGATAAATTTTAAAATAAACATGAACGCCAACAAATAATTTACCATAAATACAGTTATCATTTTCTACAGATTAGGTAAGTCAAATATTTTACAGAGTTTAACGCAAATTCAAATACAAAATAGGCTCACAAGGATATGACTGCTATGAAGTAAAAACAAGAGCACCGCACAAGGTGTACTTGCGCTTTTCTTTATTTAACAGGAGTATCCGTAACAAAGGGACAGCATCTAGAAAAGCATCTCACCTTCCTTGGTAGACACCATAATCCGGTGTAATATTGTAAGCTCTTTATTATAATTTATTAAATCTGTACAGCGTCGAATAAGGTGGTGATAGCGATGGTAGTAATATTACTAGCCTAAAGTAAGATAAATATGTTGTTTATGCAACGATAAAGATATATCGGACAGAAGCTTACCACATAATGTTTCAATCTTCAAATCCGTATTTTTTAATCTGGGAAGAATCAAATACATTCCTGATCTTCAATGAATAATGTCTTAATAAACATTCCAAATTATTTTGATAAATGTTCTTAAATACAAAACGCTAGAAAAATTATTTGTGACTTCCATCTGGAAACTTTATTAGACGAAAGTAGAAAGGAGACACCTGTCGCCGCCATCTTGGATTTTGACGTCACAAGCCCGCCCACGTGGGGCCGGTTTTCCACCCTTATTTTACACATCCACGTGTGAGACCGGTTTTCCACCCTTATTTTTATCCGCTTACGTGTAGGACGTGTTTTTCACCCTATTTTTACCCGCGTACGTGCGAGACCGGATTTTCACCCTATTTTTACTCGCTTACGTGTAGGACGTATTTTTCACCCTATTTTTACACATCCACGTGTGAGACCGGATTTTCACCCTATTTTTGCACGCTTACGTGTGAGACCGTATTTTCAACCCTTTTTCAACCCTAATTATTTTCGCTTTTTGATTCGTCCACGTGTAGGACGCGTTTTCAACCCTTTGCATTCTTAATTAAGGCCTTTTTGTATTTATCAGATCCGTGTGGGGATATATTTTTCAACCCTTGATGAAATTTTTAACTGTTTTGTTTGTATTAAGGGCCTTTTGACAGCAATTTTGTGTTCACTAGCGTGAGCGACGTACATTTCAACCCTGACAGTATTTTCAACCTTTTTGTTTGTATTAAGAGCCCTTTTGGCGGGAGCCCCTAAAGGATAGGCAAATGGATGTGCACGTAGGATCGTATTTTTACCTATTTTAAGGGTTAATAAACGGTAGAATATTTTTGGTATTAAAGAAGCTAATCAAGGTAAAGGTAACGTATACGTTTGATTTTAAATACACTATTAAATTCTATAACGATAATAAACAGTTAATGGCATTGCATAATCAGCTAATTACCCTGTTGTTGTCATACAATGTGAATGTACGGTTTAGCGACTATTTAATATGAATTGAATTTTATCAAATGAGATTGCATAATTGTTGTTATTATTAAAATCATTATTAGATTTCTTTTAAACCCCATCTACAGATTGTGATCCTCTACCTGGTTTAAAATTCACTTGAATATATTTTAAAATGAAATTACTTTAAAAATAAAACGTGTAATTAACTAATTGATTAACCTGCTTACAGCAATAGTAATCACTGAAAATTAAGGAATGTCGCTTTTATTTATTTACCTTTTAATACGTATCATTTATATGCAATATATTCTGGTTTTAAATATGAGTCACAATGTATCGCAATGCTTTCTGCTTTAATTATAGGTCATAATTAAATCTAGTTGTCGCTCAAGGTAATCACTACCAAATTAATCTCATCTACAACAAGAAACTTAATATCAATAATGTTAACAAAGTATTTTTATAATGCCATTTCTCGCATAGTTTAATGTCCATGTATGGTCATATTTTAGTCTTGGGAGATCGGATTTTGTCACAAAATACAAGCACAGGAACAATTACAAGTACAAGCACAAGCGCAAGCACAGGTACATACAAACACACAAACACGAAAAACGAAAAATCGCAAACACGAAAAACGAAAATTGCAAACACGAAAATTCGTAAACACACAAACTCACAAACACAAAAACGAAAACGAAAATTCGCAAACACGAAAATAACAAACACACAAACGCGCAGAGTACGAAAAATGCAAACACGAAAAATCGTAAACACAAAATTCTCAAACACGAAAACCGCAAACATACAAACGCACAAACACGAAAAACGAAAACACACAAAACGAAAACACGCAAAGCTGCCGAATGAATTAAGACTGGGATTTGGAGTCTATAAACAAAATGATTCTCTCTGTCTCTGTCCCTGTCTCTGTCTCTCTCTGTCTCTGTCTCTGTCTCTGTCTCTGTCTCTGTCTCTGTCTCTGTCTCTTCTCTGTCTCTGTCTCTGTCTCTGTCTCTTATATACGTATTCACGTTTTATTTTTAAAGTAATTTCATTTTAAAATATATTCAAGTGAATTTTAAACCAGGTAGAGGATCACAATCTGTAGATGGGGTTTAAAAGAAATCTAATAATGATTTTAATAATAACAACAATTATGCAATCTCATTTGATAAAATTCAATTCATATTAAATAGTCGCTAAACCGTACATTCACATTGTATGACAACAACAGGGTAATTAGCTGATTATGCAATGCCATTAACTGTTTATTATCGTTATAGAATTTAATAGTGTATTTAAAATCAAACGTATACGTTACCTTTACCATGATTAGCTTCTTTTAATACCAAAAATATTCTACCGTTTATTAACCCTTAAAAATAGGTAAAAATACGATCCTACGTGCACATCCATTTGCCTATCCTTTAGGGCACCGCAAACGGTCTTAATACAACGAAGTACACGCACGCACGTAACACGTACGCCGCACGCAGTACACGCTAATCTTAAATCCTCAGATAAACACCAACAATAGTTATTTGTATCACTAAAGTCTGCCCAGAAACGAAGCGAAGGAATAAATTAAAATAGTTCATTTATTTTACATATAAGCGGTACACGATTTTGTATTAAGTACCTAATAGATTTCTTAAACTAGTTTTAGAATATACCGCTTCCATACTATAGCGTAAGTAATAGCTGCTAATCCCTTAACAATGAGACGTACCTTTTGTTGAGTTCTAAAGTAAAGATCACAGGCGTGTACATGGGTTTTTCAGATAAACAAATGACGATTGCAATGTTTTATTGAAAACAACTGTAAAAAGTAATTTTAAAGATATCATTGTAATATATCATTTAATTATAAAACACTTCGTTTGTTAAAAATCATTTTATAGAGTTTTTAAATTTAAGGTATTATACAGGGTGATCCACTATATTATTCCCTATTTCAAGTGCTTATAACTTTGAAACGAATAAAGTTAGACACTTGCGGTTTTCACTGAAATGCTTTCACAATGATACAAGTTTTGATTGGACTCATCTAATTTTTTTCTTCACTTCCGGTTAGCCAAAAAATGGTGGTTTTTAGAATTTTTGTTGTTGCCTGTTTTTAATGTAATACCCTGTATATTATGTGATAAGGCGAAAGCCATTTCTTTCAGCTATCCGTCGGTATAAAATTTTTAAAAATCGATGCAGAATTAACCGCAATCAATTTTTAAGTAGAGGCCTGCAAAATCGATAGGTAACAATTATTTATCAGTAATCTTTTAGTAGGTAGGCTCTGGAATATTTTTATCATAAATGTCACAATTTATTGAATTGTTCATAGCATAAATCTGCAAAATCAGTTCATGAAAACAAAATTAAATGTATAAGACCTTTTATTTGACAATTTATTGAGAACAATTTAACAAATAATCACCTTAGTTTAACAAATGTTCTATATGACCCCCGTTTTCACTAATACATTTGTGTAAGCGCATTACTAAATTCGTAAATGCCTTTTCTAGCATAAGGGGTGTTATTGATTCAAAAGCGCGACGTATGTTGGCTTTTAGATCTTCTAAATTTTGAGGTGCGGGATTATAAGCCAGAGACAGACATATAAAAAAATCTGGTACCGTCAAATCTGGCTAATTTGGAGCCCATTCAATAGGACCTCCCCTTTCGATCCAATTATTACCAAATTTATTGGATACAGATTCTCGAGTAATTAGCGAATAATGGGCAGGTGCTCCATCTTGTTGGAAATAAATTTCATTTTCATTCTGGTCTATTTGGGGATAAAAAAATAATTCTAACATGTCCGTATAATTAGCAGCGTTTACTGTTTTTTCAGCAAAAAAGAATGGCCCATAAATCTCGTTTTTACTTACTGCACACCAAACATTTACTCTAGGTGAGTCTCTTACAGTTTCATTAAATTCACGTGGATTCTCTTCACTCCAAATCCTGCAGTTGTCTCTATTGACCGCTCCATCGGACATTAATAACTGGAGGTCAGGAGTAATTCTCATTAACCAATAAAATCTCAGACATAAAAACATTGATTTATTTTTTGATGTAGCTGAATTTTATATGGTCAAGTTGCAGGGCTTGTAAGATTCTATGCACTTTAGATCGACTTATATCAAAATGTGACGCAACTTTTCTGATGGCTTAGGAGATCTTGTCATAAACTCATAAATAGCTACTGTATCATTAATAACATTATTGTTGCCTGTAATTCGTTTCTTACGTGACAACGATGCATTGTATTTGAAATTGTTGAACCATTTTCTTATCGTCTTAGCAGTTGGTGGTATTTTATTAAATTCCTTGAATCTGGTTTTACATTTAGTTTCAGCGAAATAAATGACAATATTTGCCTTTTCTATATCGTAAAACATCGTTTCAATGGCAAAACATCTCGTTATAGATCTTAAACACAATAATTGTGACATTTATGATAAAAATATTCCAGAGCCTACCTACTAAAAAATTACTGATAAATAATTGTTGACTACCGATTTTGCAGGCCTCTACTTAAAAATTGATTGCTCCATTAATTCTGCATCGATTTTTAAAAACTTTATACCTACGGATAGCTGAAATAAATGGCTTTCGCCTTATTCAGAAAATGTACAGGGTGTTACATTAAAAAAAATCAACAAAAAAAATTCTAAAAACCACCATTTTGTTTTTTGGCTAACCGGAAGTGAAGAAAAAATTTAGATGAGTCCAATCAAAACTTGTATCATTGTGAAGCATTTCAGTGAAAACCGAAAGTGTCTAACTTTATTCCTGTAAAAGTTATAAGCCCTTGAAATAGGGGAAAATATAGTGGGACACTCCGTACAGTGAGTCCCAGTAGTTATGTCTAAATTCATTTAAAGTTCAAGGGTCTAGTTTTTGGAGAAACGCTCGGACACGCCGATTTTTATTTTTGACTGCGGTTTTTTTAGTGGTAAAATTTTGTATATAGGGTGCCCCAAAAATAAGTTACGACCACCAACTTCAATTTGTCAAATGGAAACGGTTGTTTTATATTTCATTTCTGAACCTGTTTTGAATTCTGAGTAAATCTCATGTATCATGTCCTATACTCAAAGACAACAGATCTCGAGGAATTTACAATTGAACGTATCAACAATTAAGACCGTATCAAGGAAGGCGGCCTTTGTTTTCTGTCAAAAGGAACAATTTATTCAAAAAACACAACAACGAATCAGATGTTCAAAATGTGCACCATTTGTGGCTTGACAATAGCCAAGGCGATTAATAAACTATCTTTGCACGTTTTCAACCACTTCTGGAGTTATGGCACGCACTTCTATTCAATATGTCCAGATTGTTTGGCATGTCAACGTATAATTTTGATTTGAGATAACCCCACACAAAGTAATCCAACGGATTTGTAACCTAGTAGGCCATTCGATAGGTCCTCTCCTTTCTATCTACCTATGAGGAAATGTTTCACCCAAAAATACACCATTTCGGAAAGGGCAAATGTTGAAATTTGACGTCAGAAATAAATTGACATACACAGCGAAATGAAAACATGTAACTATTGTTTATTGATCACCTTGGATACGATTATTTTGCAAGTGTTGTTGATAGTTTTATGAAGACAATATTTATTTTTTTTCGTAAGTATCTCGAGATCTGTTAACTATAGGTATAGGACATGGTATATGAGATTTACTCAGAATTCAAAACAGATTCAGAAAAGGAAATAAAAAGCAGGCGTTTCCATTTGACAAAATCAAGTTGGTGGTTGTAACTAATTTTTGGGCCACCCTATATACAAAATTTTACCACTAAAAAACCGCAGTCAAAAATAAAAATCGACCGAGCGTTTCTCCAAAAACTAGAGCCTTGAACTACAGTAACTTCTATCATATAGTTAAGTTCCCACATTTTTTGTTCCTCTTTCATTACGTGTTCTATACACTTTTTACATTTTTCCGCAGTCACCTCACTTAAGGTCATTCAAAGTTGTCGAACCTCACTTAATTTAAACGTGGTATTATTTCTCGCTACTGCACCTTTAACCTGTACCCATATTAATTCAATAGCGTTCAATTCACAATGGTAGGGCGGTAAGCGTAAAACAAAAATATCACGTTTTGCTGCCATCTCGTCAACTGCATATCTTTTAAACTTTGTCCTAGCACCTTGTACTAGGCTTAGTAGTTCCCTTTTTACCATATCATGTTCGAAAGCAATATCTTTTGAGGAAAGCCATTCCATAATAGCACTTTTTTTTCCAGGAAGTTGTAGGTAAACGTTGGATTTGTCTGGAGTGGTAGCTGGCATTGTCCATAAGAATTACGGCCCCCTTTGATATTAAATCTAACATTTGTTTAAAATATTTCTCAAAAACATCCGCATTCATGTTCCCGTGGTAATCACCGGTATTTTGCGTACTATAATGCCCTCGTCACTTCCTATATGCGTAACAATTAAGTGTCGCCCTTTTCCTGAAGGAGGTCTTAAACTTGTAGATAATCCTTATAAAAAAGCTTGTCGCCCACTGGTTATATTTTTGTCTTGCCACATTTTTTCCACGGTGTAACCTTCATTTACCCACGTTTCGTCTAAATAATAGTCTTGCCTTCAGCACGTAATTTAGAGATATTTTGTAGGTAATTTCTTCTCCAACACACAATTTCTTCCTTATCAATGAGAGCTGATTTTCTATTAATTTTTTCCCATGAAAAATTCAATTCGTGCAAAAGTTGCCACAAAATTGTTCTACTTAAATTGGGTATACCGTCTTCCTCTTTCACAAATGACAGAATTTTATTTAATGTGGGTATTTGTTTTTTTAAAATAAAACGAATGCCCCATTCTTCTAATTGTAGTTTTCACATATTCGGATATTTCTGGTTTTTTTCTCTATGAGATGAAACAATGAGTTCTCGACGATTTTGCTCATTGAAAAGTTAATATTGTCGGAAGGAAGCACAACATAAATTCATCTCCAATCCTCTATACCCACTTCAAATTTTTAACCGTAATATTATATTATTAGAAAGAAATAGCAGCAACCATCCCACCATTAAAAATCACCAATTTTACTCCGTTAGCACGCCCAACGAACTACCAAAACGAGAAACATGCTGGGTATGGTTCCAGTTTAGCAGAGAAACATTACGTTAAATAATGCGACCAACCAAGAAAAATTAGATGTAACAAGGTGTTGTCATACCTACGAGTATTTAACTTAGTTGGACATACCATATATCTTCGTAGACCTCTCAAATAGTATAGTTTTTAAAAACCTTGAATATCCAATACATTTTTGTTTTCACATAATATCCGTTGCTCTCATTCACAAACATCTGCCACAGAAACAAGACCGAAAGAAGATTCACTAGGTGAAAGAAGTCAATCCTATCGACGTTACGGTCTTGGTGATACACAGCATATCTTGCATTAAATACCGCCACACCAGTGAATACACAATCTCGACACAAACAGGCCACCTGTCTTAACACACTAGTTCTTCTAACACTTACATACATACAATTTTCAAATATTTATTCATACTCAAGTTGTAGATACTCAAGGTCAGCCGGAGCTCTGCCAGAAAACAAAGTTACCCATGGTAATACCCTTTAGTGGGCTTTCAGTAATACTTACGGTATTAGCCACAACCATGGATTCCCAGCATACATACATCCATTACGTATATATGCATGGTGGGATTAAGGATGGGTGTGGTCAGGATAAGATCGTAAGGAATGGAGTTAGGGTTCTGAGGGGGAAAATACTGCCCAGCATTCGCCTAAGTAGCCGCACATGGTATGCATATACGCAGTGACCATGTCGCTACATGTGTATGAGGAAACCCCCTGAAAAACCACATACAAGGTAGATGATAACGGGAATCGAACCCATTACCTCCTGAATGTTAAGCAGGTCCTGTAACCACTACGCTACTAGCTCGGTTCTGCAATTAAAAAACACGGTAAGATAAAATGATTCCATTATACGCTTACTACACTGGACAATGGTCCAGTACTAAATAATTACTAGTAAAATGGTCGATAAACTAACTAAATGGAGTCTATTGTTGAAATACTTCAAATTCATAAAAAGAAGTTGAAGAACGCAGCAATCCACGCTCTCTTAATAGGACAACATTTACACAATATATATGATACTTGGGAGGAAATAAAAGGGTTTATGAATAACGCATTAATCATCTCGACGATATAAATCAGTTGTGCAAAAGTACGCTGTTTGCTGAATGTCCAGCTTGATGTCTGTCACTTTAACTAAATTTGTACAGAGTTAGCCATGGAAATGAAAATCATATTTGAAATCGACAGGAAAAATGCTTTCGAATGATACCCATATTGTTATGAGGTATAATTTCAAAAATACTTCTGACCTTGACCAGTAAGTCAAAAACAGGCCAAAACAGGCGGCGTACCTCTTTCAGTAAGCATCATCTTATGGAATGACGAAATGATTAAACAGTTCCGGGCCCAAACCTTCTGAGAAACTTTTAATTGTCGCCCATAAAAACAAATACAACAATGGTCTTTTTCCAATTTAATTTAGACCAATAAAGATTTTGAATATACAAAGTCCAAAACGATGTTCAAAAGATTTTAGCTGTTCACTACAAAAATAATCTTTGTTATAAGAAACAAATAAATTTTTTTATATAAGTCGGGTCTAGAATGATGCCCAAACGATTTAAAAATGACAAATTTAGTTGTGTCCCATAAAAGCAACAGCATTAGTTTTTTCAAAGCATGTTAGAGACAGTTTTTCTCAAAATGCCGAATTTAAAACAAGATACAAATAAATGAAAAAAAAATATAAAACAGCTATTTACAAACATATGGAACATTTACTAAGCTAATTTCATCTGTAACATGTAAGCTGTTCTCAACTTTTTTAGACCCTAAGTACTTAACTGCTTCAATTCATTAAGTACTTGTGTTCACAAGACAGGTCATAATGATGAAGTAATATTGTTCAATACATACGAAGTTATTTTCGTTGAAATCGGCAAAGTACTACAGCCGTCGACGCTTAAGACACTCACAAAGGATCATCTAGTACCTTTTTAAAAAAAACGCAGATGATAAAGAGTTTCATTTTTAGTAATACTAATTTCTTGCACTGTTATTACAGATCGTGGTTATTTTTGGAACAGCAGGAGTCTGTAGGAGGATCGAATTAACTAACATATTAACTGTCCATATTGAAGATAAGCAAAAGGTACTTTTGATCATCACTGTTCCCGATAAACAAACGAAAATTGAACGAGTACTGTGACAGAAGCAATCAGCAGCAGTTTGAGACACATCAATTTTCTGAGCATTGCTACCCATCGCAATCGCGGCTTTGTAAATTGCAATAAGAGGAAATATACATCTCAAGCAGTAGGGGTGAACACAACTGAAAAAATTCCTAAGAGAATAGCACAATCCCCGAATCTGCCCAATCCAAGTCAATATACCATCATACACAGTTTTTGGCGATTTTTAGCGACTTTTTCGGCTTACACGCGGGCAGATATTACTAGTAGCGCCATGGTGGATAAAAGTCCACCAATGTTCGTGATGACCGCAGTTGCACCTTGAGGTTCTAATAACGTTTTCTTTATCTTCACTTCCGATAGGTGGAGGTGTTCAGTTAAATAATTTGGGGAATTGCGTCATAAATACTTACAAGAATAAATCTTAGAAGTACGACAATTTTTATGTTTTCGTTTCCGCATGCCATGTGAGAACTGATTACTTTGCGCATGCGAATTGAATGCTAGTATGTTAGATTCCCGCACAGTTGTAGAAAAATATTTATTTATTCCTTCCTTGTTTTATCACGTTTCTCTCCACAAGTCAAAGCAACTAAATAGATGATTGACAAATTCTTCTCTCCATAGGAACTTTCTTGATTCTAGTCCAATTACTCACAAATCCTGCAATAATCAAAGCTTATTGGAAATTTATTTTGTGGGAATTGATATTTATCCAGTTCTCTATTCGTAGCTCGTTTTTTTTTTTTGATAACAGGAAAATTAGAAAGCGCAGATAACCAAGGGGTTGAAGATGAGTTATCGTTCTCACTGTTGAATTTAATTATTTGTAGGTGAACTGTTCTTCCATATCGGACAAGTTCCTGCACCAGTGGCCTCATTAGCTAATTTTTTCTTTATTATTTCTGATTTTTACTTTTTGTCAAAAATATCCAATGTGTTTGCTATACAACACTAAACCGCCTTAAGTAACAAACACCACGGAATCTTCAATTGAAATTATGTTTCAACAGAATAGCATTGAAATTTCAACTTGACCAAAAATATAGTAGTGCTGCACTGAACAGTCAAAGTTTTCACGGACGTTTGCGGTACAAACAAGTTCTTGTTTATGAAATAAAAAACTTAGGTGGTGTTAAAAGTTATTACGTAGTCAGTACAGTTTACAGTTTTTAAAAATAAAGGAATCATTCAGATAATAAAACAATTTGAACCGAAAACAAAGGAAGGGCTTTTGAATATTTTTAGTATGCCCTAGCGATCATAAACACAATAAATCTGGCATTCTACTTGAGTTTTGATCTATTCTCTTGAAATTATGGAAACATCGATGGCATGCAATCTACATGGCAGTTTAAAAAAGTTCTCCAATAGTTTCTAACGTAGGCGCACGTATACATAGAATGAACTGTTTAAGGCAAATTCAGCTCTTTAGTGTATGTACACTGTGTCCCATTTTAGTTGAAATTGTAGGGTATCGCGTTTGCGAGCAAAGATAGCAAGATGCGGTTTTCGCGACCCTGTTCTACTTTTTCTATTAGTATTTGAGATACAGGGCGAGATTCACAATTTGCACATTTTAAGAACACCTCGTAACTACTTTGTCTTGTAATTTATCGAAATGGTGAAAAGTGGCTTTCATACAGAATTTTCGAATTTTCCGTAGAATTTAGTGGTGTGCATAGTTTCCCCACAAAAAGTCAGTTTCTTCGCAATAAACCAAAGTTTTGTTTTTTAGATGGCACACCCTGTATATTTTTTTGTTATATAATAGAGCTTTCTCTCCCCTTTCAAAAAATATATATTGTGTGGGACTTCTCTTGCATTATTAACCTCAAAAATGAATGTTACATTAATTTAACATTTTGATGATATAGTTGGCCATGAAAAAACAAGGTTAACGGTTAGAAAGTTTTATGCAAAAACACAAAATTAGAAACTAAATATAATACCTACAAGTTTACAAGCCTAATATAAATTCTCTCCAATTCTTTTAGTTCTATAGCATTAAACACAATAATAGGGTGATGTTGTAAATGTCTGAAAGCTTCTCTAACTGCATTTGTCAAACGTTCAATGTTATCATATTGAGTTTGGTATATTTTATTTTGCAAGTAACCCCTTAAAAAGGAATCTAAGACTGACAAGTCCGGAGACCTAGGGGGACATCTTATCGGCCCATTAGCGCCAATCCATGTATTACCAAAATTGTTTTCCAAAAACGGGCGTATAATTTGCACATTGTGAGATGGGGCTCCATCCAGTTGGAAATGAATTTGGTTCAAGCGAGCTAAAGGAATGTCATCTAATAATTCAGGCTCAACCATTTCTAAAATGTCAAAATATCCAGGAGCGGATAAGCTCCCTTGGAAAATGTAAAATTTTATTTTTGATCATAATAGAAAGGAGGAAGCGTTTAGTCTAAATCGTCCTTGTTGTCAATGTTGATTTTCTTGAGACCAGAATCTGCTACTGTGCCTGTTAAAAACACCTGAATTGCTAAAATGTGCCTCGTCTGACCATATGACATTTCTTCGCAACATGTTAAAGTACCAATTGCACAATATTAACCTACATTCAGCGTTGCCAGGATGTAGATGTTGAACAAGTCTAAATTTATATGGTTTATATTTATGGCGGCGAAGTATTCTTTGGATTCTTGTTTTCGAAACTCCAATACTACTTTCTATAGTTTTGCAAGAACTAATAGGATTACCCTCCAGAATAGCTAAAACGGTAACTTCATCATTCTCTGGACTTTCTTTATTATATTTTTTGACCTGGTCCATAATTAATTAAATTTATTTTTAATCTATAAAACGTGATTTTACTAGGTTGTCTCCGTTCTGGAAACCTACATAGATGTAAAGTTACTTAATTATCAAAATCAATACCAAGGAAACTACATTTACCTGTTAAAATACAAATTTATTGCAGCGTCGACATTTCCATTATTCTAACCAAAGCAAATCACCATATCATATTTTTCAAAGTTTTCAAAATTTTTATTTTCTGTCATATTTTGCACAATGAACAAACATTACGATTGTTGCACAAAAATAATTTTAATCAGATTTGACGGTCCACTACGTTTAGATCAGACTAGGTCCAGCCTATTTACAAATTTAAACATAAAGTATTCTTTATAAGTTTTATTGCCATTAATATTTTTTTCTGAAGCTGTAAGATGCATTTTACCCAACTAAAAAAAAATTTGCCAGTTTGAATGTTTCAAAAACTATTGTACCTAATTTGCATAATTTTTTGTTATTATTTTTGCATTTCTGAGTAAAAGTTCTTAGATTTACTACACGGTGTTTATTAATTAGTGTTAAAGTTTTAAGTAGCGTTATAGTCCAGGCAAAGCTGAGAAACCCTATAACAAAATTATTGCTAGGCGGTGCGCCATTTCTTCTCACGAGCCATCCAAAGTTCGAAATTTTACCGACATCATTAGCTTTTATCTGGGAAAGTATCCGATGAAAAATTCATTTTCAAACAAAATATTGATGTTGAATTTTTTTGCAATTTTTTGGTTGCATTCCGCACCTTCCAACACCTCAGATTAAGATTTTAAAAAATGCAAAATTTGAGAAAAATACGGTTGGAAACTAGGCCAATTTTGTGGTGACGTTTGTATACATCAGTGTGACAGGCATTTTTTGCACCCATTGCGTCGTTCGATTTCATATTTCACTGGTGATCATATACTCATTCAACGAGTACGCAGATATGTACATGGTGTAAGGGCTCTGTGAAGGGAACTCTGTGGCTGCTGCTGAACAATATGTTCAATAATAGAAAATGTGTTCTGTACTTTTTGTATTGTTTTGATCACCAATATGCTTCTGACGCCTTGTGTCACGTATCATGTGGTGAATTTGTTTACATGTAGCTTCCAACGTTGCAATTTAATGTCATTTTTGGATGGCCCGTTAGAAGAAACGGCGCATCGCATAGCATTAATTCTTTTGTGAGGCTTCTCAGATTCGCATGGGCTATAACGCTAGCTTCAAGCTGTAACACTATTTAATAAACACAGTGTACACACAATTATTATAAAGCAGTAATGATCTAGTAGACAATTCTGTTTGAGCATCTTTCGTTTCACGGAAAAGTAGAACAGGGTCGCGAAAACCGCATCTTTCTATCTTTGCTCGCAAATGAGACACCTTACAATTTCAACCAAAATGGGAACATATTGTACATTAGTTATAAATAAATATGTGTATATAGCTTTCTTCTTAGTAAAATAATTGATTATGAATTATGTAATAAACTTTTTTTCTGCTTATTGCAAATAAATACTAAATAAATAAACGTTACAAAAATAGATCTAAATTTGCTTTCTGGCAAGATAATATAAGACAAATGGTACTTGAGATAATTTTGATAGCATAGTTAGTGCACGACTTTGTTTGGTTCCACAAATTTATTCTAAACCATATAAAAATAATCCACTATGGTCACAACTTAAGGTCACACAAATTACAATGCAACGGATATTCCAATTCAATCGAACTTAAAAATACAAATTGAATAAATAAATAACACAAAATAGTAATACATGGCGGAACAAGGAATTATCCCTTACTTCAAGATGACTCTGTAAAAGGAGCGGATGTATTTGTAAAGTGGGTGGTCGATGGTCAGAAGCAAATATGGCGTGATCAGCTGGAAAACACTTTTGTAGTCGAAACCAATTTTTCCCAAAACAGTTGTATCATTGCAGTACAACGTACGGTGCGTAATCGTTATCAAATTCTTTGTCGAATACTGCTCCTGTACTTAAGGCAATGGAAAAACTGCTCGAGAGACACTTTAGCGAGGGATTATTAGTAACTAATCAACACCAGTACAAATTTCACTTCATCTCCTCAGAAGAAGAGTTGAGAATACCTTAGAGCACATAGAAATCCTTCTAGGAGCATTCTAGGACATAGAAGCCTTTGATAACTCCATTACCTCCGGCCTAAAAAGTTGGGGTCTAGAGGAGACCTGTCGCAAGTGAATAGACTGCACGCTAAGGAGTGCAGTAGTGCATACTTCGGAAGACCTTGGCCACCCGGGTATACCCAAAAGGGAAGTTTCGTGGCCTCTGTTGTGGAGCATAGTCACGGGCAGGCTACTGAGCGAATGATTTATATCGCTAGCTTACGCAAACCTGGTCATCTTAGCAAAAGGGAAAGTGTAAAGACAATATGGGAGCGCATGCAAACCGCCCTTAGTGTAACGTTTAAAGCCTTAAAAAACCACAATAGTACGATTCACGCGCAACTTATCGGTGGAAGTAAAATACTTGAGAGTCATTATAGACTCTAAGCTTGCCTGGAACCAACACATTGATACAGTCATTAAAAAAGCGGAAATCACAGTCGCTATGATGAGACCCATCTATTATAAGATATGAGGATTGAGATCAAGTACGGTATACTGGCTATACACTGGAGTAGTCAGGCCAGCAATAACATACGCAGCGCTGGTATGGTGGTCAAAAGCCAGCCCCGAAACAACAATATTAAAACTATACAAGGTGTTTAGGAATTACGTGGGCAATGAAATCAATGCTTACCGTCGCAATGGAATCTCTGCTGTACCTTCCTCCCCATCAATTTATAATTGAGAAAGAAGCAAGGGTGGGACTTCACAGGATTCAACACTTGAGTAATAAGGTACGTAAACCAGACTCTTCAAGATAACTATTAGCGATCGAGAAGAGTAGTGTGCAAAGTCAGGAAACTTCTTAGGGAACGTACGTATACATAGAATAAATTGTTGAATTGTTCAAGAAATAAATGTATGTACATAACTTTCTTGTTAATGGCTACTAGCATGAATCATGAAGTAACTAACGTTTTTTGTTTGTTGCACAAAAATACTTAAATCAATAAACGTTAAGTAAACGTTACAAAAATACACACGTATATTTTTTCATAATATCCAATGGTGAAACGTCTGGGTATTGTTTAAAAAACTTTATTTTATTTCTAGCGATAGGAATTTGAAATTTGTAACTTTTTATAGGTAGATGACCGCCAACTAAAACATACTAGTTTAAAAAAAATGTATCCAACTTGTTCATCTTCAGAACATTAGTTTTGGTTTGACGTTGAATCTAGCTACGCAGGGGTCGTGCGAAGGCCATTTAAAAAATCAATAAAATGGCAACTCTATTTTAAGAAAATTAACGAACTGCAGTGTACATCACTTTAAAGAGATTTGATCATCTTATTGCACCCTCAACAAAATAAACAAATTGTCAAATTTCTACGACTAGACAAAAGTGCATTTTCAAATACTAATTTGAAAGTATATTTTTTCCAATAAACTCAAAATAGAGGGTGCGCATATGTCAATTTCCCCATGAAATAGGATATTTTGTTTCGATAGGTTCGTGACAATGTTACGTTGGCAACATTTATTGTTGTCCGTTATATTGGTTAGTGTGAAGTGAGTCTAAGTACAGTTACTATATTTTGTTGTGTTTTCAACAACCGAACACCGAATTATTATCCTTCAGTTGCGATGGAAGCACAATCAAAATTCTGCTAAAGCAATCCAAGAATTTAGTATTAAGTATCCAGGTGAGTCGATACCAACTCGGCAACATATGCGGAAGTTGAATAAGAAATTTGAAAACACAGGAGCGTTTTAAATGCCCTAAGTGTGGTCGTCCACGATCGATTTGCAACGATGGAAACCTACGGATGGTTGCTGAAGCTTTTGTAGTCAGTCCCAGTAGGTCAACTCGTAATGCATCTGCTGAACTAAGCATATCATGAAGAAGCGTGCAAAGGAAGTTAAAGGAATTATAATTGAAGCCATATCATCCACTTTTACTCCAAGCGCTTCATGCCAAACGATTGTAATTCTGTGAAGCAATCGCTCTTCGTACAAAAGCCGATCCAAATTTCTTGCGATCAATTTTGTAGTGCGAGAGATGTTTCAAACTCAATCGACGTGTTAATCGGCGTAACTGCGTGTATTGGCCGGATTAATAGGTCCCTATTTTTGAGGGAAATGTAAATTCAGAAAGTTACTTACTAGTGCTGCAGGAAATGGTGTTTCCCAAACAATAATCCTGTTTACAATATTCAATCGCGTATCTGGTAACGAGATGGGGCACCAGCACATTTCGGTATTGAAGTTCGAGAATTTTTCAAGTCGAAATATAATTAATGGTTTGGTCACCGTGGCACAATCGAATGGCTTGCCGGACCTAACCCTATGTGGTTTTTCAGTGTGGGGCATTATAAAGGAATGTGTGTTTTCTTCAAAATCGCAAAACCTAGATGAACTAAAAAGCAAAAATGAAAATGCGTTTGACGTCGTTAATGAAGATAAACCTTTATTGTTGAAAATTTGTGATTCAGTTTTAAGCCGTTGGATGAAGTGTATAGACAATCAAAGTGGGCATTTTAAACACTTGAAACAATGTTAAACACTGAACAATAATAACAACTGCTATAACATTTTTAAGGTAATATGTAATTACAGTTCATACAATAAATTAGGGTTCATATAATAAACTTCTAATTCATTTGTAAAATATAAAATTGGGGGAACTGACACATGCACCACGCTGTATACAAAGCATGCAAGGCTTTCCAATAAAAAACTAAATTATCGGACGAGAAGTCGGGCGTCGTGTCTGTAAATCTAGAATTAGACTTCACAATCATTTTTATAAAATCGACTATTTCATACATAAGTTATAAAAGTAACCCATGTCTCAGTCACACTCAGTATAAGTGTGTGTCTACAAGCCTCAAATCTGAAAAATTACCGTGTGTTTGGTACTTATCACAGGTGAAGGTGACGTCATCAATATGATTAAAACTTATGTTTTAAAAAAATAACATTTTTTATCTTTGGCTAGAGAGAATGCCATTTATTAATTAATGGTGTCAAAATTTGGAAAAAAAAAACTTGTTAGAAAGCATTTGAAACAATATGACCACAAAAAGTTAATTACAGTCGAGTGTTCAAAAATTGATAGCGCTCAATATCAAAGATTCAGCACGGAAAGTTTGAACCATTTATCTAAGGGATTAAACGTTAGTTTAACAGGGGTTTTTGGTGTATATATAGTACTATATTTACGGTCGGACCTTCATCAAAACCGCAGAATGATTACGTTATATAGAATGGAGAATGCTTATGTATTATAACCTCAAAACCCTATGTCGATTTCAATTAATGATGAGATAATGAATAATGTGATTATGCGTTCTGTGATGATTTAATTGTATTGAAAGATTAATTACTTTTTTTGTTCACGTAAGACAGCCTATTATATACGACAACGAAATTAATTAGTGACGATAATGTGTCATAAAATAGTGTGATTATTACCGTTAAATTGTGCACACTTTTTACTTCTCTCTGCTACGTTCAATTTGATATTTTTATAATTAAATATGTGTGACAAAACAAGGTTATTAAACTTCTAATTGAGCTAATGAGCTCACGACAAGGTCATTTTGTTTTCAATTCAAGTTAAACCAATAACACATTTCAATACATTTTCGAAAAGTTAAATTCAGAAATGTTAAAGAAAAAAGTAAATCAATTTATATACGGAGTTTTTATGCCGTAAGAGATAACAAAGGTAATCGTTGGAAGCGACGCATGCGCATTAACAAGCCGATATTCACTGTATAGGGACAATGGAATCCAAAATTTGCACAAGGCAATGCAGATAGATGTGCCATGTATGTATATGTGCAACACATGTACATAATGGCTTTACCACAACAGTTATTGATCGGTTCGTTTTTCTTTTTTCGAAATATTCAAAATATGTTGTTACATTAAAAATTAAAATTTTTCGATGTAACTTGATTTTATCAAATCTCCGCATTTGTCGAGTCATCCATCATGATTTATCGAAAAAGCCGAGACTGAATCGACTATGTTTTATTAATGCAAAATTTTTTTATAACCTTACAGTAAGTAAAACTTCAAACACGTACGCTAATTTTAGTGACCTTTTATATAAAGCGCTTGTCATACGCAGAAATTATAATTACACGCGATTTTAGAAGGTCATTTTTTAATTTCATTCTCATTAACATGTTATCATTGTTTCATTGCCAGAATGTGTTCTGTAATTTTTATACACAGTTCGTACACTAATCAATTATTCAAATGTGCCGAAACTATTTTAAAAAATTGAAACAGTCATTGAGCAATGTGTAACGTAAACGTTTGTTCCAAAACAAATAAAACATCAATAATTATCCTCATTTCATATTCCTCATGTATAAAGAACAATAAACTTATGGCGTGCATCGGTTTTTTCGTGGAAATGCATATATATATATATATATATATATATATATATATATATATATATATATATATATATATATATATATACAATGTGTCCCAAATTCGCTTCTCTATAAAGGGATCTCGGCTTCTGTTATACTTACGGGAAAGGTTAAATCGGGAAAATTTTAGAGGAAGCTTAGAGCATTCGATATCCGGTTTGAGATTTATAATCGGTCAATTGGTTTTGAAAATATCGGCGAAAAACCGAAAATGGCGGATTTCGTTTTTCGCCAGTAAATTCGAAATGGTTAATTTGACAGCTGTCACAATGTGAGATTATTCGGACACTTTTTTAAGACGAATAAGATGACGTGTATGACATGTCACAATCGTCTTTTGTTATCCCACAATCTGCCTCAACTTTCATTTTTCTTATTGCCGCCATATTGATTTTACGAAGAGCGCAATATTTCCAGTTTAGTGATGTCTCACAACTGCATAAAAGATTAGAGTTTCATCGAAATATCACACTTTCTAAAGTTAGGTCTTATTTATTATTAGTAGGCCATGATTTATTTGTCGCAAAATAACATTAATAAATAATGTATAAAATTCTTTGAATTTTCAATAAAACATGAAATTAAATAACGACCTCTCAACAAGACAGATGTTTTGGGACAAATTCCCAGCTATGAGTGTGTTAAAAATAAAGCCAGAAAAATCGTCATTAATTTAATTAATACTTGAACCTTTGAACAACCTACAATAAAATTACAATTACAATTGATTTACAGATTTGCAAAATGACGTCCATTTACATCGAGACATTTTTGACAATTGGTGACTGTTTTTCGTACAACCCTAGCAAGTGTATTTCCATTAACACTATTTCTAAATGTAACCAAAACTCTGTCTGAGGATTTCTATGGTCGCAGGAGGATCAAACTGATAGACCTCATTCTTTGTGTGACCCCAGAGGTAGAAATCCAAGGGCGAAAGGTCAGGAAATTTAGGAGGCGAAGATATTGGACCATTTAATGCAATAATTCTTTCATCAAACTGCTCCCTTAAGAAGTTCCTGACTTGAATGGTGTTGTGTGCCGGACATCCATCCTGTTGAAACCAGGTTCTTCTGAACTCATCTTCGGTGAGAGTAGCTCGTAAAGCGGGCACTACCTGGTTTCGCAAAAGCTCTAGGTACCTCTGTCCGTTTAAGTTATAGTCAAACAAAAATGGTCCTATACGTCGATTTCCTGCAATGATTAATAATTTATAATACATAGGTGCCCAATTAAAATAGGTAAGTTAGATTAAATTACCAATAATCCCACACCAAACGTTACTTCCAAATCTGGTCTGTAGATGTCTCTCTGCCACTTCGTGAGGGTTTTCTACAGCCCAATGATGAATGTTGTGCTTATTAAAAACTCCAAAATTCGTAAACCTACTCTCATCAGACCACAAGACATGATTAACAAAATCGGGATTTTCATTACACATTCTAGTATACCACTCACAGAAGCGCATTCGTCGTGGAAAATCAGTTTCCTTAAGTCCTTGAATTATTGTGGGTTTGTATGGATAGTAGTTATTCTTTTTCAACACTCTTTCCACCGTTGATTTTGACACACGAATTTCCCGTTCTACCGTTCTTACCGATGCACTGGGGTTTTCGTTGACAGCTTGTAAAATGTTTCTGTCACGATTTCATTATCAATATTGTATCCGCTTTTAGGTTGTTCGAAGGCCCCATAGTTAATTAAATTAATTACAATTTTTCTGAAGTGGGTTTAATGAGGCTGCCGTCGTTCGGGGTACATCTCCAAATACCTCGCTGAGGTAATGTCGGCGTTTCTGTTTGACTGCAGGTAAAGCGCTAACATGTCAAACTTTTCTTCATTTGAATAGGAAATACCGGCCATTTTCAACAGGTTTTACAATTTGTGTGTCACGTTTATGATTTTAATGACAGAAAATCGTACTACTTATGAAAACACTACTTTGAATTATTTAACGTCAAAGTCAGAGCCACCTTATATGGAAAAAATGAAACCCAATTTTACTGACAAATAAATCATGTCCTACTAATAATAATAAATAAGACCTAACTTTAGAAAGTGTGATATTTCGATGAAACTCTAATCTCTTATGCACTAAACTGGAAATATTGCGCTCTTTCAAAAAAATCGAAAAATCCAATATGGCGGCAATAAGAAAAATGAAAGTTGCGGCAGATTGTGGGATAACAAAAGACGATTGTAACATGTCATACACGCCACCTTATTCGTCTTAAAAAAGTGTCCGAATAATCTCACATTGTGACAGCTGTCAAATTAACCATTTCGGATTTACTGGCGACAAACGAAGTCCGCCATTTTCGGTTTTTCGCCGATATTTTCAAAACCAATTGACCGATCGTAAATCTGAAACCGGATATCGAATACTCTAAGCCTCCTCTAAAACTTTCCACACTTAACCTTTGCCGTAAGTATAACAGAAGCCGAGATCCCTTTATAGAGAAGCGAATTTCGGACACATTATATATATATATATATATATATATATATATATATATATATATATATATATATATATATAGTGTAGAATATTAAAAAATCCTTAGTTTGGTTACTAAACATGTGTCAGGAAATGCCCCCTTAAGAAGAGACGACCCTATAAAAGTGGCTCCAAAAATCTTTTTTTTTATTATCTTTGAAACGGTTTAAGATACCTAAATGAAATTTAGTCCACAAATACCTTTGATTAGGTCATAAAAGATAGTGTTGACAAATTTTTAATATTTTGTATAGGAGCGTCGCTAAAGGGGAGTTGCCACTTATTTTGCCCCCAAACTTTTTCTTATGGGGATATTTTTAATTTTTTGGGCAAAAATAGTACTTTTTAAACCATTTGCCACAAAAAAGATACTTTTGTTGAAAGTTCAAAAAATTACTGGTTTTGGACGTTTTAGCAAGTAGCTGACCGAATTAATAAATTATTTTAAAATGAAACAATTAATAATTTTCATGTGCGAGAACGAACTACCTCAGGGATTAATGATTGATTCAGAAACAGGTATGAGGTAAAGATATTGTAAATTATTTAGAACTTAAAAAAGGTTTTAATTGTATGACATTAACACAGAACATGTAAAGGAAACAATTTAAAAAAAAAACAACAAATAACACAAAATAGAAAAAAAATTGAATAAGTAGGGTTTTTTACATTAAATGTTCGAAATGCCCACCATTTTCACGAATACATATCGTAAACGTTTTTCTAGTGAAAACGTAATCCTTTGGAGTGGCCGTGGTTCTTGAATTAACATTCTTAAATTATTTTCAACTCTCGCTTGAAGTTCTTCAATGGAATTTATTTCGCTTGAATATACTTTTTCCTTAACTAAACTCCACGCATCAAAATCCTAGAGATTTAGGTCAGGGGACCTTGCTGGCCAGTGGATAGGAGCTTCAGGACCTCGACCAAACCAACGATCTGGAAAATGTTCGTTGAGCCATCTTCTAGCTTATCTACTGAAATGAGGTGGAGCACCATATTTCCTCGTAGATCACGGGCAAATATCTTCTAATAGCGGAAACAAATGATTATCCAAAAATTCATAGTAAACATCACCATTTAAATTTTCATCAAAAATATGGTATGCAACGAGGCGGTTGCCTATTGAAGCAGCTCATACAATCAACTTAAAATTATCTTGATAATGCGTTACATGTTTACCCTTTGGATTTTCCTCTGCCCAGAAGTGACTGTTATGACTATTAAACATACCTGGTCTAGTAAAATTGATTCACCGGCGAAAAGAATATTTTGTAAAAAATCAAGCTTCTGTCCCATTCTTTCTTGTAATAATTCGCAAAAATCTCTTCTCAAAAAAAGATCTTCAGGTAATAATTCTTGTACGTGCCTATAGTGAAACGGGAGCAATAATTGTTCTTTTAATACACGATGTACACTAGAAACACTTGAGTTCTTGTCCTTGCCACATTTCTTACACTTATCGTAAATATTTTCTCTTGTTTGAGGAATTCTTGCCAGAATTTACCTTTTTTTGGCACTGCCTCACTAAATTAAAAAATGTTTTTTAAATCCGGAACACTTCTTGGACATTTATCCGCATATCTTCTTTTCGCTGCTTTAGCATTTCCATCACATTCCCTTAATGTTAACAACAAATCGGTATAGTCAATATTAGTGTACACATTCATTTTCAAAATTTTTAAAAGCGTTATTACTTGTTAACCTACTATATCCACCATAATAGCAATAAAACAAAATAAAAAAGCATCTTGGTTTCTTAGAATTCGAGTTAGAAGTAAGATCAGCGATCTAACTAACGAATATTGATATAAATAGATATCTCAATAGTTAATATAACCATACAGGAAGTACGAAGTAGAGCAAAACACTTATCGACTATTTTAGCTGCTCATGTTTTCATGTCCTTAAGCGCAAGTGCCAGAGTTATTCCATAAATGTAAGTAAGAATATATAGCCCTATACAACCTTCTTTCAGAAAATGCATACGTAGCCATTCATAATTTTCAACCTACGCATTATTCCGTAGTAATAATCTAGAAAATCAGAATATCAAAAACATGCACAACAATCAGTACTTACTTCTTTCAAATTTCAAACCAT
Organism: Vesta saturnalis; assembly: GCA_036346205.1. NCBI lineage: Eukaryota > Metazoa > Arthropoda > Insecta > Coleoptera > Lampyridae > Vesta > Vesta saturnalis. Next base: position 816,440 of record JARFJB010000994.1, on the reverse strand, counting down.
ATTAAAATCAAAACTATGATTTTTGCGTCTTCGAGCCTTTAAATGCCTTTATTCGTTTGTCCATTTCGACTATTTTTCAGCAATTTTTTTCGTTTTTTTTTCGTTAAGCAATGCAGTGCTTCATATGAATTCCTTTAAGGTTAACTGGTAAGCTTAGTTCCACTTGTAAGATTTTATTTTTCGGCCCATTTAATGCATGTTTTCTTGGAGGTCTCCAAAGCAGCCGTTTACACTCAAATCAGTTTTCCAAATAAGCCAAAGGTACCAAAGTAGGTGAATACGGTGGTCGCTCATAAACTGGTCGAAGACTTTGGACTGGTTTTTGCTCTGGACTAATCAAATCCATCATCAATCTCAAAGTTTTTCGGCTACCAGTTCATTGCGCAGAATATAAACTACCCGTTCGTAAAAGATTCGTATAGAATCCTTTACTTAATCGGTTTTCCAAAATAGTATCTTGGATTTTGTCAACGATTTCTGGTTGCCCAGAACGTGCGTTATTAGGCGTGCGTAGGTCTTGCTCGAATTTCGCTATACAAAATGTGATGGTAGAAACTGAAGAGATCTAACTTTATTTATTTTTTAAACACACGCGACTGGGAGAGCGTACGTACTTACCAAAAACTCGCGAATTGCAATTGTTTTTTATTCACATGAAAGAGCTGCGCAATGTATTAAAAATATTCGGAAAATGTGCATTGTCTAATGGTACCTTCGGACACTTTGAAATTCCTCTTCGTATATGAAAATCATAGGAGATTAAATTTGAATGTTATAGCTGTCAAAATATACAGGGTGTTATAAATTTGAAGTTGAGCATTGCTACCTCGGCAATGCTAAATATTATGTTGTTGAGGCTTGTTTGTGAAACAAATCGGTTTACTGCACAAGAAGCGAATACAAATTTAGAGAATTATAGTGTTCTTGGGCATTTTGATGCCGCAGGGTATACTTCAAAAACCCAAACAAGAGTGGTATTAATCAAAAAAAGAAATCATATCGTCGCCTATTTTCGGAAATGTTATGCGAAAAGACACGTTTCGACTTTTAATGAAATATCTATATTTTAGTGATAATGAATATTTTGGTCCATGAACACATCCATCGCCGAAATTGTTCAAACTGTATATAGTTGTTGCGTACTTGCGAAACAAATTTAAAAATGGGATAGTGCTAGTTAGAGTCGATGAAAGCCTTTCACTATTCAATGGTCTCGGGGATGGAAGCAGTATATTCCTCTAAAAGGATCAAGATTAAGGATCAATGCCTTTGTTATTTGTGAACCTACTACGAGATTATTTGGAATTTCTTGTTAGATACTGGTAAAGACAACCCATTTATGGATAAGTATAAAGAGTTCCCTTTATCAACAAAATCTGTTCTTCATTTTATGGACGATTTATTACAAAAAGGATACTATGTCACGTTCATATACGAGACTTTACGTATCAATCTGCAAACTTTTCCAAAACAAAACTAAAAAAAGGAGAAACGGAAGCTTACCAGAGAGTAAAGGTAATGGCAATGAAGTGGCAGGACAAAAAGTTAGTATGTACAAATCGTAATGCGAACAAAGAAGTTAAGAGTGAAAAAAGAGGAAATAATAAAACCAGCATTAATAGTAGATTATAAAAATACAGTGTGCGGGTTGATCGTGCCGATCAAGAATTGTCTTATTATGAAAGTACCAGAAAACAACAAAAAAGTTGTTCGCTACCTTACAAACCAGTTGAGTAGATTGGGTCCTTGATGTTCGAATCTTAAGCGACTGACAATGTCCCACATTCCACCAAATATTACCAAAAAAGAGCCTCGATGACGATGATCAGTTTGTTGTTCGAAATGAGACGCGAATGGCAAGGTGCGAAAAGAAACAAGAACCTGGTGTGAAGACTGTGAAGTTGGCTTGTGGATCTCCCGCCTGTATAAGTATTTTTAGAAAAATATGTTTTCTTTATATTAAATAACTTTGATTTAAACCTGCAAAATAAATAGACCTTTATACAAAAATAATTTTATAATAAAAAATTACTATCATTTTTTTACGTTGATATGAGTCTGGGACCTGCGGTTATAGCGTTAATAAAGTTTACGTATTATGCCTCCTGATGGTTAAAAAGTGAAATAAAAAATCCAGGTCCCTATTTACAAATTAATGATATAATAATGTATTTTGAAAACGAAACGTCAAAATTAAAAAAGGGTAGCCATAACTTATGGATCATTAAAAAATATTGTAATAATGTGCTTGTTTTTGAGACATTTACAAACGAAAGCATAAAAAATTAGAAACGAAAATGTTCGTTTTTTTCCGAATATTTCAGATAGGCTTCAGATACTTAAATTTTCGAAGACGCAATTAGTTCGTTATCTGATTTCTTTACGAAAATCTAACCAACTTTGTATCTCTTACTATAGCCGACATAGCAATGCTCGTACCTCGAATGTGTAACACCCTATATGTATCACACTAAACAAAAATGTTTAATTTTACATATTTTCAATTCAATTTTGACCATAATTTTATTGATTTTAGTGAGCATCATCAGTATTTATAAAAAAAAAGATTGCAAAGATTAACACTAATTTAGTGACTGCATATAAACACATCAGTAAAACAGTTTATCTTATCCACAATTATAATTGTGGGCAAGCCAAAGTGTTTTACTGATTTGTTATATTTAATTACATAATAATAGATATTTATGTATTAAGGGCATAATCTACAATTATGCCCGTGGTACATACAATGTTTTATTTTATTTTGCACCACGAAACTGGAACAAAATATTAAAAAGATTCAGTATTTTCGGCAAATTTTTAAATGCAAATGCAGTGAAATAAAGTCGACAGTAGGCTAATTTGTTGTTACTAAGATACTGTGATATAGCTAGTATATATCATGTCATATGTTTGCTGTCAATCATGCTGCTTAGCATCAATGACATTTCCGTGCTATAAAGACCACATTACGCCCGCATTTGGAGGCGTATAAAGAACATTATGGTGGCAAAATAAAATAAATATTTATATCATTATTTTATACAGCCCATTATTCTTAACTTAAAAAATATTTGCTACTATAAACTTTATACAGGGTGGACCCAAAGAATCAAATAATGGCTTTAATTTTGTTAATTGTAAAGTTACGAAAGAATGTTCAATATAAAAGTTGTTTGGTTCATTACCATCATGTTTTGAATTGTTTAGTTTGTTGGTGACTCTTCTTTTGTTTTGTTGCTATGACAATCATCTTGTTTTTATTAATGGCACCCATACTTTTTTGTCATATTTGAAACAAGCATGTTTTTCTCTATTCAGTCATAAAATTTTGCAAATATTGAAAAAAAAAACGCGATAATAAACATATTTATTATGACACAATTACAACTAAATTAATTAATTTTACAATACTAAAATCTGGAAAAAATTAAATATTTCAAGAGTAACGAAGGTAGACCAAATACAAAAAAATAGCAATACTAAATCAAATGTTCAAACTGAGCTCCGTTGACTGCCAAGAAATAACCTAAGCGGCATTTAAATTTTACTGTAGTAGGTCCGTGTAACACCTCTACAAGTACTCTGTGCATTTCGGCAGTTATTCACACCTTTAAGTCGTCCAAATTACGTGGTCTTTGTTTGAACACGTTAGTTTTTACATCCGGACATCTCGCAGGCCACTCAATAGATTCTCTTCTGCCGACCCATCGAAAAACATTATTTAAGTATTCTCTAACAGGAACCGCAAAATGTGGAGGAGCTCCATCGTGTTATAAGAAAAGTCTTTTGTAAATCCTTCCATTTTCACCCGATAATAATGCGGTGATCGCAGGTATGGCATGAGTTTGAATCAGTTGAAGATATCGATCAGCAGTTAGTGTTTCATAAAAAAAAATGTCTTATGATGCCCTCTTACAATGCCCGTTCACCCATTTATTTTTTTCGAATATTGTGTGTGTGCAACCAGTGTGAGTTTGTTTTCGCCCAATACTGTCAATTATGTCGATTTAAAGTTCCGTGTAAAATAAAGGTCTATCAAAATCATATTCATTCAATTCATGTACATACTAATTGAACCTTTTTAAAGTCTAAGCACGGAATTGGTTAATTTCTAACTCTGCCGCTACTTCCCTAGTTGAGACTTCTGCGTTTCTTCAATTGCCAACATAACATCTAAAGCTTTTTCCTCACTGGTTGCCGATTTTGGTCTACCAGTTCTTTTCACATCTTCAACGCTACCAGTTTCTCGAAATTCTTTAATTACTTGAGAGATTGTTTGTTGAGTATCTGTGTAAATTCCGCTGAATACATTAGACACTTCGCTTTGAGTCCTCTTCCTATCTCCGTACCCGTAAATCATTAATATTCTAATACGTTGTTTCTCACCCAAACGTGCCATGTCTTCAAAATTATAAGAATCAAGAATGTTGATCAAAAACTTTGCTTTAAACCAACAATAATTATTTATTGTTCCTTTGTATAAATTTAATTGTCAAATTTCCATGACAGTCTTTACCAAAAGTAATGTATTTGGTTAATAACTGTATGACTTTTTCCATAGCAATCTTGATTATACGCGACAGAGTCGTAATAAATATTTTTTTTCTTGTTTATTTTTTCAAAAATTGCAAAATTTTATGACTGAATAGAGAAAAATATGCTTGTTTCAAAACATGTATGGTAATGAACCAAACAATTTTTATATTGAAATTAAACTCATTATTTGATACTTTTGTAGTTAAGCATTTGCTTAACATACTCGTACTGATCACAAACTTTGATCAACAACAAATGAGTCACTTCTTTTTCTGTATTTAAAAATCTGGAAAATAGTTTAGCGAATTTAGTAGCAATCTTTATTAGGCACAACATTTATGTCACATTGAGCAATTTTCACTTTTTTATGACAAAAAATTCACAACCTACCAAAATACGATGAAGTATTGAATTTCTATAAAGCACGTGGTAATAAATATTGTTTGCCATCAATCCATCGCATAAAGCATTTTTGTAGTTTGATGAATGTCTTTTTGTATAGGATTCGCTAAATCTAATTTTGATTTGAATTTGAATTCAAAGCCTCAACTTAAAATTGTGAGTAATAATGTAAAACTTACTTTATATTTCATACAGCGAAAGACGCGGAAGAAGATCGATCGATGAAAGTTAAGTGTACTTTTATTTCTAAAATCTCGAAACGTTCTGTAGATTTTATTGTAAATTACCCACCTTATTTTAAACAAATTTCATTAGTCTATTTTAAATTCAATTGTTTCTCGATGACAGTAACTGTCAATTGTCTTGTTTCTTTTATTTAACGCCAATTAACGTAAGAGTCAGTCTAATAGAACTCGGGTTGATGGAACGTGGAATGTGTTTTGAAATCATTTATAAACATAATTATGCGTCAATGATACTCAGAACATGTTGATGGTTACGCAAATTCAATATTAATAAAATTAGGTCTACTAATTCCGATTGCCAGCATAAAAAGTATGTCAACAAAAACCGGGTAACCTATAAAATCTCGTTATTATTTAATAAACCACTTAACAAGTTATACTTTTAAGTGAAATGTAAATTAAAAATACAATTAAGTATGCTAACGAGTTATTGAAATAACTTTAATGTATTAATATGTACCTACGATCGGTTTGACATTTACCATAACTTTAGGAGGAAATGCGAAAAAGCTCTTTAATTTATTCAACTGACAATTTCATTTTCGCATCTTTTGTAGAAAAACTAAGAGTCTTTGACAAAATCAATTAACCATTAAAGCGGTCCCTTATTCTATCCAAGTTGAGAATTGAGATCCGGAATTAGATCACAAAACGAACCCTCCTCTCCACCCACACTACATTATAATTACAAATAACCGAACTTGGAGAAGTTCATTAACGATCTATAGAAGCTTATGCTATATGGGAGAGACCCCCTTACTCTTTTAGACTATATTTTAAACAAAGTGTTTGTAAATGCAACCACACGATAATATCAACTTAAAATAGCTTGGAATATCCGGAATTTGAGCGTCACAAATATGCGGGCGATACGCCACACACAACAGCAGGCTATTCTATTTTGACTGCTCGTTCTACCTAAAATACTACATCCTAAATTTGCGTACGAATACAAAAACTAAATGCGAAGGTTTCGCAAAAATAAATTGTCGAAAAATACACTGCTTTGTTCATTTTTAAAATGTTACAGTTATAATTAAAAGCAGAAAACTGAAAGAAGTTAAAAAAAGATTAGTATCCAAAGTTTTCGGTTAATTTGTGTTGAAAAATGAATTAGCAAAATGCTAAAACGCAACAAACACAAATATATATATATATATATATATACAGGGTTTTCAAAGTTAAGTCTGCACTATTGCTAACTTTATTGTTAATAGAGCTACGTAGTCGGTTAAATTAGCAAAGTAGTGTGTTACGCTGATTACTATGATGGAAAAAGAAAAACAATTGAAAGTCGCATTCTCGAAAAATCGACGAAAACATACTTTTTTTCTAATGGAACACCCTGTATACATATTCTCAGTCGATAGAGAATTAAATTCTGAGCAAAAGTGGTCATATGGATTTCTATCTTACAGTAAAAAATAAGGGAGATTTTGGCGATTTTTTAATTTCATCATGTAGGCTATGATTCGAAAGTAATCCTTTATTTTATGAATTTCAAACACGCTCTAAATAATGGATAATTGACAGGTCTTAAATTAAATACTGGAAAAGGTCTCCTCTTTATTCCATACATTTTTCTACGTGTTTATAAACACGTCTTGTGGCCTTCGAAATAGTTCTAGCATCAATACTGTTAATAATATGAATAATCGTTAGTTGGAGTTCGATATTTGTATAACGTCTTTTACACAATTCATTTTTTAAATATTCCTACAAATAAAAGCCCAAAGGGGTTATGTACGGATACCGAGGAGGCCAGCGAACAGGACCATTCGTAGCTAAGCATCCATTACCAAAAATTTCTGAATGAAAAATAGACAATCACTTTTGAATCAAGCGTATTTGATGAAATTCAAAAATCGGCAAAATCTCCCTTAATTTTTACTGTAGGATAGAAATGCATATGACAACTTTTACTCAGAATTTAATTCTCTATCGACTAAGAATATTGTATACAGGGTGTTCAAGTAGAAAAAAGTATGTTTTAGTCGATTTTTCGAGAATGCGATTTTCAATTGTTTTTCCTTTTCCACCATCGTAATCAGCGTAAAAATATACACTACTTTGCTAATTTAACCGACTTCGTAGCTCCATTAATAAGAAAGTTAGCAATAGTGCAGACTTAACTTTGAAAACCCTGTATATATATATATATATATATATATATATATATATATATATATATATATACACAGGGTGTCCCAACAATTTGGGGGTGGACGATTACGTAGATACTGTTGATTTAATAAAAAATCTTATAACGAGGAGCATTTTGTAAAAATATTTTTGTATATACAGGGTGTTGTCCCATTTTCGAGTACTACACTAAACTTTGTTTTTTTTTAATGGAATTTTGAATTCTCTGTTAAATGGTGAGCAAAATGATATAAGGTACTATGGATCTACGACTAACGGTTCCTAAGTTATTGATATTTCTATGTAAAAAAATTAGTCCATTAAGTAGGCTCCTGTTCCGTCATCTTGAAAGATATCTGAGTGAAATTTTGGGATTTGCATTTCTTTGCATATACAGGGTGATCTATTTTGCTCAAAGTTAATTTTCTCACACTCTGTATTATAGATTCCCAAGTGTTTGAAGTATTTGAATTTGTCACAATATAAAATAAATAAAGACAATGTCATAATTCACATAACAAACAAAAATGAAACAGTGTTAATTGCTATAAAACCGTGAAGCTATAGGTTTATGACACAATTCAACATTTTGCACTATAAAAGAGCAACGCTTAACAATTATTTACTCATAGAACTGCATATAAACTTAACTTAAACTTTAAAATGGAAGTAAAGAACACAATGAATTACAAATTTTATATTAAATGTTTAAAACTGTTTCATTTGCAGCATTGCACATTGTCAACCGCCTAGTAAAGGTTGCTTAGATATTTTGAAGGGTGCTTCTTCGAATGCTTCGAAAAGCCTCAGTAATTCGAAGGCTTGTTTAGTAGGCAAATTCCTATACACCTCCTGTTTCACATATCCCCACAGAAAAAATTCTAGGGAGGGTGAGATGGGGTCATCTCGCTGGCCAAACAATGGGATGGGACCACCGCGACCTATCCAGCGATCTTCGCGCCAATTTTGTAAAAACCGACGTACCCGATTATGGTAGTGCTGCGAGGATCCATCATGTTGGTAATACATAACTTGTGGAGTATGTAGATTCACATTTTCAAGCAACTGTGGCAAATATTCTTGAAGGAATTGCAGATATCTTACGCCCGTCAGGGAACCACCGAAAAAGAAAGGTCCTATTACATCAGTATTGATAATACCACCCCACACAGTCACAGTCCACTGATGTTGGTAATCTACTTGTCGTACCCAGTGTGGATTTTCAACGGAGTAATAGTGACTATTATGATTATTAACGACTCCTATGCTATTAAAACTTGATTTCTCGCTAAATAGCACAAAGTAAACAAAATTGGCTTGTTGGTTAATTTGGTACAGAATAATATTGCAAAATGAGACAGGACTTGCGAAATCTTGCGGTCGTAGGCTTTAATGCAAACCCAAATGGTATGAGTGATATTTATGTTTGCTTATAATTCTTTGTATTGAACTTTTGCTCAGATCTACTTGTACCGCAATCTGACGAACACTTAGGATTTTCCTTTAAATTTAATAAGACTGTCAACTCGTTTTCTTCGTTTGCAACTGTACGATTTTCTACATCTCTTTTTTTGTATACTAGGGTTGCTATTTAAGTATTGAGAATAGAAAGAATAAACAAATAAATTTGATGAAAAATATTTTTATTGCTTTTCAAAATAATCGCCTTTAAGATCTATACACTTTTGCATGCGATTGAACCACCCTTCAAAGCACTTTGTCCAGTCAGAAGATGGTAGCTCTAAAACATGCGTTTTGAAGGCCTCAACTGCTTTTTCGGGCGATGAAAATCGTTGTCCACGCAGTTTATCTTTAATTAGTGAGAACAAGTGATGTGTGTGAGTTGGCATTGTCGTGATGCAAAATGATTCGTCGTGTTGGGTTGGTTTCTCTCAATTTACCGAAAACTTCAGGTAAACAAATGGTCGTATACCACGCTGAATTAACGGTCTTTTGATTTTACGAGAGCCACAGTTACCACAGGACCGGTTTTCGTGAAGAAAAACACCACTATTTGCTTCCTAACGCTTCGAGAACGAACAAATTTTGTTGGCTTTGGTTCACATTGAAACACCCAAACTGTGGACTGGCCTTTTCTTTCTGGCTCATACGCATAAATCCACGACTCGTCACCTGTGACGATGTTGTATACCGCTTTGGATGCACCACAGTTGTATTTTGAAATCATTTTACGGCACCAATCGCCACGAGCATTTTTTTGAGCATCTGTCAACAAATGTGGAATCCAACGTGCACACAGCTTCCGAACACACAAATGTTCGTGCAAAATCTTATGTATGCTGGTCATACTAATGCTTAAATATCTCTCGATTTCGTGATATGTCACATGACGATCAATTGCTGTCGGTTCAGAATATGTTATTCCAAAATCAAAAAAAGCTAAAACCAAGGCGGACCAAATTTTAGACAGAGTATCGGCAGCTTTGGATTCAACCGACAAGTTTGAGATAATTGGTAAAAATTTTGCTAATAAGCTCCGAGACTGGCCGAAAGAGACTGCAGTCATAGCAGAAAAATTGATGACGGATATATTATTTGAAGCACAACTGGCAAATTTAACTCGTTAATCTAGATAATCTAGATTAACAATTAATCATTCATACTCTGAAAATGTTCAATCTACCAACGCTTCGTTATATTAAAATTACAGAGTGTATAACTATCACGTAATAATAAAATATATACAACAATATTTACCTTTAAGTAGTCATTTTTTAAAAACCATATACAGGACACGACAAGTTTCAGGTATGATTCGACCTAATGCCTGAGGTGAGATTACCGTTGTATATTTCAAGTCTGCGTCGTAATTTCTGCCACTTGCTATATACCGTACCGTAGCAGTTAGTTGTTCATGATTCGAAATTGATTTTCTTAATGGGGTATCTTTCTTCTCAATGAAGGGAGTCACTAGATATAACAATTCTAAGTAAGTTTCCTCATCCATACGCAAATAATTAAACCAGTCACTTTTTTCTAATTGTAATTCGACCAACAAATTTACGTGTGGCAATTGTTCTCTTTTTAAAAGCCAATTTTTGCACCATTTGGAACGTCTTTTTCTTATTTTTCGTTTTGCTGCCAAAGCTGCCGCCACTGCCAATAAATATTTTCGTTCCATTAGGACGATTAAAACTAAGTAATTAAAATTGCGGTGTACGACCAATTCGTTCCTGCAATCTTGCGCGCACAATTTTACTGTCACTAGTAAAATTGTCTGGTAACATCGTAGTGTATGGCGGCCTTAATAAGCATATAAAATCAAGCTTATTTTACCGTTTACCAGGCAATTGTAAGAAATTGTATGTTTAGTGGCATATCACTAATCTTTTTATACAAGACACCATTTTTAAAGCTCGAGGTGCCAGCGAGAGCTGTAAAGAAGCTGAAATGAATACAATGTGACAGTGCAAGAGTATCGTACGTTACTTTTTGTGTTCTTTCAAAACGTGTAAAAATTCAGATTAAATGTGATAATTTTTTCAGAACAAACAATTTATATATTTGTTTATACAGGGTGTTACAAAAAAGTAGGCCAATCCGTTAACTACATATTCTTTGGGACAAAATAAGGGGACTCTTCTTATGTCACTTTTCATTTGAACGCTTCCTATTCGATATATAAGGTGTCAAACTTCACTTTTTAGAAGTGTATTTTTTTATTATCTCTGGTGTGTTTAAAGATATCGTTTTCAAATTTGGTACAAATCTTACTCTTTTCTAAGTGAACCTTCTGTATGATTTTAAGTAAAAAATTCGAAGAACTAATAGAAAAATAAGAGGGGTGTGGTAACCTTTAACCCCCCATTTTTTTCTGACGAACGCCTATGAACGTCGCATCCATCTTTTGTAATAGTTTGATGATTTATCTAACATTTTTGGCTCTTGTAAACTTTTGATTTGATGCTTCCTTTATGACATACTTTTAGTTATTCGACTAGGTGTTGCGATTTTTTAAAAAAAATTTTTATTTTATTAATCAGAATAAATTCATAATAATAACTTAAAACAATCAATTGTGCTAATAATTATAACACGAAGTTGGATGAAAATAATTAAATTAAATGTTCGATGTGTACACCGCCTTCGCGAATGCACCTTCGGGCTCTTTTTATAACTGAAAACCGAATATTTTGGAAAATATTCGGTTTCAATATAAATACCTCCTTCTGCGATGCGATCCCTCAATTTATTATGCAAAATAAATTTAAAAATAGGCTTATCTTAAAGTTCGTAACAATATTTGTCAATTACTTCTCTTGTGTTTTAGCTTTATTTGCAACGGTTTCAAAGATATTTGAGTTTGAAAATTCGGCTAATTTTTAGTTTTTTCTAAATAACTACGAAAGTTGGCAACACTGATCAAAACTCAAAACGTCATTTGATTGGTCTTGAAATTCTGCCCAATATTGCTAATTTAATCGACTCTGTAACTGTTATAATAACAAAGTTACCCATAGAAGCTTAGTTAATAATTCAATACTACGTCGCATACTAAAAAATGTAATGTTCGATGCGTCCACAGCCTTCGCGATTGCACCTTTTTATTTTTTTAAATAATTGAAAACCTAATATTTTTTATACGTCTTGTCAAATGTTTGTCAAATTAATCGTTGTAAAAATTTCGAACGACTATTGAGTTCAAACGCTAAACTGAATAATAAAGTATGGCCAATAGAGAGAATATTTTGTAATTTTCTGAAATGACTGATATGATTTTAATTATGGGTAAGATTTCAAATAAAATCTCTAGATTGTACATTTTGAATAACCATTCTCACTTTAGGAAAATGTGATTCTAATGCTAGTTTAGTTTCAAGGCGTTATGCAGAAATGTATCCAAATCGGTATCACCCAAAAAGGAAATTTTTCTTAAGTTTAGTACGCCGCCTAAGAGACACTGGAAAATTCAAACAACGAATAGGAACATGTGGACGGCCACGTAAACTTACACCAAATCAAGAGGAACACATTTTGCAAATAGTTGAACAAAATCCGGGTACTAGTACTAGGATTATAGCTCGACAGATTGGAAATGATATAAATTCGACAGACGTGCATAGAATTTTAAAACGTCACTCATTACATCCATATCATGTGCAAAGGGTACAGAACTTATTGCCGCAAGATTTTCAGGCAAGAAACATCTTTTGCAACTGGCTCTGTAATGAAAATAACCATAACCGCCGGTTTGTTAGATTCATTTTATTTTCGGATGAATCCACAACACCCATGTTTGGGCAGATGAAAATCCAAGAGCTCTTGTAGAGACCAGTCATCAAGTAAATTTTAAAGTAAACGTGTGGGCAGGAATTTTAGACAATTTTCTTTTAGGTCCGGTATTTTTTCCACCAAACTTAAATGCCGAACATTTTTAATTTTTTTTACAAAATGAGTTTACAAATGTACTTGATGGCGTACCTATTCGTCAAAATATGTGGTTTCAACTTGACGGAGCTCCGCCACATTATGGCAATAATGTTCGGAACCTACTTGAACCAATATTTCCCTAATCACTGGATTGGGCGGGGACAGGATGCGCTTATTCATTGGCCACCTCGTTCCCCCGACTTAAATCCACTGGACTGGAGTTTTTGGGGATTCATGAAATATTTTGTTTATACGGTTCCAATAATAAATCAAAATCAATTGAGGGATCGCATCGCAGAAGGTGCAGAGGTATTTACACTGAAACCGAATATTTTCCAAAATATTTGGTTTTCAGTTATAAAAAGAGCCAGAAGGTGCATTCGCGAAGGTGGTGGACACATCGAACATTTAATTTAATTATTTGCATCCAACTTCGTATTATAAGTATTAGCACAATTGATTCTTTTAAGTTATTATTATGAATTTATTCTGATTAATAAAATAAAAAAATTGTTAAAAAAATCGCAACACCTAGTCGAATAACTAAAAGTATGTCATAAAGGAAGCATCAAATCAAAAGTTTACAAGAGCCAAAAAATTTAGATAAATCATCAAACTACTACAAAAATTGGAAGCGACGTTCATAGGCGTTCGTCAGAAAAAAATGGGGGGTTAAAGGGTACCACACCCCTCTTATTGTTCTATTAGTTCTTTGAATTTTTTACTTAAAATCATACAGAAGGTGCAATTAGAAAAGAGTAAGATTTATACCAAATTTGAAAACGATATCTTAAAACACACCCGAGATAACAAAAAAATACACTTCTAAAAAGTGAAGTTTGACACCCTGTATATCGAAAAGGAAGCATTCAAATGAAAAGTGACATAAGAAAAGTCCCCTTATTTTGTCCCAAAGAATATGTGGTTAACGGATTGGCCTACTTTTTTGTAACACCCAGTATACAATAGTATTATGCATCGACATAACCGAACACAAAAATTTGTTTATACCTAGTACAGTGTCTCTTATACCTTCATGCCGCGCTTAATTTTCTATCTTGAGAAACAACGATGCTCTTAATACACAAATAGCTACCACGTGCAATTGACGTTCACAAAATAAAATGAATAATTAACACTTATGGTAAAGCACTGTTTTCTATAATAAATCATGCTTGATCAACGATCTTGTTCATTTACACTTTTAATGTCAGTTACAAGATGCAGTAGATTACACAAATGCGTATCTACATCTTGTATAATAATTAATATATTTATTTATACAACTCAACGTTTGTAAAACATGATTTATTTCAAGGTTAAATACCACTATAAAACAAACATTTATCTTTAATTAAGTTTTACAATACACAATATTAAAATTTACTTTCTGATCATTTTTCATTAAACATGACAAAGATATTTGTATTCTAAAAGATGCTATAAAAATAAAAACTAAAAGTTATGATTTTCCTGTTAGTAATGAAATCAAATATCACAATGTTTAGCCTCGACTTCTATATAATTTTTATATAATAATAGATAAAAAAGTAGGTCGCAATATTCTAGGTTTAAAAAATGAAATTAAAAACGTAATGACGTAAATAGAAAAACACAATTTTTAATATAGATATCGAAAATTTCTTTTGTTAAAATAGGGGAGATACAATCTTACCACCAGTTTTAGTTTCAAATTGGGGAGAAAAAAAAAACAATAAAAAAGGTTACGTTGCTTACCTTTATATAATAATTCCTAGGGTAGTTATTTGGAGTTCTTGATAGTCCATTCAATCTGAAAACAAAGAAAAGCGTTTTAGTATAAAGTAGGTCAGTTTCGAATTAAAGTTACTAAATGGGAGAAAAAAAGCGAACACATTAAAACGGGAAAATTTCCTACAATCGACGAAAATTCATGAGAACACAAAAAACAATTACTAAAACGTCTAGAATAGCCTGTTGTGAGTTAAAGGGAAAAAAGAAAGAAAAATCCTTTATAACAAGATTGTTTGCTTTGGAATTTTGTAGACTCTTAAAAATCGATTTTAATAAACGTTGTATCATTCTTTTGTATTTTGCTTGTTCAAGTTTAATTAGAAAGCAAACGTATTTGATATACTTTGCATTGTTTTCAAATGTGTAAACTTATCTTACTCCCTTATTATCATACAATTAAGAGAACGTTTGCGGATAGCTAAGATACACTAATTAAAATTCACATTCAGGTTTTACGAAAACAAAAGAAGTAAAACAAAGTGAACATAATTTTATTACGATCGAAGACTTCCACAAATTCTAAAACACAAATTGCATGTTTTAAATTACTTCGCTGAAATACATAACATAAAATGCCAGATCTAAAAATAGATAAATGCATATTTTCTTTAAATTAATGTTTTTAGAATTGGAAAGAACGTTTAGCTACAGAAAATCGTAATCTTTGTCATTTTGATTCTCTTTCTTCACAAAATCACAGATAAAAGGGTGATGCCGATGATAACCCAATGCCAGAATATTATTAAAAGTTGCAGTACTTCACAACGGAACTAGTGGAGACTAAACGAAAACATTTAAATAGTTAAAAATTATTTTTTATTAAATGCATAAATAAAAAGTTTACCTCGAGTAGGATTTGAACCTACGACCTGTACTTTGCTGGAGTAAATAGTAAATAGTTGATTACTTTCATTAAAATTACTTATAAAATTGAAAACTAATATTTATAAATAAAATCCATTACTCAAATTTGTGAACGAATTATGATTCTCAAGTAGCTCAAAACCAATTTCCCAAAATAAGTTTAATAATTTAATATATTATGCAGTGTGCGCGAAAATTTGCTTAACAAATTGGACTTTTCTTCAATATTACGTTCTGCGAAAAATTCTTTCTGTACATGAGTTTTGCTTGTCCTACAACTTTTTTAACATCAATTAGATCAAAGTTGGCATACACACTATACAGGGTAGAACATAAAACACATATTTTGCTTAAGAGTAAAGTACCTTTATTTCAATAGATAGAAAAAAATTTTATTGCGAAAAGTTGTTTGAAATTCAATTTTATGTGAGATGAAATATTGACCAAAGTTTTTGAACATTTTATTTATTTTTGTTGAAAATTGGTTAGACCGGTACTCTAGCAAAATACATGTCGTAGCTTCAAATACTACTCGAGGTAACCTTTTATTTAGGTATTTAATAATAATATATAATTACATATTTACTTTTGAAATTATTCGTTCATAACCAAACTTAAAATAATTGTTATTTGATTGGTTTATAATATTTATTATTAAAATTGTTGGTTTAAAGTCAATAAAACAAACTATTATCATTGAAAAACATATTTCGATATCGGTTGATACCTTCGTCAGTGACAAATTAAAATTAAACTTGACAAATTACATATACTGTAGTGTCCCAAGGTACCCTATCTACAAAGTGTAATTTAAACTTATTCGCAATAATGCAAATTCAAAAATAAAACAGGCGCTAAGGGATGTATCTTGACTTTACTGACAATAATGCTACTATTACTCAAATGAATTGCTTGCCTTACATTGACGTTCCTGGCAATAATTAAAACATTAGAATTTATTTACAAGTTTGACATTTAATTACCCGCAAACCTCAAATCTGCTCAAAAGAATTTGCCGTTTAGTGGCAAGCTACGCCGTGTTATGTGAAAGAGATAGGATGGCACGAGGTGAAGTGTTGCATCATGTAGGACAGGTAAACAATGAAACTACTCAAATTAGAATTAACCAGCTTTACGCAATGATGGTTCAACCCGTTAATTTACTAAGGTGGGAAAGGACCACAAAAAAACCAATTTATTAATAAATAATAAATGTATTAATTAATAAGTAGATATATACAAAACACCATTAAATTGGGTTAAAGTACGTACAAAACTATAAGATTACGGAACAAACAAATAAAAAGCAGTTTAGCTGCACATAAACACAAACAAAAAATAATCGGTGAAATCACACTCACAATTGTGTCATAAATAAATAAGAATAAAAATTGTAATACCAAGCATGTGGCCCTATACAACCAATCACGCCGGTCTTTAAGTAAATAAGAAAATAATAATGCAGATTACGGTACATACTATAACAAACGGAAAAATTACACAGGTAAAATAAGATAACTACAATGCAGTTTCACTACACATAGACAAGAACAAAAAAAATAGGCAAGGAATTTACACATACACAATTGTATTTAGTGAATAATAAAAGCACCAAATACATACGAAGACTCATTCAAACAAAGCCTTGCAAGGGTAAGGTGCAAATAAATCGTAACAATGGGACCGGTACATAAGCTTGAGTGACTGCATTAGAAAATACAGCTTCCCTATCTCTGCTTACATATTCATCGAAAATTTTATTATTGTAATAAGCGTTTGCCAAATCGCCATTGTTACCGCGATAGAAAAGATAATTAGTAGATTTTTAATATCTTGCTAATACGTCGTAATTTGCTAACGTATTCAAAATATTTTATTTATATATTTTTATGTAAGAAATGTGAGAATGTATGTAACTGATAATTGGCTAGGGTTGAAAAACAATGTTGGGGTTTGAATAGCAGGTGTACACTTAACACTGCTTTACTGAAGGTGCGTAACGAATCATTGGAAATTCTTATGTAAAAATGTCACTAGTTAGTGATTAATTACTAACGGTACAGCCCGCGATCAAAATACTTGTTACTTGGAAACTCGAGACCTAAATGTAGGGTTTGTTACGGACGAATGAATATTTTTAAAATTAAGATGTCGTGCAATAATTAATATGAAACTGCTCCAACGTAAATTAATGTTTCTTGTTTTTTTATTACTTTTGAAAAATGGGGGTTGATTACGGGAGAAAATGTAGTAAGTTTTGAAATCGGGGAAAAGGCAGTTACAGTTAGAGTGTCGACGGAGCCAGATCGAGAGGGTTAATTAAATACCTTCATTGTAAACAGTTGGTCTTTAAAATAGCTCTTGTGTTAGTTTTAATGTGTTTTTCACATATTAATCTATAAATAACAGTCACCTTTTTTGAAGTTAAACCGCGTATGTTAACGATTTGTGTCTGTGATCAATTAAAGGAATAATATATTCAAGTGTAAGTAGGTTTTATATAAATGAATGCTCGCAGCAAATAATTTTTCAAGCCTATGTAACGTATTAAAAATCAAACATTGCCTTGCAAAGATATCTTATTCGCACGCGGGCTTATTAAGCCGAAATATGCTAAAATAAAAGACAGTACGGGGGTCCCTTACTCTGGTACTGGTGTGAATTAGCATTGTGGTATGTTGTTTATATTTATATTTGTGTAGAGGTGGGCTGGTGAACGGGTACATGATACCGCTCTCGTTATTAATTGTAAAAGGCAATTGCCAAGTGGGTACACACTCCCGAAACCAGATAACCATTAAACACGTAGAATTTTATTTTTACTGTTTTTATTTGTTGTATAGATGAAAGTGTAACTTGAGAAAGGAGCGCTGTATTTTTCTAACGTACTCAAATTTATATATATATATATATATATATATATATATATATATATATATATCGGTCACGATGTTGCGATCAATTTATAACTTACCCTTATAAGGCTTTGTTTTAATGAGTTTTTTTTGTGTCAGTTGTTAGGTAGAATTGTTTGCCTGCGAACTAATTTCCCTTTATATGCAATTGGTTGTAATTTTTCATATGTATTTTGTACTTTAGAGGTCACTAAACAATTGTGTACGTGTAAATTCCTTGTCTATTTTCTTTTGTCCTTGCGTTTACCTTATTATCACCTGTGCAATTTTACTGTTGTTGTATTTTATATGTACCGTAATTTGCTTTATTGTTTTATGTGCTTATTTACTTAAACACCGGCATGATTGGTTTTAAAGGGCCACTTGTTTGGTATTACGATTTTTATTATGATTTTTATTTTGATTATTTATGACACAATTGTGGGTGTGACTACATGAGGTTTCTTTTTTTTTAATTGTGTTTATGTGTAACTAAACTGCTTTTTATTTATTTTCCTCTTAATGTTATAATTTTTGTACGCACTTTAACCTGATTTAATGGTGTTTTGTTATATATTTAACCCTTTCTTTGTTTTTTGTGTTACTTGATTTATTAATGTACTTGTGCAATTACTTCTTTATGAATAAAGTGGGTTTTATTGGTGGTGCTATCCCACAATAGTCTATTAACGGGATGAACCACCATTGCGCAAAGCTCGAGTAGTTTCATTATTTTTTACCTGCCCCACATGACGCAACAGTTACTTCATCGAGCCTATCTAATTCAGATAGCACATCGTACCTACCCACTAGACGGCCACTTCGTTTGATCAGATTTGAGGTTTGCGAGTAATTAAATATCAGGCTTGTAAATTAATTCTAATCTTTTAAGTATTGTCAAGAAAGTCAATTTGAGTAATAGTAACATTATTGTCAGTCAAGTCAAGATAAATCACTTAGCGAGTGTTCTTGTATTTGCATTCTTGCAAATAAGTTCAAGTTGCACTTTTCAAGATAGGTTACCTGGGGGACGCTACAAACTGATATCTTATAGAAGTTGGCGGCTTTGGAATTTCTTTATGTCAACATGTATATATTAATATGTGACATGAAGTTTTAAACGTCATTCTCACAGATTACAAGTACAGTACACAAAATAATAATTCAAATCAATTCTTTTAATTTTTTAAGTTATCATTTAGATGTACATTAACCTCTGTCAAACATGAAGTATTAAACGTCTGTTTGACATAGATTATTGTTCCTGTTTTTACAATGTTGCATATTTTCGTAATCAACTTATTATAAAAGAGGTTGCATAATTATCCTAAAAAAATATTAAAATTATTTCATTTCTTTTAATTTCTATTTTGTAGGTTGGAAGGTCGTGTGGTGTTCCACACCAGATATTTAAAATATGCATTCGTCCGTAACAAACCTTACTGGCCTCGAATTTCCTAGTACCAAACAAAAATTTCTTTTGATTTGCGGTATGTTCCAACGTAATTAATGATTATTTAATTAATATTTAAACCCATTAATTATGCTTTGTATTGCGGTAACGTACAGTTGTAATATGTAATGTTTTAACAATTGGACTTCGTAGCAAACAATACAATAAGGTTAACTCAGTGAAACCAAACTACTTCAGGGTTACCAAATTAATAATTTCAAATTTTCCTTTAACTGTTATGTAATATATATATTTATATATATATATATATATATATTATATAAATTTTTTTAAAATTGTTAAATAAACTAAAATTAATTCAACGTTTGGAACGTCCTTTGTTCCCTTTGTCAACAAAGGAACAAAGGACGTTCAAACGTTGAATTAATTTTACGTTTATTTACAAGTTTTAAAGAAAATTCTTATTAACATGAATACTTGTGGAAATCTAAATAAAATATATATATATATATATATATATATATATATATATATATATATATATATATATATATATATATATAGCCTAATGGAGAATTTACACATATAGTAGAGGGTTTCGTTATTCGTGTGTTACGTATATAGGGGTAGAGAAATGAAATTATGACAGTTCTTAGAAAGATTTAAAAAAAATAATAACGATAAACAGTTAGTACACTATTAATTTCTATTGTGAGGATTGTATGGAAGATTCGACAATATGAAACAACGCATTTATTATATCATACCGTTTATACATGTTTATTTCACCAAAATTTGAAAAAAAAAATTGTCACTAACATCCAGCCATATTCTTCAGGTATAGTAACCGTAAAGGTTATGTAAGAATGTAACATATAAGAAGAATGTATAACTTTATTTGATTACCCTGTTTATAATAAAATAACAATTGAAAAAATAAAATTTTTTTAGAACGAAATTTGTATTTAGTTTTTGTTTGCTACAAGGTTCAAACACTAAAGCTTTAATTAAAAAAAGTATAATTATTTGAGCTAGATCATGCAGTGAGCAACGCCAATAAGTCCTTTTATTAACATTATTTTTAATATAAAACTTGGAAGGGTAGGAATTCCTTCTGATAATAAATTCAAGGAAGCTACACTTTCCTAGACCTGAAACGGTTATTTGTAGTATGTGATGTAACTTCCGGGAATGTGTACTCGTAATAGGTCAGTTAAAAATTGCGCTAATAAGTTCATAAAATACCCTTGTATAAATTCGATATTAAAAAAAAAATAGCATGTATTTTGATTATAACCCATCCAGTACATCCATCAAACATAATTATATAAACTCACCTGTTAGATTCGTAACGAATGCACGTACAAGGCAACGTGTGCAATGAATATAAAATAAACCAAAGCTAATGTATGTTAAATTATAATTACGGCCAATAAGTTTTACACGCTTGCGTAAATGCTGTTTTAAACTAGAATGAATATAAAAATGTAGTGTGCTTAATATTCAAATAAATAATGGCAATGATACTCATTGAATCTCAAGTTTATAAATTTAATCTCAAATAATAAATAGCAGTCTTCAAATTGATGACACAGATCTTCCCTTAAAACACACTTTTATTTTTTAAACCAATAAAGTGGATGACTAATAATTATTATTTGTTATTCAAGAATTGACGCCAGAACGTCTACTTCAGTAATTTTATTTATAAAAATAGTTTACGTAGTTTGTGTAGGTGGTAGTGCAAAATTCCAACAGGCTACTCGATCTATTTATTTATACAGCGAGCCCTAAATAAACCAACCAAGGTAAAGTTGACTTTCTCTTAATTTATGTTATAGAAATTATTCCAACACGTTTAAAAGTGTAGGATATAATCGGCTCTGCGTAAAATAAACATCCCTTCATTTTTTTCTTTTTAATACAACAAAGGTTAATATGGGTTGTGGCTCTTTAATAATTTCACAATTGAAAGTTGGAACATTTGCTTTTTAGGTCTAGATTACAGTAGATCGCTTTATGCAGTTCATTCTCTACACACGTAGGTCAAATCACGATTTCATTTTATGTCCATAATTGGTATTATTATAATCAATATTTAAACTTACTCTACAACTTTCCGTTCTTTAATGTTTGTGGTTGTTGGAATAACTGCAAATAGGGTTGCTTTTGTGGCCTTTCGGCAAATCCATGATTGCATCCATTTTATGAGTATAATAAGCGTTCCAGCCATTTAACGTGCAACCTTTATAAACCTTAATAGTTCTATCGGTTAATTTTACATCAAAAAGCCAAAGTCAGGCCCTGCCTTACACGTAGCGAAATTAATAAGAGTACGTTTTATAATAATCGCCACAAGTATTGTCTGCGTTTTTTTTTCCAAACATTTTGTATTCTACATTAATATGTTCGGCTTAAACTTTATGCGTGTCAATTCACTAAAAGTTGGTTCAGTGATCTATATATTGGTTAGGTGATACAATTATAATTTTGAAAAAGAATTACGATTGTACTTACAATTAATGCTCAGATGAAAATTTTCATATACAGACGTCTGAACAAAGCTGGAAACTATCCCTGGCTTCTAACAATATTGATTTATTACTATGTAATATAAAGGGGCACAGAATGTAATAAAACGCTACGAAGGTAATTATTATTTTCAGTAAAAAGTTAAATTATACATTTGCATGTTTATATTTTATAATTTCAGCTGTTAATTATTGTTACTTAAACACGGGATATACTATGTAAACTTGGTTGTAGACCTCGATGTTCATTTTGAATTCAATTAAGAATGGAATCGACCAGTTTCGTGATTGCTATAGTTGATACAGTTTCTTTTAACTTACAAACTATTAGGAATATCGAAATTTTTCTGTGAACAGCGGTATGAAAAAATTCGAAATTCCACAATACCGGTAAAGGATAATAGTTATGTATGTAACAAGTGCAAAAAGTGAGTGCTTATTGCACGCGACGTGCCTTTGTCCATCGAGGCCTTTAGGCCGAGTAGGACCACACATGAGGTGCAACGAACACTTTTGCATACAATATTTTATCTACGTTCATACACAAAGATAGAAAAACATTTTATCATCGTTAGCATAATTTGCTGGATATTAAATTTAAAGATTCTTCATTTGCCAGTACGGTGTGATCCAAACTCGATACCTTGGCCTTATTGCGCAAAAACGAGAGAAGGTAATCAAAATCTGATTAAGGGATTTTAAATTTAGTCTATAATTTGCACCAAAAAATAAATTTGTAAAAAATTAAGAAATTGAGGTTATGTTGTTCAAAAATTTCGAATGTTATCATTATTCTGAAATGAATTTGCCCAAAAATTCTTTTCTACTTTGTTGGGTTCACAAGTTACAGGGGAAAATGTATTTAATAAAACAAGCTGTAAAATCGTGTTAGCTAGATGCAAATACATAATTTTATGAATTTATTTATGTCAAACTTGACATCATCTCAGAAAAATAAATGAGGGAGAACTCAATAAGGTTTTTAATGTTCGAATATTTATGTGATGGATATCAATTGCGGTTGATGGTACTCAAACAAGTTAACAACAATACATTTCTTAAAACTAATTATACATAAACAAAAAAAAAATATATATTCCGCTGTAAGACATTATTAATCTTTACGAAACCAGTTCCTGTTATTTTTCGTAAATGCTGCAAGCTATTCTAATTTTCTCTTTCAAACGGTTAACACTTCGAGAAGGCGTCTTGTAAACTTCCATTTTTTAGTTCCCCAGTTCCCCAAAGGAAGAAATCTAATGGCGTACGATCCGGTGGCTATGCAGGCTATATTAATGGTCATTTATACTTATCCACATATTTCTATATAAATTATCTATATAATCCTTGACAATTGTGACTTTATGCGGGGGAGCTCCGTCATGTTGAAACACCAAATTTTGACGTAACTGACCAATAAAGGAGGAAGCTCCTCTTCTTAAAATCTTAAATAGTTTCTGCCTTCAAGATTATGGTTATAAAAATATAGACCAATTAAATTTTGACCAATTATAGCACACCAAACGTTTATACCAAAATGCCCTTGGTTTTAAATTTCGTTTATTACGTGGGGATTTTCTGTCGACCAATAGTGAGAGTGTTTACGATTAGGCTTACCATTACTTATAAATTGACTCTCCTCGGTCCATAAAATATGGTAAAATAGTGGTTGATCGCTTACTTCCTGAGGTTTCAGTTAAAAGTTCCAAATTGTGTAATTTATAACCGTGATTTTTTTTATTTTTTCCAAACTCTCTGAATAATAGAATACTTCAAATTTGCATCAGGGTGGTGCCGTTCTGGATATCTTTCACTGTATATCTATTATCTGGGCTGCTCGCATTGAATTCATGGTACATTCACAATAAATTAACAACATGTCGACCTTTTCATTGTGAGAAAACACTGTTAATAACATAATAAAAAATTAATTACAACCAATCAATTCAACTGTCTTAACAGCGAAATGTCAAGTTTGACAATAAATTTGTAGGTTTATCAATTTGCAACTGGCTAGCACGATTTTATCGCAAATTTATAAATATATTTTTCCCTGTAATTTATGAACCCGACAAGATAGAAAAGTGTTTTTGGGCAGATTGAATTCAGAAACATGGCAACATTCGAAATATATTAAAAAAAAATATTTTGGAACAACGTAACCTCAATTTAAAAAATGTTTACAGTTTTATATTTTGATGCAAATTATAGACTAACAAAAACCGTTTATTACAATTGTTACAATGGGACAGCACAATTCCGGAAACGAATATGCCTTTAACATTTTAATAATAATTTTTAACACACTTTTTAGTCCCAAAACACGATAGCCCTCACCTTTCGGTTGTTGAAGATTTGTTTGAATTTTTTTGGTTTGTTTGGTGAATTTGTGTGGATCCATTGTTGTGATTGTAGTTTTGTGTCGGGTGTTTAATATTGGGTTCACATCTCATCTCCAGTGACAATTGATTTCAAAAAACCATCTCCGACGCCGTCGGCCGGTTTTGTAATTGTCGGTCCACATCTTTCGAGATCCAGCGAGAATATATTTTGTAGCCTAAATGTTTCGTAACAATAAAGTTCAGAGATGTTGAAAGTTTCGGAAATTCCATGACAAAGTACTTATGATGAACCTACGATTTTCATGCACACCATCACTCATAAAGTTTCTCCATACGCTTGGCTCACTCGGCGATTAATTTATGCTGCACGCTACCATCTGCGTACAGGAAACCAATAACTCTTCACAATTCGCACTTGGCCAAGTTTAAGTGACAAAAGGTGTGGTGTGGGTGACGTGCAGTCGCGTACCAAGCACTACACGCCTGCCGCTTGTCTGGCGTTTATACTTTACGATCGGAGGTCGAAAAAAAAAGGGTTGCGCTCGATCATATTAAAGTGAGATAATTTAATGACCACCTGAGTAACTCTTTATTTTAATTTATGATTGGAATATTGACTGCATTTAGTAACTGGCTTTTTTTCTCTGGCGTGTTTAATAATGCAATAGTAACTATTGTGGTTAACTTTTCTGATATCCAAATTAAATGCACCAGCTTTCTTTGCAGTGATAAATTTAAAACGATCGAGTTATTTAATAATTATTTCAAAGCTTACTTTTTCGAATTTCAATTGACATTTACATTTCATAACGTTCCCCTGCTTAATCATTTCATTATTTTAAAAATAAATTTGATCAATTTCATTTAAAGAAATAATTTCATTTAGGGTGAGGATTTCAGGTGAGTGTTTAAAGTTCCTTGATGTAGGATTTAGTGGCGCCCAAGATTTATTTTAATATCAATTATCGCCTCCATGTTTCAGAAATTGTTTATTTACGCGAGGAAAGAAAACTAGTGGCATACACTTGACAATTATTCTTTCTTTCTCAAATTGTAATGATCAAACATCTGATTATACAATTATGTATAATTAGATGTCATATTGTAAAGCTTTACTTACAGTTCGTTTAGACTGGAGAAGAAGTGGTCATATTTTTCTGACTGTTGCACACTAATTGTATGATTTTGTTCTATTGCGCGTTGATAATAGATCCATAATGAAACTATACGAACAAATTTATAGTTTGTGCTGATAATACTATTTATTCTGAATCACAATATTACAGAGACTTAATATAGTTTTCATCTTCAAAAGACTAATAAGCTTGTTATTATTACTATCAATTTCGATAGTTTAAGTTGTCTTTCATTTCTGTATTTCAAATCACATACGCCTTGTGCCCCATCATTCATTTCAACCTAATCATGAGACTGAAGTTGAAACTAATAATGGGGCTAGGACAATGTGATTTTGATAGAAAATTTCAGATAGAAACAATCTTTCAGAATAACGCACACTTTTCATCAATCATCACTCCGAAGGAGATTTATTTGAGGTTTGAAGATAAAATAGTACATTGCGTTCGATGTGTTAGTTGATCAATATTTTACTCAATTTTGCAGTCCCGGCTGTCGCCTCGACTGCAACACTTGAGCTTAAGAATGGTCAACTTACATGTCTTACATAATAATCCACTATTATTATTATTGGTTAATTTTTTTATTCTATTATCCTTTACTATGAACACAGAACTATTTAGTACATTTAACAGTTCCTTTCTTACAAGTCGAGAAATAATAATATAACAAATTGTTGATTTTAGTATAGCTCTTTATCTATATAGTAAGTTTCGAAATAGGTAAAGTATTTTGCCTGTTACAACAAGGAGAAATAGTCTTTCCCATATACTTGAAATGGTAGTTTTAATAGTAGCTAAGCAAGAAAAACAGTAATGAATCACTTCGTAGGATTCAAGAGATAGTGAGTTCGATTCTGCATACCATCTGACCTATGGTTTTTAGAGGGTTTTCCTCATACATTTATAACGGAATGCCACATTTTGTGCGGCTATTGACACTCAATGTTAGTTTGGACAATATTAATGAGAGAGGAAAAGAAAATATATTTAGGAATAAATGAAAAAAAAAAACAAAACAAAAAAATGGTTGGTTTGTATCGGGACTTCAAGTTGGAGATCCGGGTGGATTTCTCGTCTCGCAAAATTAATCCTGGCCAAATTTTAATTCAATTGATCCACTTGTTCGCAATTAAATGCAAAAAAAAAAATTAAATGGCGGGCTTTATAAGGGGTTGTCGGAGCACCCTCAAACGTGTGAGATTGTTCCTGGTCCTCATATATTAATCCTGATCAGTTTCAACTCCAAGGGTGGACTTATATAAATTACAAAAAACAGATGGTTGTTTTATATGGCAACTGCGAAAGTTTCAGCTCGATAGAACTGCTTCTGTGATAGTGCGTTCGCGCGTCCGGAATGTTGCTCATTCCGGGGGCATCGGTGTTAGTGGGATTACATTTCTTTGTGTATTGTGTTTAAGTGCAATCTATAATGGTACGCTATTAGTAGTTAATATAATATGATTTTACTTGTTTAGGCGTGGTATGCGTATACGAGTGGATGTGTGTGCGTGGATCGCGAATTTTTGAGGTAGGGCTGGTACGTTTGTGTTCAATTCTAGTTCATGAGTGAGTTTAGATGGTTTTGTGTATTGTATGTAAGTACAGGGTGTCCCAACGATAGAGTAAAGTAAGTTTATGCTTAACTAGAATTATTTGTGTAAATATTGTATGGACCATGGGGTAGAGGTAAGAAGTGTGCATTTTTTTTAAAATATTGGAAGTTATACAGGGTGCGCCAGAAAAGCAGGACGTGAAAAAGTATGATTTTTTTAAATAGAACACCCCGTATTTGATTTTAGTTTTTAATTCTACGTGTCCATACAAACATATTTTGTCATACAAAAGATTGGCTGAAAGTTTTTAGTTCTTGAGATATTCGCGTTTAAAGATTATTATGGTCATTTTCGTGGGGTTGATGAATGGGCAATTGTTCCGTTATTTCACAATAAAAAATTGATATTTCGTGTGAAAATGAGTGATATTATACTAACGTTTAGACCGAGTAGTATTTCTAATTTTCTCAACAGGGTGTTTGTTATAACCATTCAAATTTGAAAATTCTCAAATTAAAAAAAATCAGTTTGTTTAATTGCACACCCTATATATTTTTATTTCATTTTATTCGGGATTAAAAAATCTATCATTTTTGTTAAATATATCCTATATCTATTTTTGATAGTTTTCGAGGAATTTCGATTTTTTCACACTAGCTACTTTATTTTCTATAACATTGCATTGCATGGATCTTGGTAGCCATGGAAAATAATAATTGCGTTACTAAGATACAAAAGTTTCCTACTTGTCAAAATAAACACATATTAAATTTGTCGTTTTCGCATTTAACTTGTTATCAATTCTTGTATCAATTATGGATTATTCGACAAATGAATTAATTGATATGATATACGTGTTGGGCGAGGCTGAAAAAACCCTTTATTGGCGCAACGAATCTACAAAATGAAATATCCTGAACGTCGAATACCTACTACTGTTGGCTTGGAAAATTTGATGGATAGATTTGATTCTAGCGGTAGTGTTAAATACTTCAAACGTAAAGTTGTTAATAAAAGGGCAGCTAATGAAGAAAAAGAACTTGAAATATTATTAAATATTCAAGAAAATCCCCAAGTGAGTTCTAGAACATTAGCGACGATATGTGATACCTCCAAATCAAACGTGAATCGAACAACGCTGAAGTATAAGTACCATCCCTATCACATTGAGCTTCATCAAGAATTGCGAGAAGAGGATTTTGCAAGACGAATTGAATTCTGCAATATCATTAATCAACGGCTGCAATTAAATAACAACTTTTTGTGCTCCATAATGTTTTCCGATGAGACGACGTTTAAAAGCAATGGGGCTGTAAATCGGCATAATATGCACTATTACGCCATTGATAATCCATTTTGGCTACGAGAAGTTCAAAACCAAAATCATTGGTCACTAAATGTGTGGTGTGGTATACTTAATGACCAAATTATCGGTCCCTATTTTTTTGATGATCCATTAACGGGCCGCAGCTATTTGCACTTCTTACGTGAAGAATTGCCTGTGTTACTTGAGGATATCAATTTAGAATGACGACTAAATATGTGGTTGCAACAGGATGGTGCACCTCCACATTTTATCGGGACGTAAGGAATTCTTGAACCAGCAATACCCGGAGAAATGGATAGGACGTAATGGCTTTATATTATGGCCACCCAGGTCATGCGATTTATCTCCACTGGATTTTTCCTATGGGGATACATAAAAGATCAGGTGTATATTATTAAACCTACAACAAGGGAGGACATGAAAATAGAATTCGCGAAGCTTGTCGCACAGTGACCCCTCTTATGTTATCCGAAGTGAGACAGAACATGAGAAAAAGGCTCTATGTGTATTCGGCAAGAAGGCCGTCTATTTGAGCATTTACTAAGACGCAATGTTGAATAATTATTGAATTACTGTTTCTCATTAATAAAAACTGTTAATATTCTCGCTTAGGTGGTTTGTTTTATTTCGTCGCAATTGTTTTCCATGGCTACCACGATCCACAATAATGTTATAGTATCGTATGTAACGTAGCTAGTGAGAAAAATCGAAATTCCTCGAAAACTATCAAAAATAGATATAGGATATATTTGACAAAAATGATAGATTTTTTAATCCCGAATAAAATGAAATAAAAATATATAGGGTGTGCAATTAAAAAAAACTGATTTTTTTTAATTTGAGAATTTTCAAATTTGAATGGTTATAACAAACACCATGTTGAGAAAATTAGAAATACTACTCGGTCTAAACGTTAGTATAATATCACTCATTTTTCACACGAAATATCAATTTTTTTTATTGTGAAATAACGGAACAATTGCCCATTCATCAACCCCACGAAAATGACCATAATAATCTTTAAACGCGAATATCTCAAGAACTAAAAACTTTCAGCCAATCTTTTGTATGACAAAATATGTTTGTATGGACACGTAGAATTAAAAACTAAAATCAAATACGGGGTGTTCTATTTAAAAAAATCATACTTTTTCACGTCCTGCTTTTCTGGCGCACCCTGTATAACTTCCAATATTTTAAAAAAATGCACACTTCTTACCTCTATCCCATGGTCCATACAATATTTACACAAATAATTCTAGTTAAGCATAAACTTACTTTACTCTATCGTTGGGAGACCCTGTACAAACAATGTATGGTGTGGTGTTATGTGGTGAGGAGAAAAGACTATTAATGGTAGGTACATATTTTTTTCGTTTAGGCGTGGTGTGCGTGTGCGTGCACGTTTTTTCGTTTGGGCGCTTGTGAGTTTGTGCATGTGTGCAGGTGTGTGCGTGCGTGTGATATAGTGTGTGTGTGTGTGTGTGAGTGCGTGCATGCGGTGTGTGTGCGTGCGTGCGATGTGTGTGTGTGCGTGCGATGTGTGTGTGTGTGTGCGTGCGATGTGTGTGTGTGTGTGTGTGTGTGTGTGTGTGTGTGTGTGTGTGTGTGTGTGTGTGTGTGTGTGTGTGTGTGTGTGTGTGTGTGTGTGTGTGTGTGTGTGTGTGTGTGTGTGTGTGTGTGTGTGTGTGTGTGTGTGTGTGTGTGTGTGTGTGTGTGTGTGTGTGTGTGTGTGTGTGTGTGTGTGTGTGTGTGTGTGTGTGTGTGTGTGTGTGTGTGTGTGTGTGTGTGTGTGTGTGTGTGTGTGTGTGTGTGTGTGTGTGTGTGTGTGTGTGTGTGTGTGTGTGTGTGTGTGTGTGTGTGTGTGTGTGTGTGTGTGTGTGTGTGTGTGTGTGTGTGTGTGTGTGTGTGTGTGTGTGTGTGTGTGTGTGTGTGTGTGTGTGTGTGTGTGTGTGTGTGTGTGTGTGTGTGTGTGTGTGTGTGTGTGTGTGTGTGTGTGTGTGTGTGTGTGTGTGTGTGTGTGTGTGTGTGTGTGTGTGTGTGTGTGTGTGTGTGTGTGTGTGTGTGTGTGTGTGTGTGTGTGTGTGTGTGTGTGTGTGTGTGTGTGTGTGTGTGTGTGTGTGTGTGTGTGTGTGTGTGTGTGTGTGTGTGTGTGTGTGTGTGTGTGTGTGTGTGTGTGTGTGTGTGTGTGTGTGTGTTGTGTGTGTTGTGTGTGTGTGTGTGTGTGTGTGTGTGTGTGTGTGTGTGTGTGTGTGTGTGTGTGTGTGTGTGTGTGTTGTGTTTTTGTGTGTGTGTGTGTGTGTGTGTGTGTGTGTGTGTTGTGTTGTTTGTGTGTGTGTGTGTGTGTGTGTGTGTGTGTGTGTGTGTGTGTGTGTGTGTGTGTGTGTGTGTGTGTGTGTGTGTGTGTGTGTGTGTGTGTGTGTGCATTCATGCGTTTGGGCGTTTGTGCGTATTCCCCTTAGATCCTTTTGTGTATTGTTTATAATTGCACACGATGTATGGAGTTGTGTTGTGTGATGTGAAGAAAAACTGTTTATTTGTTTACGTGTGTAAGTGTATGTATGTTTGTGCGTCATCGAAAAGTGTAGTTTTTAATAAGCATTAAAAATGAAAATATATACAATAGGATACAAAATTAATAAAAATGTGCATAATTTTTATTTAGGAGGTTTTTAACACACGGAAGACTTTGGAATATTTTTCTCCAGTTGGTATCGAAATGTTTACTTATGTCTATTTAACATGAATTATTTTGGTGTTTAGATGACGTTGCCTATTTTCATTAGAAGTTATTGTGAACGCAAGGCATACAATATTCCAACGTTACTAAGTGCCATAAGGACCTTGTTCCCAGGTTGTTTGCGTATGTAATACTATTTACAATAACAAATTTGCACATGTATATGTTTATTATTCCCCGGAAATAGTTCTTTTGAATCCAAAAGTATTAATATCGGAAAATTTTGTGAAAAGCACATTGCTGCTGTTGAATTTTATAATAGTGCGATTTTCTAAGAATAGCAAAACGTAACAGAAAAAAATATGAGTGGAACAGTGTAACTTGACACGTTTTAATGATATTGATTGATTTGGTGATGACTTCCTGGAAATTTCTTATTTTACTAATTTAGTTTAATTGCATTTTAATGACTACTTATAACTTCAACTTAATGACTTTTTAATAACCGGTTTCTTTTGCGACGGCTTTTTCAACCCGTATTTATAAGACCGCTGTAGGTTGCATACTTCAAAGAGGTGCATAACCTTGAACCTTTTTTATCGTCCACTTTTGCCGCGATTTTTCATTTTCTAGTTTTATGATTTTCTTTTTGAGCCAGTTTTCTGTATTTTATACGCTGTGGCCTCTTTGTCAGTATTTTAAGCTCCGCCCTTGGCCCCATTTCTAACACTGGGCCCCGTTTATAACAGCTGGCGCTTAGGTCCCATTTCTAAAATGTGGAGATCCGATACTATCCTCTTTTCCGGCAGTTGGGAGTCTTCCGCATTTAAAGTTAATTCCCAAATTAGAGTACTGAACGCTATTTACTCAGCACCATCTAACTTCCACTTATGATTTATCACTCTCGACTTATAACACACTTTCGTACTTTCACCTAATGGCTGTAGCAATATCGGGGAAAACCCAAGGTTATTTCCTTAACTTATGGCTCATCACTATTACGTAATATTCAACACCGCATTCTTTTTAAATTACGGTAATTCGAAAATTCTTTTAAAAATCACTTACTACGAAAAAATCGGGTTGTTTATGTCTTAATCATACACAATAACTTTTATTTTTGTTTAGTCAAATCATTTTTTCTAAAAATATAGCATCAAATTTTTTTTAGTTTAGTTGGCAACATCAAAACATTTTTTCTAAAAAATAACGCATGTAATTTAAAAACGCTTAACAAAAAATTTTATTTTTTTGTGTAGTTAACGTCAATATATTTTTTATGCGAATTTAAAAAAACGCAGCGAAAAAATTCACACTTTTTTGTTTAGTTGCCAACATTAAATGTTTTTATTAACGTTTTTTTTTTTTAAATGAGTTGTATGTAATTTTAAAAACACAGCGAGAGAAAATTCACTTTTTTCTTGCTTAATATAACATCAAACATTTTTACTTATGCAGTATCAATTTTTTTTTGTTTAGTTGCTAACGTAAAAACAGTTTTACAAAAAAAAAAAAAAAAAAAGTTACATGCAATTTAAAAAATCTTTATAGCGAAAAATTCTCAATTTTTTGTTAACTTGCAAACATCAAACCACTAACAAGTTTTTTGTTTATAGATTTCTTCTAAAAAATAAGTTCCATGTAATTTAAAAAAAGCACTTACTGCGAGAAAAACCATTTCCATTATATGGAAATAGTAGATGTAAAGAATCATTGACGTATTAATGTTTTGTTTAACTTTGACTAGGGATGGGCAAAAATATCGATTAATCAGTTATAATCCATTAATCGATTACTTGAGTATCGATTAATCAAAAAATCAGTTATTGTCAGTAGTTCATTATGAACTTACAATCGTCAATCCTTATTCAACATTAAATTTTCTGCGCATACAGCCCTACCTTCTATATTATATTTCAATTAACTAACGTTTGATTAATCGATTGTTTTGATGTATGGATTATACGATTAATCGATTAATAAAACAATCGATTATTTTCGGTATCCAATTTTCTTTGCCCTTCACAAAAGGGCAATTAAAAGTTTCCACCTTAGTACATACTACAATACCACGGAATGTCTGCTCAATATTATTGTTAAGTATAATAATTATAATTAAAAATAATTAAATGACAATCAAATTATCAGCTAAATAACGGTTAATTAAATGCATATTAAGAAATATTAAGTTAGAAATTACTATAAAATTAGCATAATATTATGAATAAATAATAATGTAACATTTTTAATTAAATTCTAACAGCTTTCTTAGTATGATGTGAAAAGAAATATTAATTTAGTAACGATAATTATAGTTGCTTTAGAATATTCTTTTATGACTAAAATTATATGAATGAATTAATTTATCTTCTACCCACATGTTTTATATTTTTTAGAAATATAAAACTTATTCAGAGTAAAATGAAGTTTTGTAAATTAGCAAAATTCAGATTGAGGCGCCTAGTTATTATTATTGTAATTGTATGGTTGATTCTTCCATTGTCTCCAATATTAATGAGATTTGGGTTAACAAATATTCATGCATTCGCATTATACATATAATATACTCTTACATACTGTAAGAAAACTGGTCTTGATTATATACTTACAATTTATCACCTTGATGCATGGTTTATACGCATTTGACCAAGTTTAATTCAATTCTAAGCATATTTAAGTGGTTTATCAATATTATAAACAATCATGGGAACAAGAAATTCTCTACATCATTGGCCGCCACAATATCTATATTTACTTGCTTTGAGGTATGTTAGTTACCTTAATCCCCTGCGTTGGCCAGTTTTAGGTTTCGAGCAGTTATTGATCTATCGTTAAAATCCTGTAAAACTGAAATAACGAATTGTAAAACAATATAAAAATTAACTGAAAAATAATTATTTAATATTAGAGCAAAACACAAAATTTTTCAAGTTTTTAAAAATCACTTACATTCTGAAATGGAGTAAATAATTAATTAAGCAATAAAAAATACAATTACTAATTTAACAAAATCCCCCAATGTTAAATAAAACTAATTACACATTTAAATTTTTATATGTTTAAAACATAAATTGTCTGGAGTAAAAATTAGTCCTAATTAGACTTCCACTTACCACACAAATCGGTTATTTTAAATTATCCTGTCACGTTGTTAATCACATCTTTTTTTTAGCAAGATCTCGTAATGTACAATGAAGCCGATTAGTGCCTAATTTTCGTGACAAATTAACACCTAAAATACCGTTACACGATGAAAATAAAACCACGTGAAAATGAAAAGATCAATAATCCAGATGCAATTAATTATATATCAGTGTCGGTTAACCTCCATGATCATTTGTTGATTTAAAAATAACAAAACAAAAAACATTTAACCTTGAACATAATTAATAAAATTTTTCATTGTAGACCTGTGCACCTTCGCTTGTTTAATTGAATGCCATAAAAGCTAATTAGAATTCTTGTCGCCCAGTTTTCGAAGCCATCAGCTTCATTGAGGCGTTTTGTTATGCAAATGACTCTATATCTGTAACGGACGTGTTGCCAAAGGCTACATACGATGCTACAAAATCACAATTCAGGTTATTGTGACAACATCGCTTTTGTATTAAATCTAAATTATCGATACGATAATCCTTTAAATAGTTATGTTTACGACCATCTACCATATTAGTTACCAATAATTTGAAAAAAAAAGAATAGTAAATTATACAAAATCGACGAACCACGTCATTAATGACTATAATAATATATGCAAACGTGGCTTAAAATATTCTGAATAGACGCATTCCTTGAACAAGATATTGCCCATTTAAGTATAATTTCTTGAATATTTAAGCGATGATCGTGACATACTTTTAAAAGTAGATCTGTAGTAACGTATTAACACCAAAAAAATTGGTACCACATAAACATTAGTTTACTATTTTTTTAGGAAACCATTCAATTATTGGCAAGAATTTCTTAAATAGAATTATACAATTCTGCTAGAATTGAAGATTAAGACTTGATATACTCTAAAATGTACAAAATAGTACAACATTAGAATTAATTCAGATGTAAAGGTTAAACCAGGACTTTTTTAAACATTTGTCACTAAATATTTAAAAAATCGTATTGAATATTCATTCAATACATAGGTTTACAATAAAATAGGCCTTGCTCGGATTGTTTAGATTTGGAGTGTCACGGTGAATTGAATGAACCAAATTAATTTCATAGAATCGACAATGCCTTTAACACAAGCATTTTACGTTCCTTTCTTGAGTATTTTGAACAAAAAAATGCTTGCTCATTTTTAAGTAACCCAGTAACAAATAATCACTCATATAAGAACGTACATTAACTTTAACGATAAACTTTATTGATCACATATCTTAAATTAACGGATGTAATTGGTTTGTTTAACACTGTTACCGAATTTCAATTTCATTATTAAATTATGTGTTATTTTATTTATTTTTATCTGCACGTATGAAACTTGTGAGGGCGCTCTTAAAATAACAGATTGATTTTACACAACTCGGAAAGTTCAAATTACATCTTACAATATAGAACAATTACATTAGTTTATACTTCGAAGGGCTATTGCAACAATTACTTTTGATTGCTCTTTTTAATAACATCTTTTTATCTTATTGATGTAACATAGTTTCATACGAATTACTTGTAATAATTAAAATGACACATTTTTTTGGAACTCTGAGACACACTGTGCTTTCTGACTGAAGCTAATCATGTCTTTTTATGAATTTAAATTTAAATTCGAGTCTTGCTGCATTATATGTTATATTTGGTACTATAGCCCTTTCTGAGTATCTAAATATCCTAACAAATGGATGTACTAGGCGCCTGACAACGATGCTGCCCCAAAGTTGATAGTAATGCGCCCTAACAGATTTGAGACAACATTGCGTAATCTGCATATTAACGACAATTCTGAAATTGATAAAGGTGGTCCACTTTATAAACTTCGACCGGTTATTGAGCAACAGAATGAAAACTTTAGGAAGTATGGGGTATTTGCTAAAAGACTAAGACGAGAGCATGATCGCCTCTTATGTGGAACATTATGCAAAGCATTTGATCAGAGGGAAGCCAAAAAGGTTTGGATTTAAAAATTGGGCCCTTTGTACCAGAAATGGGTACCTTCTAGCTTTTGATATTTATATGGGCAAACAAAATAATACGAATGATGACTTTAGTACGATTGTAGAATTGGCGGATAGGTTGCATTATCACTTATTGAAAAAGCAAAAATACCACCACATAAAGGCCATCAACTGTATTTCGATAACTATTTTACTTCGTTAAAACTGCTTAGCCGTTTTTCTCAAGACGGTTACTGTATCACAGGTACTTTGCGACTAAAGCTAAACCAAGAATGGAAAAAAACACAAAAAAGGGCTCAAGTCTTTTGTGTGTATCTTAAGATGTAGTCGTTCAATGGAAAGATAACAAAGTGGTAGCAGCTGCATCAAATTTTGACACATCCGCAAATAAAACAACACCACGTTATTCTCAAGGATAATAGAGGGAATGGGCGGTGTAGATAAGCTGGACAACATGGTTGCAAATTATAGAACACGAATTATGCAAAGAAAATGGTGGTGGTCAATTTTCGCCTATCTTTTCGATGTTTCCATAGTAAATGCCTGACTACTGTTCACCCTAAAAAACCAACTTGCCCTTCTTTAGTCATATTTCGGAGGAACATAGCCCTAACACAACTGCATTCCTATGGAGTGAATTATTTCGAAACTGATAGAAGCATAATGTAAAAGGAAGGCAAACTATATATATATATATATATATATATATATATATATATATATATTTCAA
Organism: Vesta saturnalis; assembly: GCA_036346205.1. Taxonomy (NCBI): domain Eukaryota; kingdom Metazoa; phylum Arthropoda; class Insecta; order Coleoptera; family Lampyridae; genus Vesta; species Vesta saturnalis. The sequence goes on along the minus strand of JARFJB010000994.1, from coordinate 779,363 downwards.
GTAACTCTTATTCCGACCGAAATTATAATATAATTATATTACCCGAGTAAGTTAACATAATTATATACACGCACACGAGCACACACGCACGCACGCACGCTCGCACGCACCCACCCACCAATCCACACGCACGCACGCACGCATTATCCTTCTCTCTCCCCTTCTGTTTCAATATTACCAGTAATTTTTCGCATAAAGCACAGTCGAAAGCTTTTTCAAGATCCACAAAGCAAAGGTAAATGTTTCTGTCTCTTTCTGTATATCTCTCTACCATTGATTTTTGCCACCGCTAGTGCTTCCCTTGTGCCAATTCCATTTCGGAATCTAAACTGTTCTGCCACACTTTTCTCCATCACCCTAATCATACGCCTGTTTATCACTCTGAGTAGTATTCTTGCCGCGTGGACTCCAAGACTGATTTTCCTGTGTTCTGCACACTTCTTTGTTCCTTTTTTCTTTGCCAGTGGGATCATTTCAGTTTTCAGGAAATCTTCAGGTCATTTTCCACTCTCATATTGTGATGTTAACTCTTTCATGCCTTCCACCTGTAGACACCTTAATATTGCCACTGGAATTTCATCCATTCTCACTGCTTTGCCGGTCTTCATGGTAGCTCTTACCTCGTCCAGAATGATACTAGGACCGATATTTTCTCTTGGCACTTCCCATCCTGATTCTACATTATGAATTTTTGGTTTATCCTTTGCTAGCTCTTCCTTGTACTCTTTCCATCTTGCCAGTATCTGTTTTTCTTCTTTTAAAACAGTTTCATCCTTGCTCTCTATCTCGTTGCATGTCACCTTGTTTTTATCGTTTCCCGTTGTCAATTCTCTCACTAGGTTGTAAACTAGATCATGCCTCCCTGCCTTAGTGAGTTCTTCGATTTCTTCACATTCTACAGTCGCTCATCCGCCCTCCGAGGCCGCTGGCACTTGATCAAGAGGTTGACTTCCTATTCTGGAAGTCAATTTCCTCGTTCGAGGTTGACATTTTGGTAGGAGAGTCTATTGAGACGCATCCTTACCCCTTAAACCTATACAGTAAAATTTTTAAATCTTCTAGATCCATTTTATAAAATAAACCAGAATCCTTAAATCCAATGCTCATAATAATAAAAGATATAATTCTCAAACACAACACAAGAATAATTTTCCGCCACAATCAACCAGATATTATACCATATCCATTAATTATTATAATTTTTATAAAAATTTCAATATAAACAATTATTTCCAACTTTAATTAATCTTAAACCGCATCATTAAAGGTGTTGCCAGTGAAAGAGTATTGTTGAACCTATTAGTGCATGAAGTTAGATATAATTAAAAAATTTGATTTATATATATATATATATATATATATATATATATATATATATATATATATATATACATACAAGCATTTGAAGACGTAATTTAAGGAGTAAGTCGTACACCAACGTATATTTCCTCACTATCTCAAAAAATTCAAATTGCAATGAGGCTCGAGTCAAGAAATAGTCGCCCCCTCTCGACCTCTCCATTCGATAGCGCTTAAAAAGTTAAGCATAAAGAATATGAGGCAGGAAAACGCTTGTAGGCTTTCATATAATGTATCACTCGAGTTCTTGAGAAATTTCGGAAGAAGTTATATCAAGAAGAGATTAAGGTAAGCCTTTAAAGTACGTTCCTCTGTGACCGATGGTTTTACAATTTCGTCACAGGACTGTCAGCTTGGTAGTTATTTGAGTTGGACATTTTTGTCTGGGACTCAGGTTTAGAAAATAAATGGGTAGATTTTAATTTTTCTCTCATAACTAGTTAGTGCTACGATTAGAGACGTTTTAAGATTTTGAAGTGAGAAAAATTAAGTAAGGTATTATAACTGTTGTTATGACACTTCATGTCTCCCATCGTAATGTAAAAATGCACTTTTGATACATTTAATTGCTTTTGGGCGTCACGGATTTTTAGCTAAATTTTCCGAAACTGGTATGAATTCTTTAATGTTATTTAGCTACCCCATGATTACACTGACTAATAAACAATTACAAAGGTTAAATACTTGCATTTCATATTCTTTACGCTTTTAAATAAGTCAAAATATAATTCAAAAATACATTCACCCGCAAATGGGCCATCATAAATTGTTTTTCGGCAGGAAAATCGGGAACCTGGTTGTCTTGTGAACGTCTAAGGTTGGTTAAGAAGAAAGTATTAGTATCACACGTGATCCGTAAATAATGATTTGGCAAAGTTTTAGATCAAAACATCTTTTAACTTCTAAAATTAATCAATTTTACTAAATACGTATTAGTTTTTAAAGCAACATTTACAACATACAAGTTAAAATGAATTTTTTCTTTAAATATATTTCTTTGACAAGGTTGTTTCTTTCAGTCTTATCTTTTCTATGCGTGTCGAGGTCAGTAAGTTTTATTTAAAAAATAAAATCTATATTTTGGTATAATACAATTTACATTAGTTTTAACGACCTTTTTAACGTATTTTGTTTGCGATAATTACTCATGGGTAATTATACTGATAAATACAGTGATACATTACTAATCATGCTAATTATCTTAGAATAATTAAAGAATTCATATAACATGGAAATGCTGACAGTGGTTTATAGATACATTCGTGTTTCGCGGGATGTTATCTTTTTGAGAATGTTTTAAGTTAAAGACGAATATTTCAGGATATTCTTTAACGTGATAAAATGTATTCATTAGTAATACCACGAGTAGGATGATTATTGTAATAATTCAGACAATTTATTAGCTAAACGAAATTTGTTACGATGAAATGTTTTTCCTAATAACCATAAATTGAGTTAACAACTAATAAAATTTTCATCCTAGGAATTGCATTTTACAAGACTATTCATTCCATGCATATATTATTAAAACTCAGTAAATATAAATACTTTTTAATTAAATTAACTAAATGAAAATATAAACAATATCAATGAATGAATTAATTTGTTCACATGGTCGTGATGGTTTGTCAGATTGAAAACAGCGTTATTTTATCCAATGGGGATGTCGACTTACTAAGGATTTACAAGATAAGGCCCTGCTACATTTCAGTTATGATTGGGTGTTAACTTATATGCATGGAGGAGTCATAATAATTCGTACTGATATTATACGTAGGTGACAGGTTTTTAATATCACTAGAGACTAAAAATTATTCACGGGCTTCGGAAACACCTTTGGAAGTGTTTCGAAATTTCGCGTCTCTCACAAAGTGATCTAACGGGATACTCTGATTTGTTAAAAGTTTATTAGGAATAAAACGAGTCCCTCTAAAATTAAAACGAGATTAGTTTCGATTATGATAAAACAATTTGCTCGCTTCTGGGGTTTAAGATTCTACCAACGTCTTGGGTATTGCTCAATTATATTAATATTTTAACTGAAAATTAAACTTTACGTAAGAAAATGTTGTGACGTCACCGTCTCTCACTGGCTTAGCATAGGCGGGGGTTGAACAGTAGGGCTCTGACGTAAAAAATCTGTCAATAGTTTTTATAATAACGGTAGAGAGGTATTCTGAACTCAATTATGGATCCAAAAGTTGATTCGTGCCTGACAAGTGATGCTAATTCTTTTTCGTACTTGTTTTTTAGTGGCGCAAAGATATTTTGACACACATTTACCATGAAATAACGCTATTTTCACAGTGTATAATAATCTATTAAATAACGATTTCTCATTTTGCAATGTGAACAGAAATAGCAGTAAACGATGTTCTATAGTGATGTCTTGTATAGATGAATGTAACTCCATTAGAGTCCGTTCCCATTTATTTTATAGCATCAAATTTAATTTTAATGTCATTTGGTAACGTATACGTGTATTTACACTCTCTATTGCCAAATTATGTACATCAAAAGGTATTAATTTTAACATTATTTTATGCTACTTATGAAGCTGTTTACACAACATAATGACGGAATAGTCGTACATTAAAATATGAAAAATTAGGGAACTATGGTTACGAGGGCATATCGTTAAATTACAGTTGTGAATAACGTATCTACCTTATTTTCACCAAAATTTCAATAATAAATAAATAAAAGTAACTTCTGTGTGGTCTACATGTGTCACAGTAAATCTTTGCATGCTTAAAACAAAAGCCTTATACACACTTTACAAACGCCGTTTGTGAAATTCAAGTATCCTCTGTGTATTTGTTAATTTTGATATACAGGGTTAGTTAAAAGTATGGAGATGGCAATTTATTGTCGTTAATATTCATTTTAGGAAATTATGTTCAATACAAAAGTTTGTTATGAAATTATTATCTACATTTGAGAATACTTGAATTATTTTTTTCTTCAATTGTTTTTAAGTTACGACGTCATCGATATTTTTTTGAAATGACAACCTATATTTCTGATTATTGATTTCGATAGTACATTCTATTCTCTTTTCAACGGTATACAATTTTCAATATGTTACATTTGAAAAAAATTGAGAAAAAGTGCCTTAATGTTCAAATATTAAAGATCCATTAAATTAGCAGAATTAATTAACACGGTAACTAGACTCATTTATTTGCAATAAACTTATCAGTCACAATCTAAAATTAAAAACAAATTAATAACTAACTAAATTAAAGTAAGTGTCCAAATTGTTCTCCATTTCTAATTTGACAATGACTCAATCGACTTACAAAACCCTGAATAGAATTTTGTAAAAATTCTCGGGGAATTTCTTCTATCGTTCTGGTAATTCGGATTTTTAAATCTTCGACATCGTTGGGCTTATCTTTGTAAACCCTGTTTTTTACGTATCCCCAAAGAAAAAAATCTAAAGGGCTTAAATCAGGCGAACGAGCTGGCCATTCAATACTTCCTCGTCTCCCAATCCATCTGTTTGGAAAGACGTTATCCAAATATTGACGAACATTTACACCATAATGTGGTGGGGCGCCATCTTGCTGAAACCAGATACTGTTATTGGGAAGGTGTTCATTGTTTTCATCTGGATACAGCATAGCACAAGCAGGTATAATTTCATTTTGCAATAACTGCAAATACAGAGCCGAAGTTAAATTGCCATTGATGAAAAAGGGACCGATAATATGACCCCCTAGAATGCCAACCCAAACATTAACCTTTTGGGGGTACTGCGTATGGTGCTCCATAAACCAAAAAGGAAGATGACCAATATCTGCAATTATGTCTGTTTACTTCACCGGTAAGACAAAAGGTAGCTTCGTCAGAGAAAAGAATATTGTTGACGAAATTTGCATTATTATTGCAAATATTTGACATTTCTTCACAAAACTATCAAAATCATCTTCCGTCAACTCGTGTAGAAGTTTTCACTTTTTAAAATTGAAACGACCGATGACTGTGAAATATTGTGATTGGCCGCTAATTGATTGGTTGATAAATGGGAATCTTCAGATACGGCCAATAGAACATTCAGTTTTTTATCATCGCTTTTCGCTGTTCTAGGTGTACCACTCCTTGGCAAATCTTTAACACTACCGGTTTGTTCAAAGCGTTTAAGGTTTTACCAACAACGGATTTAGAAATTGGATTTCTGTTTGGATGCGTGTCATTAAATAAATTACAAGCGTCTTGTAAACTTCTGCGTCTATTTCCATAACCCAGCATTATAAGAATTTCAATTCTTTCACGTTCACTTAAACTCGCCATTGCTAATATTAACAGCAACAAATTGCACAATTGAAATATGTCAACTATTTGACATAAACAATAACCACTGATAAAGTTACCTCGCTCGAGTTTGTTTATCGCCTCGCTTTTGTCTATCTAGATTAATTCTGCTAATTTAATGGATCTTTAATATTTGAACATTAAGGCACTTTTTCTCAATTTTTTTCAAATGTAACATATTGAAAATTGTATACCGTTGAAAAGAGAATAGAATGTACTATCGAAATCAATAATCAGAAATATAGGTTGTCATTTCAAAAAAATATCGATGACGTCATAACTTACAAACAATGAAGAAAAAAATAATTCAAGTTTTCTCAAATGTAGATAATAATTTCATAACAAACTTTTGTATTGAACATAATTTCCTAAAATTAATATTAACGACAATAAATCGCCGTCTCCATACTTTTAACTAATCCTGTATATATATATATATATATATATATATATATATATATATATATATATATATATATATATATATATATATATATATATATATATATATATATATATATATAGTCAATTGCTGTCTAATACAAAAATAGGTATTTGGAAATTGATTATCATAGTTTCAATTTATTAGTAAATATTAACTTATTTTGTAACTTTATAAACGTAACAATCAGTTTATTGTGTAAATACATAAAACATACACAATAAAACATTGGGTTCGATTCTGGACCGAGCGGTCGAAATCACCCTCTGGGGAACACATTTATCTTAAGAGCAAACATTATTATTTACACTTTAATCCCAAGAGAGTGGGCTTTCATAACTTTAAGAATTTAACCATTAAAAATGACATTACTGTTAACAAACCATAATAAATCCAAAAAGAACGAAGCAAGAACTTTGATGCAATATTTATATTTTAAGAAAAAAAACTCCCTTGTCCTAAAATAAATCGAAAGTAACAATACTGAAAATAGAAACCAAAATGTCTAGTGACTTATGTATCATAAAAACCTACAGCTTTACGTGTAGTTCAAGCTGGAAATATACTATAAATTACTCTTAGGGGAGAATGATAAAAAAAAGAAAGATATATGAATGCACAAGTAGGATTTTCAAGGGACAAAATATTTTTTAATTTTCTCATCTAAAGGGAAAGTTATTGTAATGAATAAAAAAATTCGAAATTGAACTGAGACCGAAAAAAGTGAATTTTAAAAAAATATCTGAGTGTGTGTGCCTGTGCACCCGTGTATGTGTGTGTGGCTGTGCCTGAGTGTATGCGCGCGTGTCTGTGTAAGCAAATAAAAATAACACTTTGACATTGAGAGCAAAATAGATCGCATGTGCAAACTGAGCTGGTAACACACACAATAACAATAACATAGAGGAATTTAGTAACAAAATGGTAATTACAAAGTTCATTATGATGTCGATATAAAGAAAAAAGATGTTGCTGTGTTTATACGAGAGTGAGAGAAAATTAAGCAAAATTTAAAAGAGCTAGGAGAGGAATTTAGTGACAAAAGGGTAATCACAAAGACCGCGATGTCGTTACTTGAAAATCTAAAGCAATTTGTGTCAGCCTGGAAGGCAAGTGCAATAGATTAACAAACGCTTAAAAAATCACGTCATAGCAGTGAAGCAAACGGAAGACAACCAGAACGTGTTTATTACTTCAACAAAAATTAGTGAAGATGCGGACAGCATTGATAAGTATCTCAAGATTTACTGGACAAGATTGGTGCGTGGACAGTGGTGCGAGTGATAGTGCATGTTTGAAAAAAATGAATTAAAAGTAAAGAACGGAAAATATTGGATTAAGTTTAAACTCAATAACGTGTTATTTATTCCATACTTTAAAATAAACATGTTTTCTATTAGAAAAGTGTTACATAAAGGTTGTACTTCGAATTCAAACAAAGGAAAAATGAAATAATAAATCAGAATGGTATGATTACAGTTGTAGTCGTAAGATAAGGTAAGTTTTTCAAAATAGCTGTCAGTTTAAATGAAAAACATTTAAAATTTTCACATTTTAAACTTTGAACAAGTAAAAGACACCTTAATACGAAATAATAAAGAAAAGGGTATGTAAGTCTTTTTTGTGAACACTGCATTCTTGGTGAGCAACACAGTTTTCCATTGAAAATTGGGAAACAATGGTGGAAACTCAGACAAGTCGAAAAGTAAGAATTTTACATACAGACAACGAATTAGAGTCCATAAATAATATAAGAATTGACTGAAAAGTGCGGAGTGAAACACGAAAAAACTTTTGCATATACAATAGAACAAAACGGCAGAGCTGAGCGAAAAAACAGAATGTAGGTAGAAACTGCCCGATTAATGATTCGATCTACGAGGGTAGGTCGAAATGTTTCTAGAATGAATCACAAGATGGCGTTTTGCGCGCGTGCTGATCACTTGTTTTGAAAGCGCTATTGTTCGTCCAACAGCTATTAAACTTTCAAATGGATTGGATATAAACACGTGTCGTTACTATCAATACAAGTACATAATTTGTGCATTTTCTTAATCATGAATAAAAACGAGTTCCGTGCAGTGATAAAACATTTCTTTTTTAAAGACTTTAATGCTAAACAAACAAAAACGGAGTTAGATGAAGTTCATGGTGAGTCTTCGTATGCAACAGTTGCAAACTGGGTTGCTGAATTTAAACGCGGTAGAACAAGTATAGAGGATGCACCACGTTCTAGCAGACCAAAAATAGCTACCGATGAATAAACAATTGAGAAAGTCCACGAAACCGTGATGAAGGATCGCCGAATAAAGCTGAGAGAGATATCGAAGAAAGTAAGCATTTGCGACCGTGTACATTGCATCTTACATCAACATTTGGACATGAGAAAGCTGTCCTAGATGGGTGCCGCGTCTGCTGATAATCGACCAAAAGCGAGTACGAATCACCATTTCTCAGCAATGTCTAGACATGTTCAAACGTAATGAAAAAGATTTTTGGTGACGTTTTATAACTGTTGATGAAACGTGGATTCACCACTACACTCCGGAGACCAAGGAGCAATCAAAGCAATGGACAAAACGTGGAGTGCCAACTCTCAAGAACATTAAGACGATTCCATCTGCTGGTAAAATCACGGCTACCGTATTTTGGGATTCCCGAGGAATAATTTTTATTGATTACTTGCAACACGAGAGGACAATAACGGGCGAGTATTATGCGTCGTTATTAGACAGACTGAAAAAAGAAATCAAAGCCGAAAGGCCTCATTTGGCAAATAAAGGGGTCTTGTACCACCAGGATAATGTCCCATCCCACAAGTCGCCAATTACGATAGCGAAACTGCAGAAACTACGATTCCAGTTAATTGAACATGCACCCTGAAGCACATGAAGGGTCTTGAAAAGCTTTGGACTAAATGTGTACAGCTGAAAGAAGACTATATGAAAAATAAATACGATTTTCTCCAAAAAGTTGTTTTTTTCCGTCTTGTTCTAAACATTTATCGATCTATTCTGGTACAGTCAAAACCTTGATACAAAGTATTACGCGGAAGCCTTATATACAGCTGCGTTCGTATTGAATATAGTTACTATCAATAACCGTGCAGGCAAAACAGCGTTAAATTTGTGGAACGTTGGAACAATCCCAGCCGGCTGAGCACCCCATACCATGATTAAAAATGCCGCCATATACCATCTCCACTGGAAGCTTTAGCGACTAGGAATAATGCCTGTTAATGGTTTGTGCAAAAGAAAAAAAAATTATCAGCCAAGGACCCGTAAGCGTTGTGTGTGGTATAAAACAGCTATGCCTTTAAATTCTTTATTATTATAGTATCAACTAAAAAAAATCTTTGAAACATAAAATAATAAAAAGGTCTTCTTACAATAAAAGTTCGAATGTAAGGGCCTTAATCGCAACAACTACTCGGTCTTCTTCTCGCCCACTCTCTTGTCCTAAAATAAATCGAAAGTAACAATACTGAAAATAGAAACCAAAACGTCTATTGACTTATGTATCATAAAAACATACAGCTTTACGTGTAGTTCAAGCTGGAAATATATTATAAATCACTCTTAGGGGAGAATGATAAAAAAAAAGAAAGATATGTGAATGCGCAAGTAGGATTTTCTCACCTAAAGGGAAAGTTATTGTAATGAATAAAAAAATTCGAAATTGAACTGAGACCGAAAAAAGTTGATTTTAAAAAATGTCTGGGTGTGTGTGCTTGTGCGAGCGCGTGTATGTGTGTGTGGCACTTTGACATTAAGAGCAAGAAAGATCGCATGTGCAAACCGAGCTGGTAACACAATCTGCTTACCATTCGGGAGGAAATGCGTTACCATCTAGCTTGTATGAGGTTTTTCTCATACGCATATAGCACCATGCTCACTGCGTCATTACAATGCTGGGGTAGTAACATCCCTCTAAAACCCTAACTCCATTCCTTCCGATCCTATCCGAACTGCACCTTGATCCCAACCATGAATACGTACGTAATATACGCATATATATATATATATATATATATATATATATATATATATATATATATATATATATATATATTGGGAATCCATCATTGTGGCTGAAGGAGCTTGGAAAGCTAAACCAGCGAATGAATATTGTAAACAGGATTATTTTCAAGTTCGGGAAACACCACTTCCTGCAATATTTGTAATTCACTTTCTGAGTTAACATTTCCTTCAAAAAATAGGGAAAAGCGGAGAAGGACAAACGGGAATACAATAAAAGAAGGGAGAGCAAATACAGGACGGAGAAGGAAAACAAAGTAACCGAGATAGGGGGAAAATAAGAAGGAATAAATGAAGAGGAAGTAAGACAGGCAGTAAAGAAGGTAAAAAAGGGAAAGTGGCAGGAAAAGATGAGATACAAGGTGAGGAGTGGATATACGGAGGAGAAAAGGTTACAAAAAGGATGACGCAAATAATGAACAAAACATGGAGGAGAAGGTTTCCCGAAGAAGTGGAGGGAAAGTCATATTTGCCCAGTGTACAAAAAAGGAGATAAGAATCGGATGACAAATTATAGGGGAATTCCATTGCTAAACACGGCATACAAAATATACGCGAACGTTCTGGAAGAAAGGTCAAAGAAAGAGGTGGAGGAACAGAAGCTGTTACCAGATGGACAGGCAGGGTTGAGGAAAGGAAGAAGAACGACGGATAACATATACACATTGAAGCACATGGCAAACAAGAAATTAAGAAAGAAAAGAGGTAAAATGGTAGCGGTATTCGTAGACATAATAGCGGCATTCGATAGGATGAACAGGAAAAAGTTGTGGGAGTTCATGGGGAAAAAAGATAAGTGAAAGGATAATAGAAAGGACAAAAGAAATATACGAAGAAACGAGGAATAGGGTGAGAGTAAATGGTGAACTGAGGGAAGGATTTGTAACGAGAAGGGGATTGATATAGTGTTATTAGCAAGGGAGGAAAAAGAAATGAAGGGAATGTTAAAAACATTGGACAGATATTTGAAAAGGAAAGATCTAGAAGTCAATGGGAGTAAAACTAAGGTAATGGTATGGAGAAAAGCGGACGCAAGTAAACGAATTCGCATACCTAGGATACACAATGAGACAAGACAATAAAGATAGGGAACATATAGAAGAGCGAGTGAGAAAAGGGAATAAGCTAATAGGGCAAGTGTGGAGTGTAGGGGAAAGACATAAGGAAAAGAAAATTATTATTTAAGAAACTGATAAAAAGTGTAGTACTGTACGGGGCGGAAGTGTGGGGGTGGAAAGAATATAAAGAGATAGAGGGGCTGCAAGAAAAATACTGGAGGTGGATACTAGGAGTGGAAATAGAAACACCAGGATACATCATTACAGAGGAGGTGCAAGTAGAGAAAATAAGGGTGGAGGTGCGACGTAGTGTAAAATTCTACAAGAATGCTGGAAAGAAATAAGAGAAAGAAGAATAGAATATGGACAAGAAGCCAGGAAAGAATATTACGATAGAAACGGATATGCAAAAGAAGAAGTAGAAAGACTAAGAAGGGAAGGAGTGAACGTGAAAGAGGACATAGTTAGAAGGAATAGAGCTGTGCAAAAGCAGGAAAGATGGTCGAAGGTAAAAGAAAGAAAATACAATGTAAACTATAGGAATATTAAGGGAGAAGGGATACCGAGATATTTAATTGGAGAAGGGAGGAGGGAAAGAAAGAAAATGATACCGAGATTTAGATGTGGAAACGAAGAGAGGGGAAACAGGTACTGGAGAAGGGACGAAGAGAGAAAATGTAGGCTGTGCGGAGAAGAGATAGAATCGATTAAGCATATGTTGCAAGAATGCAAGGAGAGGACGGTGGAAGAGATACTAGAAGAAGGAGGAAGGGGAGCGGAGTGGATGCAAGAAACATGGAACAGAAGAAGACAGTTAATGGGAGAAGAGAAAAGAGAGAAGTTAGTGTAAGTGAAGTAAAGAAAGGAGAGACTGTAAAGAGTGTAAATAGAGAAGGCAAATGTAAATAGTAAAACGCAAACACTTTGCAAAATTTTTGTAAATTAAGCAAATAAAGTATATTAGTAGTAATGCAGTACTCGAAATACCTTCCCACGCACAGCATCACACCAGGTACATTGAGCTCTTCTTGGAATACATGATGAGAATTTGCATTAACCAGTACACACAATTATGTCGATGTCGAGTTTGATTCATCGCACCACAAAATTGATCGCAAAAATTTAAATCGGCTTCTGCACGGATAGCGACTGTTTCGCAGAATTACAATCGTTTATCATGATCATAACATCCTTTGCACGCTGCTTTGTGATATGCTTAATTCGACAGATGCCTTACAAGGCCTTACTGTAGGTTTTCATCATTGTAAATCGATAGTGGACGACAACACTTCGCGGTATTTAAAACGCTTCCTATGTTTTCAAATTGCTTATTCAACTTTCGCATATGTTGCCGGTATCGACACACCTGGATACTTAAATCTAAATTCTTCGATTAATTTAGCAGGATTTGTATTCCACAATAACTGGTTGTTCGGTTGTAAACATTTTGAAAACACACAAAAAAGAATAATAACTGCACGTAGATTCACACTTTAACCACTATAATTGACAAAAATGAATGAACGATCATCCAATGTAACCTTGTTACCAACGTATCGAAATAAAATAGCCTATTTCATGGACAAACTGACATATGCGCCACACTGTATATGCTATACTTTTATTTACATGTAATAAATCTGTAAGTGATTTAACATTTCATTTTTCAGTTTCTAAATAATTTACGCCCGTAAAGTGGGAGTGAGTCAGCCGCTACAATTTTTTTGTTTTGAAGGGTTTGGACTTGAAAGGCATAAGAAAGTAATAATAATTAAGCAAAATGTAATTGAGATAAAAAAAAATATTGTGGGAAAGAATCATGAAACGTTACTATGCAATTAAATCTAACCATCTTCATTGTTTTATACCGAAGACAATAGAAAATAAATTATCGAATACTTATTTCTTTCAATACTTGCTATGGATGGATAGTTATTTTGAAAAATTAATGATCGTTTGTGCTTATTAATATTGATACTAAGATTTTACTGTTAGCTTGTATACGGCAATTAATCTTTCAATGACATTGTGCTAAAAATAGATGTTAAAACTTTATAATACTCATTTCAAGGTTTTAATTATCTTCACAAATACATACACATATATATTTATTTACTTTTCTAATCACAGATAAATCTAGTTTGTCATAATATTTAAATATTATTAAGTAAATAATTATTTTATGTAAGTACCTGAAAAACAGTTTCTCGAATTTTTTAGGTTTATTACTTCATTATGTCAGGAACAAAAAACACCTATCTTAAAGCTAGAGTTGAATTGTAATCTGCGCGTTTTTAATTTTTCTTACTGTCAATTTACAGGCCAGTGTTACCTTTGAATTTAAACCTATATAATACCTATTTAACGAATTAAGTAATGCGGTTACAATGTGATTTGTTGATTCAAAAATATTATCATTTTAAAATTTGACATTGGAAATTCACCGGTCTCATAAAAACATACAATTCCTTTCGTAATTGAGGTTACTATTGACGATACACATTAAAAACTCGCCATCTGGTGGTAAGTAAATAAGTTATAATGGGCGCTGAAAGAATCGATAACCTTTAGTTTATGAATTACTCATATATGAAATAGAACATTAATACTTGTTAGTGCGGCCGTAATTAAAACGAACACAACGCCACCAACGTTAATTGCCAATGGCCAATAGCACAAATTATGTCACTCCAGACAATCCCAGAATTACAGCACATCGGGAAAACTCGTTATACCTTGCAAAAGTTTGATTTAAACTACCCCAATTCGACTATTGGATAATACAATGAAAAGTTGAGTTCAATATTATAATAATTAACGGAGTAACACATAGTTTTGAACTCGAACTCGAAATAACCTATACTTTAAAGACGGAGCAGAAATAATGTCAGAGAACACATCGTTTATTCCGCTTAATCACATAATTAAAATAAGATCATCGTCCAGTGAATTATATATAGTGAAAAATGCTCTGCAATTGAGCTGGACCGTAGAAAACACTGCTCTAATAAATAAATTTTATTAAAACATGCTTTATCTTGCATAAATCATTGATTTTGATCTTGGTAAGCTCTAAGTTATGTGCGCGTGTTTAGAATTTCGAGATAAGTTTATTGACTGGTGTTTATCAATTACGTTTGTTTGTTATCAAAAATTGCTTTTGGTTTTGTGCAAATAAACCTTTTCTTTTGTTTGAGCGTGCATGCGGATCCGAGCGTGCGTGCGTGCGTGTGTTTTTTTTTTGCTTGTTATGAATTTATTTTATTTTATTAGTATTAAGATTCAATTTTTAGAAATGTTAATAGTGTTTGTACAAATCCAAGGTAGTTGTCAAAAAGTTATACAAACCATACTCCTGCCTGATAGAGCTATATAGCCCGTACAATTTAACGTAAGTCAGACTAGCTAAAGGTCTACTTTTACTATTTTTTGGAGACGTTGACCTAGCTTTAAATAGATTAAAGAGTGTTTCCCTGTTTTGATATAATATATAAGATATTACACGATACGCTTTCTCACAACCGAGCTGGCGGAGATTTAAATTTTTTCTCCAGATACATATAGCGGCATGATCAGTGCGTATACACACATCATTTAAGCGAACGTTTAATATTCTAACTCCGCTCCTTCCAATCCTATTTTTAATCCCACCATGCATGCATACTTAATGTATCATGTTAGGAATCCATCGCTATGGCTGAAAGAGCTTGGAAAGCTTAAACAGCCCCCCCTCCACGAGAAAATAAAATATTTGTCCCCTTTTCAATTAAAGGTTTTTAATGAGGTAGCTATTTTGATTAATCGCCCAGAAATATAAAAGTGGTGATGTCTTTTTTACTTTGCATTATTGTTGACGTGCTGATTGCTGGTTTATGCCCATATTGCTTTCCGTACATATGAAGAGAAAGCTATGTAATCGGTTTTTATATTAATACTGCTTTAGTACCGAGTCCCGCAATGCACGGTGGTACAACCGTTGAAGGTCGTTAACTTCATTTAAAGGTTATTGACCTATTGATTTATACCTACTATGCTAGTAGTAAAAGGGCACATTTGGCCGCCATCTTGGATTTTCTGGGGAAAACCCACTTTTCACTTTTTTGTACGCCCACGTGGGAGACCGTATTTTCTACCGCTATGGTTTCTTTTCGGAGGCCTTTTTCAACCCTTGAGGGGATTTTCATCCCTAATTAAGGCCTTTTTTATTTTTACTCGTTCACTTGAGGGGCGTATTTTTTACTCCTATTTTATGGCCGCCCACGTGTAGGACGCGTTTTTTCAACCCCTAATTATCTTTTGTTGTATTAAGAGCCTTTTTGTCAGCAATTCTTTGTACTTGCTCACGTGAATGGCAGATGTAGGGGTTGGTCTTGGAGCTGGTGCTAGGTCTTGGACTTGGGGTTGGTCTTAGGGTTACTTTTGGTGGTCATCTAATTAAGGTCTTTTTTGGTTGTATTAAGAGCAGTACATCTGGAAGTTAGGCAAACGCACACGCATACAATGTTGGAAATTGCATAATTACTCTAATAAGATATTATTAAATAAGACAAGTGCAGAGCTTAGCCCTATCGTGGCACCCTTGATGCAATTGTATGCGAGTTCTAACTTAATCTTACAGCTGTAGGCCTTCGTCCCGTCATACAAAATTGTATTCTAATAAGGAGACCCTAGCCTTGTAAGACAGAACTTGTATCAGGGTCTGAGCTCTGGCCCCTTTGAGTAAAAATTGATTTCAGTGCCATCTAGCGGCGTATAGACTAATGAACATTTTCTATAATAGAAGTTGATAATGCACATCTCCCTCTCTCTCTTGCTCCATCTTGTTTCTCTCTCTCCCTCTCTCTCTTTAGGCTCTTTCTCTCTCTCTCTCACACACACACACGCACGCACGCACCCACCCACACGCACTAACGCACGCACCCACACACACGCACACCCACACAAACAAATCAATTAATTAATTAATCAATCTCAAACAAATCATGCTCGATCAAATCAACCAGATCAATCTCAATCAATCAACCGAAATTATGTCTTACAGTTTGCGGAAACTAGATTACAGTTCAAAACTGAATACATTAAAACCTAACTAAATATGACGTGAAATAATAAATAATTTCTACTATAATGCAATGATGCTTTATGTATAGTCAGATTCTCTCTTTCTAAACAGACACCACCTATACATTCGGAGAATTATATCTGATTTATTTGCATGTTCAATTACATAGACACAAAATTGTTTCATTGTAACGTGTTCATTAGCAGTTGTAAAAACCCATTAAAAGACTGGAATGTAATAATTACTTATATATAACATAGAGTTGAATTAAATTAACATCTTTTTAAGAATATCAAACTGATATAATGGAAATAAAAGGCAAAAGGTTTTAATGGTTTTATTATTATTATACGCGACGAATTAACAATAACTACAAGTTTAAAATCCACGAATACGTAGGTACCAACTTTTTTGTAGAGCTGATATTATGACGTCATCCTATACATTTTAATAATCTTTATCGACATTTTTTGTTAGCAATATCAGGTAAAAAAACACACACACACACACACACACACACACACATATATATATATATATATATATATATATATATATATATATATATATTAAAAATAATACGCTTACCTTTGGAAGTGTTTTTCCTTCAGTTGTACCATATGTTGAACTGAAAATATTTTTTATACAACGTGTCCACATGTAGTCGCACTAAAACACGTTTTACGGATGGATGGATATAAACCAGCTATTACATTCCCATCATTAACTAATTTAGAAAGTAATACACAAAACCTGATTACAGTTACTCGTATTTAACAATTATGTTGTACTTATAAAAATTTACTTTCAAAACACATATTTTAAAAATTTTGCTAACACACACACATTCACATATGTACTTCACGTCATATGGATTTTTACCAGTTGAGATTAATAGCAATGTTAACTAAACGATTTAAAATTTCTAATTTGTAATAAGAGTGACGTAATCTAATTTTATTTGAAATTTCATAGAGAGCATCACCATCATCGAGATTTTGAGATACATTCACCTCATCGTCTTCACCTTGAACGATTATATTGTAACAACCTATAAAGCATCTAATAACCCTTGACAGCTTTATTAGACATTATTATTACATGGACGTGAGGTTATCCCTAAATTAACTGCTTTCAGCATAGGTCTGGAAATGCTGCACACTCTTCAAATCTTTCAGTTCGTTCGCAGAAGTTGTACCGTATTCATTTACTTCAATTTTATCTGAATTCTGTTTCGAGACTGTAGTACGTTTTCTAATACATAAACAGAATCTTCAATACTGTGATGCATGTAGCAGCAAAACACGTTAGCTAGCTAGTTTCGCCTCTATATTATTTTACATGCAAGTCTGACCTTATCATAAATACATCTGTCAAAAAGCTAATTAAACATAACTCCACGGACTGGGCATAGCAAGTAGCGTTTCCAATTATGGCTTTTAGTCAACACAATATCGCCTACAACTACATACAATCAATGTTTCAGCAGGAGGAGCAAACGAAAAACACGCACGCACGCACACATGCACGTACGTACACACGCTCGCACGTACGCACACACGCACGTACGCACGCGCACACGTACGCACGTACGCACGCGCACACACACACATACACAAACACATGTGCGCGCGAAAACACGCAAACGCGAAACATACAAAACATGAAAACATGCCAACACGAAAACACGTTAAAGCGAAAACACGTAAAAACGAAAACACGCAAATACGAACACACACAAATGAAAACACGCTAACACGAAAACATGCAAACACAAAACACAAACGAAAAAAACGCTATCACGAAAATACGCAAATGCGAAGACATACAAATGCGAAAATACGTTAAACGAAAACACGCAAATACGAAAACACACGCCAGCGAAAGACACGCTAACGCGAAAATTTATAAAGCTGCAAACATGAATCAAGACGGTGACCACCGTTAGGAAAGACAAGTTTATTGACAAAATTGAAGGAAAACTTAGCGCTTGAAAATATATTATTATTATTATAAACAACAATACTTCATTTTTATTTAATAACAACCTTTATCGGTCTTCTTCTTCTTCTTCTTGAACAGTGATTCGTCGCTATCATCATCATGGTTTTGAGACTCGTCCTTCTCCTCTACCTTATCGCTCTGCTTCCTCCTCTTCTGTGAATCATCACCATTACCTTGGATATGAGATACATTCAGCTCATCCACGTCATCGTTTCCATCATTATCTTGAACGGTTATGTTGTAATAGTTTATTAACAAGTAAGTAACATCTCTAATGTCCGCTGATGTTGGCTCATAAGCAGGAGAATACATCATAATAATGCTCACTCGATGACAGTTACACTTTAAAGAGCGAAACACACGAGAAACGAGAACGCTGCTAGCCTAGGGTCTTATGCGCTGGCGCACTCGTCAATGTTCGGGTAGAATCGGTTATATTCGTGGGAAGCTTGAAGTATTGTACCTAACCACACTCTAATATCTTCCCTAGGGGCATGTTTATAAATCTAAACTCCTTTTTTATGGCTAGGTATTTTCTCTTAAGACAGCAGCTTGCAGATGGCACTAAAATCAATTTTTACTCAAAGGGGCCAGGGCTCAGACCTTGATACAAGTCCTGTCTTACAAGGCTAGGGTCTCCTTATTAGAATACAATTTTGTATGACAGGGCGAAGGCCTACAGCTGTAAGATTAAGTTAGAACCCTCATACAATTGAATCAGGGAGCCACGATAGGAGTTAAGCTCTACACTTGTCTTATAAGGTTAGGTTCCCATACCATCTCCAACCAGGGGGCGAAGGCCTGAGAACAAGTTGCGAAGCCCTACACGTGTCTTACAAGAACCTCCTTATTAGAATACAATTTTGTATGACGGGGCGAAGGCCTACAGCTGTAAGATTAAGTTAGAACCCGCATACAATTGCATCAAGGGAGCCACGATAGGGGCTAAGCTCTACACTTGTCTTATAGGGTTAGGGTTCCCATACCATCTCCGGCCAGGGGGCGATGGCCCGAGAACAAGTTGCGAAGCCCTACACGTGTCTTACAAGAACCTCCTTATTAGAAATACAATGTATAAATAAATTTCTCGTATAGGTAAAAGATCATCCGAACAATAGGATCGGTAATTTTAATAATAATATCTTATTAGGGTAATTATGCAATTTCCAACATTGTATGCGTGTGCGTTTGCCTAACTTCCAGGGGTACTGCTCTTAATACAACCAAAAAGGACCTTAATTAGATGACCATCTAAAATAACCCTAAGACCAACCCCAAATCCAAGACCTAGCCCCAGCTCCAAGACCAACCCCTACATCTGCCCTTCACGTGAGCAAGTACAAAGAATTGCTGTCAAAAAGGCTCTTAATACAACAATAATAAATGTTTTAGAAATTTTTTGGGTATTTTACAGCTATTTGACTGATTATTTCTTGTTTCTTCAGTTTTCTCAGACAAACGACTAGTGCCATGTCGTCTGAAACAATATATAGTAGTTTCATTGTAAATTTGAACATTGTTTGAGTCTAATGGATTAATGGATTTTTTTTTGGGAATTTATTTGGTATTTTGCAACCACTTAGGTTGTGACTTTTAAAAAATTCAAGTGAATACCAAAAGACAATGTCCATGCTAGATTTGATCAATTTTTATTGACCAGTTTGGAAGTTACGTACGAAAGAGTGTGATATGTAAACAGGCGGACGATCGGACAGACGTCATTCCAAAAACACGATTTTCGTGTCCTTGGTTGTGTAAAACATACAAATAGCCCAAAGTGTCGAAGTGGAATTCTTGTGCGATCTTAATAAAAAAAAAGTAACAGAGTTGACCAGAAAACATTGCTTAATTGCCGATTCTTTTGGAACAATGTTAACTATTAATCAAACAAACGATACTGTAAAAACTGTTCAAAACGTGTTTTTAACAATTAACTAAGAATACGTTTGTAGAATCAAATTATTTCTTTGTACCGGAGTACAAGAATTGGTTACTTTCTACGAAGTTTGGATTTACAACCGCTTCTGGGATATTAGGTGTCAATAAATAAATGATTATTTTGAATGGGAATTAAAAATACGCCGTTTTTCTTGGTAGGTGAAGGTTTTACCTACAGAAAAAAATTACGAATACTGTGGTTTCTTTTATTCGAAGAAAAGAACTTAAAATAATGTTATTTATCATGTGAAGGCCGACTACTTTTGTAAGAATCTGTAACTTCAATGTCTTTCCAACATTAAAAATGCGCATATGAATGTTTCTTTTTGTAAGATTTATTTTGTCTATTAGCAATAAGGACCATTAAATAGTATTACGTACCATTTTCGAATTGGTTCCATTAATGTCTGCAAATAAACGGTAAGGACAAAGGTAACACATAAATATTAAAATACAAAATCGTAATAATCAGGTAGTAATGACAACACACAGAAGTATTGAGGACATTTAGAGCACAACATGTTCTTATAGGAAGGTAAACAATACATCATTTAATAATCAACTTAGGCATTGCGTTACGAAATTAAAATTAATTATGGTATTAATTAGTAATTGCAATATCAACACTAATTGTGCAATTATGGGGAAGTGTTTATTGCTTTTGTATAAAAGAGCTCTTTCTATACAGACATAAAATGTTTTCATTCTGCACATATTAAGATAAATGAAAGTCTAAAAAAGTGATCGGTGTTAACGATGAATTTCCAGCGACGAAATATGACGTATGAAAAATTTATCTACTTGAAACATCGGTTCAATAGACGTACTTTCTATATACAAACAAAACGTCGTAATTCGAAAATCTTCATGACATATTCATATGATAGACTTACGGTTCCAAAATCTATATAAACAAATATACAAAAATTCTGCAAGACACATACAAGGGTTGTACGAAATATTACGTGTCCAGGAACAAACCGTACCATAACCCCAAAATGGCACATCAAAACTTCATTAAGCTTAAATGGTAAACTTCCACTATCGAATCAAATACCCAAATATTCTGTCTAACGTATACGTGGAGTGTACAAAAAATCGTCAGAAACAAAGCTTGCGATAACTCCAAATAGCACATCAAATTTACAGAATCACGTACACAAAAATTCTACTCGACATATACGAGGGTTGTACGAAATATTTGGTACTATGGAACAGAACGTGCTATAATTTTAAAATCGCTTAAAGCCTGTCCGGTAGAACTGAACGGGTATCGGATTAACAAGGAGGATTGTCAATATATGGTTCTATTGTGCTTGAAACCGCCTTAATGCTTTGCTGTCTCGTACTTATTGTACGTGACAAAGAAAGATGGATATATTATGAATAATGCCTCTATTTCTGCCGAACAAAAGCGTTTGCAACTTTCACACATAATGACAAGGCAATAAGAATCAGATGCAGGTAGAATAGAAATTCAATAGGTATAATAAAATACCAGTGGTTCTCAACACTGCTTTAACATTATATAATTTGTGAAGAAATGCAACTTTTGTATAATAAAAATAATAATCGATTACTAATTACCTATAAGTAATTTCAATTGACACCTTTCACTTATACTTATAACAACAATAACAAATACATTTTTATTATAGTTAGTAAATATTAATTAAATTACAAAGATATACTTTTATAATTAAATGTAAAAATTATAATTGTCATTCGGCTTCAGATTCATCACTTCCTGAGTCATCCAAATCTTGGAAAAGATCATCGTCATCACTTTCTTGCATTCTTCCATAAATTTTAAATGTAATGTTAAAGCAGTGTTGAGAACCACTGGCATTTTATTATACCTATTGAATTTCTATTCTACCTGCATCTGATTCTTATTGCCTTGTCATTATGTGTGAAAGTTGCAAACGCTTTTGTTCGGCAGAAATAGAGGCATTATTCATAATATATCCATCTTTCTTTGTCACGTACAATAAGTACGAGACAGCAAAGCATTAAGGCGGTTTCAAGCACAATAGAACCATATATTGACAATCCTCCTTGTTAATCCGATACCCGTTCAGTTCTACCGGACAGGCTATATCACAACTTCATGAAATTTATATGGTAGTCTTTGGGTACTAATATACATACATACATAAGAATTCTGCCCAACGTATACGAGAGTTGTACCAACTGGAAGTTATAATTCAAAAACCGCATATCAAATCTTCGTCAAATAATACAAACACACCCTTTTCGCAGTCTACGTATTACCACCATTGTTTATAAAGGAATATACTCTTCTGACCATTAAGTAGTGAGACTAAGTCCATAAAATACGTATATTTAAAAATTAAGGTACATTGATGTGATCCCCTTCAAAGTACTCCCCTCCCACAACTACATACTGGTTTCAACTTCCAGCTTTCGTAACATTTCTGGAAGGCTTGGACTGGTATGGCCTGGAGTACCCTCGTCACGGCGGCCTGGATATCAGTTATGGACTTAAATTGCGTTCCTATCACGGTCAATTTTGTTTGGGGGAACAAGAAGAAGTCACAGGGTGACATATCCGGCGAACAGGGCGCTTGCGGCAACACTGCGATGTTTTTAGAGAGCAAAAACTGCGACACACTGAAGGCACGATGGCATGGAGCATTGTCATGATGTAGGATCCACGTTTTGGCAATCTCTGGACGGACTCTAATGACTCGTTTTCGCAGCCAATCGAATACTTTCAGGTAGAAATGTTGGTTAACGGTCTGCCCAGGTGTTAACAGAATCGCTGAGTTTAACGCAAAATTTAATCGCGTACCGCTGTTCAATATTACGTCATTCCATATTCGTGACACGCCTTACAAACACGTTGTCGAAAACACAACACAGCTGGAGAACTAACGAACGTACGAAAGTTGCGAGCACATGTATCCATAGAGGAGGGATGGGAGATTAACCGACCGAAGTTTCAGGTTTGCAATGTTACCACAAGTGCGGCTAAAAAATCAGTCTCATTACTTATTGGTCAGACCGAGTATTATTATTATCCTTATTAGATATTGCTTTCTCATATACGTACGTATAAAGAGAAAGCTATGTAATCGGTTTAAATTTCCAAGCACTTTTTTTACATTTTTCGACGTTTTGTGGCCTAAACAATACGGAAAACACATTTTCAGAAAAGAAAATCTCGTGTCTGATTGTGTGTCTGTGTGTGAGTGTGCTATCGATAAAAAAGGCTTTTAGAAACAAAAACTTTCGTATCTGTTTGTGTGTGCGGCGGATATTTATTGAACTTAAAGCTATCGATATGGAATTAGGCCATTTGCCATAAAATCAAGGCCAAGTTCGTTAAAAGCAAAATCCAACCAGTGGCGGGGCATTTTTAGGGGTTTAAAAAAATTCATTGCTTCAAATTTTAAAAAGTTACATAATTAAAAAAACAAACTAATACTTTTTTATGTACTTTCAAAATAAAAAATATATATAATAACCAGTGGCACGCCGTTTTTAAGGTACAAATCTTTTGAAAGTCGGGTATTGGGCGTTTTAAGATCGCCAAGTATAAATCATTTGTCAAAATTAAAAAATTCAAAATGGCGGATCAGAAATAGGGAATTATCGTTTTTAAAATCCGATATGACTAAAATTCAGGTATCGTGGCCTCATGATCACTTTTGCAACTTCGTTGATTTGTAAAACATCTAAATAAACATTTTAAAAAAAATGTCAGTTGCGCACCGTTTTTAGAGTGCAAACATTTTTTGAAAGTCGGGTATTGGGGTTTTTAAGATCGCTAAGAATAAATCATTTGTCAAAATTAAAAAATTCAAAATGGCGGATCAAAAATGTAAAATTATCGTGTTTAAAAACCGATATGACTCAAATTCAAGTATTGTGGGCTTTGAAGTTATTTATTTACATATATGAGAAAGCATTATGGCAGATAATTTGGCAACGGTTTTAGCGTACGGATCAAGTATTACACGGTATAAGGTATCCTATACATCACAATAGTGCCCTAGCACATATTTTTTGCATAAAATATTCAAGTATGCTAGAAAATAAGATGTACAGAGTATAACGCCCTAAAAATCAATAATTTTTTGTAACATTATAGATTCTTATAGAGCATCAACGTCACATCGCATCATATACACATTTCCATGTAACATCGGCAGTAATCGGCGCCTACTATATTGGAGTTTCATTTGTATTGTTAAGTTAAGTGTTTGCATTGTTTTTATATTGTACTTTTGTTACGTAAACAACTGAAAAAAGTCAGACGGTCTGGCGTCACAACCGTTCTAGGTGGCGTAATGAAATTTGAATTTTGAAACCTTTTTCTCTAGCGTACAGAAAAAAACTAAAATTTTTGTTTTCTAAATAAATGTTGTTTTAATGTAGTTTCACTGGTTTTTCTGTTTTTGATTTTTTTTTTGTAAGTTCCCTATTCTAAGCTGATTACGGTACAAATATAAATACAAATTAAAATAATGGCACAGGGTTATAATTCAAAACTACACATACATGCAGAAGACGAACAATCATATTAGCTTGTATTATTGTTTTATTTAGACATACATACACCTTAACTTTCTTGAATGAAGGGTCAGTTACTTATTTGCTAACTATTCTTGTATTGAAGTATTTTGTAAATAGATCACACATAAATTTTATGAAGTTTTGATGTGCAATTTTGGAGTTATTGCACGACTTGTTCCAGGATACGAAATATTTTGTACAACTCTCATATATGTAATGCAGTATTTAAGATGAACTATTGATCTGAGATTTTGGAGTTGGCACGTTTTGATCCTGGAAACGTAATATATCGTACAACCCTGGTTATGTCGTGCAGAATCTTTTGTAGATTTAAGAACCAGAAGTCTATTATATGAGTTTCTTTAAGATTTGGTATGCTATTTTGGAGACACGCTTTTTCTGGCGAAGATTTGGAGTGTTGGTAAATTTTGTTCCTGGATATGAAATATTTTAGTACATTCCTTATCTACCTCGTGCAGAATTTTTGTGGACGTGATTCTGTGAGAGTTTAGAACCAGAAGTCTACCACATGAATTTCATGAAGATTTAATATGCTATTTGAAGTTATCGCACGCTTTATTTCTTATTTTTTGTACACTCCCCGTATACGTATACGTGGGCAGAATATGTGTATTTCATGCGATAAATGACAGTTCCCGAGGTCTACCATATAAATTTCATGAAATTTTGATGTACGATTTTGGAGTTTGGGCACGGATACGAAACATTTGGTGCAACCCTCGTACATATCGTGCAGAATTTTTGTGTACCTGATTCTGTACATTTTAGAACCAGAAGTCTATCATATTAATTTCACGAAGATTTGGTATGCTATATTAGAGTTATCGCACACGTGTTTCTGGCGACGAATTTTTATACACACCTCGCATAGGTCGGATAGAATAAATATGTATTTGTTTCCGAAGTCTTCTTCTTCTTCTTCCTTCTTTAATATAGGTGTCTTGCCTGTTCTTCCTTCGTCTCTTATGCCTCTCTTTCGTTTGCGTTTAGATTGTCGCTCCATCTTTTTCGCGGTCTTCCTGCGCTGCTTTTCCCATTGGTGAGTTGTCTCTTGCTGCTATTCGTTGTTCATCAATCCGGTTAACGTGTTCGTTCTATTCGTGTTTTCTATTTAATACCCATTCGTTAATGTTTTCTACTTTACATGTTCTTCTTATATCTTCGCTCCTCTCTCTGTCAATTAAAGTCTTTCCAGCAATTCTTCGTAGCACTTTCACTTCTCCTGTTTCAAATATACTTTTTGAGGTGTCTGCGGTGTATGTCATTATTCGTCTTATCGCGGATTTATAAATTCTTGTGTTTATTTTTCCATAACGTGTCATTCAGGCAGGCCGTTTTTCTTATTGCTTTCGCCGTTTGTTGCCTTACTTCTGTTTCTACATCACCATGTTCAGAAATTTCTATACCTAACTATTTAAATTTCGTTTCCTGTTGTATTATTTGTTCATCAACAACACATCTAATGGGTATTTTGGATGTTGTTATACATTTTGTTTTAGTTGCAGATATCTTCATGTTGTGTAACTTAGCTGCGCAATTAAATCGATACAGCTGTCTCTGAAAATCATCTTCGTTTGCAGCCACCAATACAGACAGCTTCGTCAGCATATAACAGGATTGTCACATTGCGTTCACCCATTTTATACCCCTTTAAGTTGCGCACTTTCTTTATTATCTCGTCCATTGTGATATTAAAAAGGAGTCACCTTGTCTTATTCAGCTTTTAGAACCAAAAGTTTATCATATACAATACATTAACATTTAACATGCAATTTTGGAGTTATCGCACGCTTTGTTTCTGGCGACGAATTTTTGTACACTCTTCGTTCCCAAAATCTACCACATAAATTTCATGAAGTTTTGATGTGCAATTTTTAGTTATGACACATTTTGATCCTGGATACATAATATTTCGTTCAACCCCCGTATATGCCGTGTAGAATTGTTGTGTACGGATTCTGTCGACAGAACCGGAGTTTATCATACGAATTTCAAGAAAGTTTGAAGTGCTCGGAGGTCTACCATATAAATTGAAGTTTTTATGTGCGATTTTCGAATTATGACATGTTTTGTTTCTTGATATGAAATATTTCGTACAACCCTCGTATTTGTTGTGCATAATTTTTGTGTATTTGTTTCTATAGATTTTAGAACCGTAAGTCTATCATATGAATTTCTCTACACGTCAGATATCGTCGTTAACTTCCACAGCAGTAAAAGTGTAGCTGTAGCATGTGCTTGCTTTTGCTTACTTTTTCCTTTAGCAGCAAACTACTAAAACAATGTTTTAAATGATCATTAAAAACTGCCACACTGTATTAACGCATAGGATAGTATACAATATTTGACCTAGAAGATAACGAAACAATCATTCTAAATTTGTCGTATTTTAATAATAATAATAAAAAAAAAAACAGATTTACATTAAGTCGATATTAACCGGTAACGTTGTGTACATACACAACGGGAAAATTATTACGTATGTATCTGTTTTTGAATCGAGCCTCTTATAAATAAAATATCATTTAGTCTGCTCTCTGCTGTATGATATTCTTTCATTTTCTAGAGACAAAGAAAGTTGGTCTTTTTTTGAGGGGTTAAAATTCGTTTCCGCCCACGAATAGTTAAACGACAAAGCAAGACATAAATAAAAACGCGACTTTTGTTCTATAGACACATTATCATCAAACTATGCATTATTTAAAGTCGTCTGCCCTTTTTCCAGAGATTTTACAATCAGATTTATTTCCTTATTCTTATCAACAAGTAAAATATCAAAACACGGGTTTTTGAGATATGGAATGACGTCATGCATAGTTATTTATTATGTGACCTTGTTTAATCTTTGATAACAAACATAACCTTTTATAGTTTTTCGATAAAAAGTTGGCCAAATCTTTACCTCTTTAGTTGGATCCGTTTACTATTTTTTGATCGTTATGTTTACTGCCAAAATTAGTTTTTTTATCGCTTGTAAAACTGTTTAAGACAACAAAAACGAAGCTAAAATAGAATAACAAAGTCAAAACTAGAAAGCTGCTGGTTTTGAACGTAAGCCTTGAAAGATCGGTTGCTTTTATAAATTAATGTAAATAAGCAATGTAGGCTAGACTGCATTTTTAATTAACTTTGTAACTGGGGTAATATTTTTTTGAGGTATCGGTCAATTATATTTATTGTTGAAAACAATTTACACTTCTCAGAAAATTATTGCTAAAATTATTGGAAAAAGTATGAAAATGCAAACTTTCATCAATATCACTCATAATTAAGATACTTACCTTTTGGGTATGAAATCGAGTATTTTTTTTATTAATTTTTTGACAAATTTAAACGTTTCGATAGCATTACAATTATCTTCTCCATTAACCCTAGAGTACACGCGCTAGTATTTTGTGATTAGATACACGCGCTGGGTATTTTTTACCCATCTACAAAAGTAATCAGAATAATGATGTTTGGAATGTACAATTATTTTAATTATGAAAAAAATGTAATAACAAACATTAAACCTATTATTTATTAACAATAGTCCAATTATTGTCACTTGTTCCATACATTTATTCGTCATCTTTCGAAAAACAGTCGGGACAGATTGGCACAGTGTGTTCTTTACAAATGGGTAGTTGACAGTAACAGCAGTCGGTTTTCGTCTTCCGGTCCTTTTTTGATGGACAAACACTGCATCGTGATGACTGTAATCTTGGCCGCTTTGCCTCATGAGTTGCTTGATCGTCTTTGGTGAAACGTTGAATGCGCATTTTTAATTCTCTAGGTAAAGATTCTATCGTTTGCCTATATTTCATTTGCTGTTCTACCATTTGTTGGCCCAATCCTCTTAAGAATTGTCGTCGAATCGAACTCTCCTTTTTGTTGAAGTTCCAAATTACTTGAGTATTGATTCCAGCAATATTTAAAATGTAAAAAAAAACTGTTAACGGCCAACGGTTACTTTTCCTTGCAACTGAATAATTGGCACACATTTGGTCAACGGTATCTACTCCTCCCTTGGTACTATTATAAAACAATATAACATCAGGTTTCAAAGTATCACTGTCGATTGCTGAATCGTGATGCATCGTTGACAACATCAAAACCACTTTACCCTTTTTTGGCACATGTGACGCAAGTGTAAGGTTATTTTTGAAACCAGAAAGTGTTGACTTGATTGGTCTTTTTTTTGATTCTATAAATTCTCCAGGTATTTTTCGTTTATTACGCCGAAGAGTTTCAACGACAGTAAGATGGTAATCCTTTAGCAATTCGTCCACTAGAGGAACACTGGTGAACCAATTATCCATCGTTACGTTTCGATTACTGTTTTTTACTATTTGGACTAACCGTAAAACAACATCTCTTGGTGAATTGCTTAATTTATATGGGCCATCCGGCTGTTTTCCGACATATATCTCAAGGTTTGAAGTGTAAAAGGTTTTAGCATCTACAAGAGCAAAAACCTTTAGTCCGTCCTTCGCGGGCTTACTCCTGATGTACTGTCGGAAAGAGCAGCGTCCTCTAAAAGCCAATAGCTGCTCATCAATAGTAAGGTACTCGCTTAGACTGTAATTGCTTTGGCAATTTTGCACAAAACTTTCAAATATGGATCGAATTGGTGCTAATTTATCTTCAACTTTTCTCTGATCGCGATCATTGATATCGTCAAACCGTAAGCATTTGAGCAGGAATTGGAATCTATTTATGGACATAACTGCTGGAAAAATATCAATTCCCATTCCATCTTTATCCCATAGCTCCCTAAGATTGACGTGAGACGACTTTACTACTCCCGATAAGTATAATAATCCGATAAGAGCAGTTATTTCATGTTTGTTAGTAGGCTTAGCATCCCGTACTCTAGCATACTGAGGTTGGCATTTTTGAATTATATATATATATATATATATATATATATATATATATATATATATATATATATATATATTCTACTACATTATCTATCATATATTGCGTAAAAAGGCAACTCCAAATCTGTAGGGGATCAGTTAGACCCTTGGATGCACCTTTTGTTCCTGGTAATTCTCTTATGATATTATGTGCTTTAGTTTTTGAATTTTTAGGATGCTCTTTTTTTTTCCAATGCGTTAAATTATCCCGCCCAATATAAAACATGTTACTTTGAGAATTATGTGATAATGAAACGCTGTCATCGTTTGATGTGTCGCATTCTTGATTAGGGTCTGTATCATGATTACTACATTCCACATCATCGTCATCAATTTCATTTACATCTTCTTGAATTTCTTCCTCACTTTCCATATCATCGAAAATACGAAGCAACTGTTGCTGATCTTTTTGACTGTCGAGGTTATATCTTCTTTCCATTATTGTACAAATTTTTTTGTAACTAAAAATAAAAAAGTGAACACTAATTACATTCTGATAATAATTAATTAATATTTTTTATTTTGTAGGTATTATATTATACCATAAATCCTTGGTTGTTATTACTTTAATAAATTTATTTCCTTTTAGTGAAAGAATAATTGTATAATCAACAAAATTGTATATTTTATTATGAAATAACGTACTTGCCTTGCAACGTATTTTTAGGAACTTCAATACACGCGCCAGGGTAAATTATACCCGTTATCACTTTAACGGTTTCTTATTAAAAAACGAAAACACTTAACAATATCCCTCAACGGTCAGAATTCAACTAATGCAGTAAATGAAAGATACCTGCTTCCTATACCCCCTCCGCCCGAACAATTCTTAGATATGAACAAAAACGAATGGCTCTGGGTAAAAATAACCCACGCGCGTGTACTCTAGGGTTAAATGAGATAGTTTTTTAAAAAGTAAGATATCAAATAAAAATATATGTTAAATCAATGCAATGATGTGATAACGTAACATACTTAATCAGTAAAACATGTATAAAAATGTAAACTTTTATATATTATCTTTCAGGTATTAAATTGCGCATTTTTAATGATTATTTATTAATGAAATATGAAAACGCGTTTTCATATTTGATAAATTTATCTCAGGTAATTCTTACCAATTGCTGAGGACGATAACTGTAATTGTTATCGAAACGTATAAATTTATACAAAAATAATAAAAAAATACCGCGATTTAATATCTAAAGGATAGGTAAAGCATACTTCGACGTCTAGAAAAAGAACAAAGAATCTAAACATACCAACAATTAAAATTGAAATTAATGCCATTTGCTTGTGCATGTTATGATTATTTTTTTAATTTACGAACTGCTTTCATTTTTGAAATTGAACCTTAGAAACCATCGTCATAACAAGATGACTACATATTAACACTTTCTTCAGTTCAGATTGGTGTATGTTGTGATAGATGGATAAATGTGAGATTTAAAAGCCACGCTAAATTTGAAATGTTTATGCTTTATAGTTGTAGGTCTATATAGACCGCGATATTCTGCCGTTTTTCTAACCTTTGTTTATTCAGAGATAATGTGGCATTTCTGCAAAGTGCCATGGATAACACTTTACAATTAGGTGAGTCCTTTTGTCACATATTAGGAATTTTCCATCTAAGTTAATCTAATTTAAGTGTAATATTTAATTTGATAAAAATTCTCTCCATTTTGGCTTTGTTTTATTGAATTACAAAAGATAAAAGAATCCACACAATGAATTTTAGTTATGTAATTACCACCGTTAATTAAACGATCTGATCATGTGAGTAAACTTTGATTATGACTTTTTCTAGTGAAGTTCAAATTTGGTAGTCATATATAAAACTTATTATAACATCTAAACCCACCCTCAATTTCCTGTTCTCAAAGGTCGTCGTTATGTGATTTTGCGATGATTTGCGAAGCATCGTATTTCACACCCCTTCCTAAACAACATGTAGGCAGATGGGTCATACCTCTTAAAAAGGCTGTATCTACTGCATATGTTGGTCTAACTAAGGTGATAGTCACCTATTCACCACCTGCAAATCCGTTACTCCACCAAGGTGTAAATACTGCGGCGGACTAAAATAATTCAAGATTAACCCACCTTTGCGCAATAGACCCTTAGACTCAAAACGAAATCGTACACCTTTTTATAAAATCCTAAATTGTATTTCAGGTTTAGACAGAATTCGTATCTTAACTAACCTAACCGGTGGATGGAGTCATAGGTTGCAAATAACATGCGCACATGAAGTTAGAAACGCGACATAATTAGAGAGTTCCAGCTTTTTTTTAAAGTTTCACCGCACATTTCTATTTACCATGCATTCTAGTACGCACAGAAACAAAGCGCGAAATTCCGAATTATTTTTTCTGAAATCGAGGGTAAAGTCAACTCTGCATTATTCCAATTCGAATTCAACGGAACTCGTCGAACTTTCAGTATATAACTCTAAATATCTTCAATAAGAACTGCGAAATGTTAATGTCGGGGTGCTAACTTCATACGCGCGCGCTTTATAACATATATACAAAACCTACGTCCGTCCTGTTATGAATTACCATATTTCTTTATGCATAAATACTTTTCTTCCATTGCTTCCCGCGAACGCCGAACGCAGACATACGAACTCGCATTCCATATGATTTACGCACCATACCCAACCGCAAATGTAAAACATCCTCCGGGCACCTCAACACGATCGTCTTGAGGAACTTGAAAAAAGCAAAAATTGACAATGGATTGGATATAAGTCGGAAGTGGTAATAATTTGGAAACATGAGGTGTGTGAAGTCAGATTGTACATTCATTTTTCATCTCGATCGTGTCCGTACACGGACGTACATTATTTTGGTGAAAAATCATTTTCTTTTTCTTTTTGCCAAATTTCGTGACTGACTTATCAAGTAACCTAGTGTAGTATTCTCATTTAAAAACATTACCTTTTTGGAAGATACTGGATCAAAAGAGCTCATTGTTTTTTTAGAGGTAAAATTCAGGTGTTCCTATTTTTTTCAATTAGATCCATCTCTACAGAGATCTGTAGAAAAATTGTCCTATATGACTTTTAAAACAATCCAAACTTAATATTTTTTGTTTAAAAGTAAGCAACCCATCTTGCAGACATTTTATACCTAATTCATTAAAGAAAACCAAATGGACGCGTTCAATTGGGATGCCAGACTCGTAACACCACGTCTACATTTAGTAGAGGGCTTTAGACGGTTGTAAATCATGTAGTCTCTTACCCCGATAATGTAACACACACGGTCGTGCATCTTAGCTCCCGTCTTCTACTACATCTAAATGATTTACATTAGAAAAAGTATTAAAATAGAACAATAAAATGCTTGCTAGACAGCACAAAATATTTTCAAAAATATAGGGTGGCCCATAAGTCCATGACAAAACAAGCATACATTTTTTTAATGGGACACGCTATATATTATTCCATATTTGAATTCTCCTCACTTCGTACATTTCCTCAACAAAAGATCTAAGCAGTACTTTACCTCTCGACAACTCCTTCTGCTGTATAAGGTCCAAATTCGGCCTCATCTGGAATATAATTCTCACCTTTGGGTTAGTGCTCCCCAATACGCTCTCGATATCGTTGATCGTATTCAAAAGAGAGCGATTAGGCTTATAAATGACCCGTCCTTAACTTCTCACATACAGTCCCTTGAGCATAGAAGGATGGTTTCAGTTCTTTCTCTGTATTATCGTTATTACAACGGCTATTGTGCTGCTGAATTATATTCTTTGATACCATCTAGGGCTATCTTTACGAGAAACACTCGGTTCGCTAATTCACATCATCAGTATGCAGTACAAATCTCCACTTGTCGTACCAAACGGGCGCAATCCACATTTTTCTACACGGCTTCTAAACTCTGGAATGATCTCCCTAGTTCCTGTTTTCCTCTCACTTATGATATGAGAAAATTTAAGGTAGCTGTTCATAGGCATCTATTGGCAATTCATTATCCCTCTATCCATCCTCCTAAGTGTTCCTGAGTGCCTAATTAAGCCTGTTCAGGTCCACAATCATAAAAAAAAATTTCTTTGCCTAAATGGAAGTGCGTTGATCACTCTGTATCTTTCAAGAACAAACGAAATTGATTATTATTTGTAGTAGGATACTTTATGTATATGGTCTATTTTATTTTTATACAGATTGTTACACGAAATATCGGAAGTCGTATACAGAATGGTCCAAAACGAGAATCGTAGATTTTCTCGAAATTTTCAAATGGAACACCCTACATTTTTCATCGGCATGGGATACTTTATTTACTAGCCTATCGATTTTATTAAGCATTCTATATATGAAAACCCATTCATTTTTTAGTTAAATTCGTCTTTATCTGAAACTACTCGTTATTAACCAAAACGTAAAAGTTATAACTTTTAAAAGGAACACCTGTATATTTTATTCCTATTGGGTGCGGAATAAAGTACGCAACGTCTTTTAGATATGTTTCAGAGATATTCATCAAAAGCTGTTATTAGACATAGTTTTCTAGTATTAATAATTCCATTTACAACAAATTTTAATATTTAAATGATATTTTTTATAATTGGACTAGTATCTTTTTTTTTTAATACGCTCTTCTACTGCGTTAAAACACTTTAGACATGAAGCATAAACTAAGGTGAGTACGAAAAACTACCATTATACTTTCTTGGGAAAAATAAGGTACGATATCTAATAACTGACCATGGAAAAAAATGCGTGGTAGCTGTCAAATAAATAAACATTAACGTTTCAATTTACGTATCAACTATATGTTTTGTACATTGTTAGTTACGTTTTGCTAAATATTATTTATTACTATTTATTTAACTATTTTTTAAGCGGTAATTATTCATTTAAGTGGTTTTTGCGGATAAAAGTGCTTCTTGTGCTGGAGCACCAGAAAGATGAGTCCGTAGATAAGATTTTTATACTACGGGAATGTCAAACAAACTTTTTTTCTGCAAAACGTTATCCCGAACGAAGACATTCAAACAAGCGAAGCCTGGAAAATTTATTACAAAGATTTATGCAAACGGGACATGGAGACTATATAAAACCAGTTAAGAGTAAACCTGTTCGAAGTAACGTAAATGAATTGTCTGTTATGTCTCTTATCTTTTACTGAAGATCCTTCAGTTGCGCGCGTGCCCGCGTGTATGTGTGTGTGTGTGTGTGTGTGTGTGTGTGTGTGTGTGTGTGTGTGTGTGTGTGTGTGTGCGTGTGTGCTCGCCCGCGCGTGCGTGCGTGTGTGTCTGCGTGTGTGTGCGCGCGCGATCTTACGTATGTATATGCGCGTGTGGATGTGCGTGTGGGTGAGGTTGCGTTTGGATGTTTGTATGGATGTATGTTAGTATCCACGATAACTCCAGAACGATAATACGTACATACCTGACATTTTGTATTTAAGCTTCATTTAATTTCTCCTGGAGCTGATTAGATTTTGGTATAAATCCACCTGCGGAGGGACAGTTTGTGGTCCAAATTTCAAAGATATAAAAATGCCTACATATAAATGTTAAAAATATCGATTAATCATGTTCTATACAATTTTCTGATACAAGGCGTAATTTGACGACAAAAAAATTGCCAAGATCGAATTTTTTCAATATCTGAATAACGAGTAATTTTATAAGAAAATGTAACCAATTATTTTTTAAAGGTAAAAAACTGTATTATCGATATTTTTATAGAAGCGGCTTGGGATTTTTTCAAGTTAACATCTATATGTCTATTAATCTCTATCTGACATGAAGTTTTTAACGTCCATCTCATATAGACAGTATTGCCTATTTTGGTTATGAACGTATTAAAAAAGAGGTTACATAATTGTCGTAAAACAATTATTATTATAATTATTTCTTTTCTTTTCCACTTTGTAGTTTGGAAGGTGTGTTGTTCCACATCATATATTTTAAAAAAGAAAAAACCCTGTTTTGTTTTAATGATTGCAGAAAAAAAAACTACTTGATAGATTGAATAGATAAGATAAATGTAGCTTTCAACGAACAGATTGCGGTGTTTCCTACTACGCCATCTATGGGCCATTTCGCGAAGTTTTCAAATTACTTTCGTATGAAGAATTCATTAGCCTTCGTTACTTTAATAAGCTTGCAACTTTTCATAATCAATAACAGTCAAAAGGATTAAATATAGATAAACCATAAGCAAACTTAAAAATTATTATTAATTTTATTAAATACATAAATAAAAAGTTTACCTGGAGTAGGTTTTCAACTTGCGACCTGTAGGTACTTTGCTAGAGTACCGCGCTAACCAACTGCGCTATCAAGATTCAAGCCCCAATCAATGTAAATTTTGTTTTTATGTATGTAGAACTGATGTAAATACTAAATTTGATGAGATAACAATCAAGTTACTTATATTAATGGAATGTGAGCCTGCAATATCGCAAGGATTCACACATACCATAAACAAACTTGAATAAAAATTTTCCAGATTTGCGAATCTTAAAAACAACGTTATGAATAAACAAGTAATTGGAAAGACCAAGGTCCAACAAATTTTTCCATCTGCCTTTAATGATGGAGAATAATTTTTCAAATTTTTTAGCTCAGTACGGACATACCTTTTTGTTTACCCACAGGACAATATGACGGCTTTGTAAACAAAGAATCCCAATGGAATATTTAAATATTTAAAAATAAATATTTTCAACGTTTCAAACTGATAACATCAAACCATAAAATATGGTATGACTACCAACGAAATTGGATTGTAAATAAAAATGTTCAATATGACAAATATAAAATAAGAACCAATAAGGTAAACCTTTTAAATTTAATGTTTACCTGTTACAATAATAAAACTACCCAAAACAGCAATTCGCTAACAAACAACACTTAGTTCATAAGGTTAGTCTACAAAGTTGCACAAGATGTACAATTAAGTATTCAAACGAGCTAAAAGAAGTAGGCAAAAGCAATGTGAAAAACTTTACTCAGAAATAAATACTTCTTACTGTTTCTTCTAATACAATCGATATTTCATGCTAATTGAAGACGCCTACGACCTTGCGGTTGAGTCACGTTTTGAATTTATCGATTACTCTTCTCAAAGTAACCTTCTATTTCCATTCGCAATTGTTATAAAATTGCACGTGCCGCTTCAAACACATACAACTAATTGTCCTAAAATAAAAATATAACATTAATGTTTTGTAGTTTATTTTACTTAGAAAATATAGAAATTGTACATTACACGAAGGGTGTTTTTCTCGACGGAAATTCTCCCTATTCTGAACCCTTATCTAATATTGTAAGCTTTATCATTCTCGTTTTGCTGTAAGTCGACCGCTATGAGGAATTCCCTAGCTTTAAATCCTGTATTTCGCACATTCATAAATCTTCCATTACGTCTCTTACTGATTCTTTATTTACCTATCTCCGCACACGCATCACCTTTTTTGCGTTAAAACAAATAAATAATGTACTGTAATTTCAGCAGCTTGTTGGTATTTATTATTAATGAGGAAAGGTTAATATATCCACAAATGGTTAAAGGCGTATTTAATCATAATGCTTATCTGTTTTGTTTGCTTTACGACGAAATCTTTTAAATAAGATATTCAAAGAGGTCAAGGTTGTTTATACATTGTGGTTTGATTAAAATTTGTTCTTTATTTGCGATTTGTGATTATTTCTATTCTTCCCGTTAGTCAACTAGGTTAATGAGAACTAAAAAATTGGTCAAAAGTATAACCTAAATTTTAAAACATAAATAAAATTATTTATGTACAAAATACGTAAATTTAGGTTATTAATCTGTTACTTTATAGTGCATTTGTACTCGTGCTGGTTTAACCGTACTTACGTTTTCTTTTTGTTTAAAATATTTGCTCCTAATTTTTCTTTAATTATAATATGTTTATAACAAAAATGTAAGACGTGACGTAAAAACGTTTATAATTGTTGTCAGTCGTAATGTAATAAATTTAAATAATAAAAATAATTTTTGGTAATTGAACTGCAGAACAATCACCGAGTATGTCGAGATAACTTAAGGATGTCAAAACAGATGAACGACTGTGTTGGTTAATATGCCGAAATTATTTTTAAATAAATACGTTCTTTTAAATAAACATAATTGGGATTAATGATGCCAAACAGTAAAATCACTAATAAGCCACCCCAAACGGAAGTGACTCATGAGTCAACTTTTTCATTTATCATCTGATTATTAAACGATTCTTTCATAGCCAGGCTTGGTGAACTAAATTGAGACCAAATTTCCCATTAGTAGTTGAATGTAATTGTTGCTTTCAAAAAAGAATTTCTATCCTAGTAAACAATAGAATTAGATATTTATAACTTTGATTCAATTAAAAAAAAAAATAAAAATTAAGGTTTTTTTTTAAAGAAATATCATATTTACTCAACACATTCAAAACTACTCGAACAGAAATACACCAAAAGCACAATTGTTTAAAACCTATACCATAATTTGGTGCTAGTTTGTTACCACAAACAAAAATTTGGTGCATTAAGAAAACGTGTTTAGCTTACAATTGCAACGAAATCATTTATGTGTCATAATTTGGTGGTAACTTTGGTACCCTAAACCATTGAGTAAAAAATCATTTTCATTCAACGCCTAAACTGTTTTCTTGTTATAGTCCGTAAAATGAATGATTGCGAATTTCGGCTTAGCCCTTTATTTG
Organism: Vesta saturnalis; assembly: GCA_036346205.1. Classification (NCBI taxonomy): domain Eukaryota; kingdom Metazoa; phylum Arthropoda; class Insecta; order Coleoptera; family Lampyridae; genus Vesta; species Vesta saturnalis. The sequence continues at coordinate 740,983 of JARFJB010000994.1, read as the reverse complement.
GCGTACACACTCGTAGTTTGTATCTATTTCGTTCTAACACACAATAATTGGAAATAGAGAGAATGGAATGCTTATCGTCGCTGCGGGTGTTGAACTAAGACGGAGACTATAAGTTTAAAACATTTGTATTTGTCAGGTGTGTTAGAAGGAGATAGTAATATTTGTTTTAGGCGTCTCTTTAAAATCTGTTCGACAGTGGTAATCAAAGTTTATTTCGCGTGTTTGTAACTAACAACTAAATATATTATATTCCTTCAATTTATAAAAAAAGTTAAAACGTAATTGAAAATATAATAATATAATTTATTCTTATAAACACAATTACCTTATAATGAACTACTGTAGCAAAGTCTACAAATATCTATGCAAATAATTTAATTTTGTTCAAACCATTTATAATTTTAAATTTCAGTATTTTTGCAATAAATAAAAACTAGAAGTAATAACTGTAAATAAGCATGTCGATTAATATGCAGTTCTAATTAGAAGAATGTAATATTTACATAAAAAAAGCTTTTTTACAATTAGAGTAGGAGAAATTAACAAAAAAGATCTAATTTACAACCTAACTTGTAACACTGTGTTCTTAATAATAAGATTTTATTGAGAATTAAAAAAAAAGTGTACGTAAACTTAAAATTAAAACATTAACTATCACTGTTATCTGAAGTATCGCCATTAATACAAATTACCAATGGTTCTACTGTTATATCTAACACCTTTTCCCGTGACCACCATTGAGATATAATTTTTTCTGTATGTGTAATAGTTTTTTTCCACATTTCTCCATCACATTGTTTCAAAGCCTCCTCCCACACTTGTAATACAGCGGCATCAGAGTAACCATGTCTACCCATGTGCTTATCATAATATGATTTGCAGATACGCCAAAAAATATCAATAGCATTAAATTGGCAATGATACGGAGGTAATCTAAGCACGAATATATTCATTAGTAATGTCATATACAACGTACCGCTTCAGTTGTCTATGTTGTTTAGGTGCAACAAATCCACCTTTAAATCCGTGCCAGCAAAATAAATTTTTTTCTGTTGTTAGCCAGTTTCGCAACTCTTCCTTTTTCCATGTACTCGAATGCGTTTTCTCTATAAGCCGAGAATGGTATGATGCATTGTCCAAAATAATTAATGACGGTTCCTGTAAATTCGGCAACAGCTGATCTTTCAACCACTTGTCAAAAGTCGCAGCGTCCATATTGTCGTGGTAATCACTAGATTTTGATTTTGCCGCAAAAACTAAACTAATAAACCATATTCATTACCAGCGTGTAAAATGATAAATCTTTTCCCACTATGGTAATGTTGTAGTTATCACGAAAATTATTTACCATGTTGTATTCAATTTAATAACGTAATTGAATTTCAATTGTTTATAAAAATAAATTATACTGTTATATTTTCGTTTTACGTTTTAATTTTTTTTATAAATTGAAGGAATACAACATATTTTGGTAGTTGTTAGTTAGAAACACGCGAAATAAACTTTTGAATACCACTTTCAAAGGATTACAACAGACAATTTAGTCTTCAAGGAGACGCCTAAAGAAAAAATATTACTATCTCCTTCTAATACACCTGACACAAATACAGACGTTTTAAACGTATAGTGTCCGTCTTAGTTCACCACCCGCAGTGACGATAATGTAGCATTCCATTCTCCCTATTTCCAAACATTGTGCTTTAGAACGAAATAGATACAAACTACGAGTGTGCACGCCAAATAAAGCGCTAAACCGAAATTCGCAATCATTCATTTTACAGACTATAGTATTATTTATAATATTTTTGGGGTTAAACTTTATAAACGTCACGAAAACCATACAACGAAGAATGCTATCAGGATGATTGATATATTATAATTTGGTGCCATTTTGCTGCACCAAAATAAAATTTGTTGCCCGTATTTCTTAAAATTTTTGGGCTAAAACGTTATGAAAATTATGAAAACCTTATAATAAAACATAGTATCAGGATCATTAACTGCATTTATTTTTAAATTTAACTTTTAGAGTACATACAGTAAAAGATTAACTCAAGTGGCACTTGAACCCACGACCTCTACTTTGCTAAAGTAGGGCTCTTCCAACTGAGCTATTTATAAAAATTATAATACATTGTAGCTAGGGACGTACATACAGTTTAAGTTTAATATGAGCAAGACTTACCTCCTCGATAAGAGCCCTACTCTAACAAAGTAGAAGTCGTGGATTCAAGTCCCACTCGAGTTAATCTTTTACTGTATGTACTTTAAAAGATTAACTCGAGTGAGACTTGAACCCACGACCTCTACCTTGCAAGAGTAGGGCTCTTCCAACTGAGCTATATCATAAAAATTATAATACATCTAGCTAGGGAAGTACATACAGTTTAAGTTTAAATCGAGCGAGACTTGCCTCCTCGATAGCTCAGTTGAAAGAGTAGAGGCGTGGGTTCAAGTCCCACTCGAGTTAACCTTTTACTGTATATACTTTAAAAGATTAACTCGAGTGGAACTTGAACCCATGACCTCTACTTTGCTAGAGTGGGGCTCTTCCACTTAAGCAATATTACAAAAAATATAATACATCGCAGCTAGGGACGTATATATAGTTAAAATTTAAATTGAGCAAGACCGATAGCTCAGTTGGAAGAGCCCTACTCTAACAAAGTAGAGGTCGTGAGTTCAAGTCTCACGCGAGTTAAATTTAAAAAACTATACACAAATTTAGAAGTTCTATAGGGAATTGAAAACCATTTTCATAAGTTTTAAATTACTGGAAAAAAATGCAAGTTAAGCAATGCCTCTTATTTAGAGGTTGGTTCGAAAACCATCGATGTCAAAGTCTATGCATGTGTAAATGTTTTTATTTGCTTCCATTTTGATTCTTTAATAGACACAAGAAACGCGACGTCATCACCTCATGTCATTGTAGCTATTAATTCACGGAACATTTTACGAACATTTTTAGGTTGACAAAGCTTGACCTGGAATTATGTCATGCATGTCGCTCTTACAAAATGTGTCAAAAACAGGATGCGACCAGTGGAAAACTTTCATGTGAGCAAATTCGCGACCGTATTTGGATAAAACTAAACGTCGCTAGATCAAATTTTCACTTATAAAATTAAGACATTAGCAACCGCCACAAAAATTCCTAAATCAACTAAAGTAAAATTTTTTGTTTAAAAAGGGCATAAAAAGGGCAAGAGAGCAAGAATTGAAAGCTTGGTGCATCAGAAATCTTTGAATAAATGTAGTCGTATAAGTTTTTTTTGTTGATACTGAAAGCTGATTAAGGTCCAAAATCTGGGTTTATATTGATTTCTGTAACCTTTGTATACATATGAAAGTCTTGATTTTGGAAAACGTAACTGATAAATTGACTTAAACTTTCTCAAAAAGCTTGGTATTGTGGCAAAACGCAATCCTTGCAGTAGTTCATCAGAAATAATTAAAAATAATTAATGGTACCTCGACGTGGTGCTAGGCGCTATGAAATTGTTTATATTTATACTTATTTAAATACAAGGCTGTTTTTGTAAGATACATCGCCTTAGTAGCAAAATTTTGACGCACGATGCCTAGCACGGTTAGTTAAAGCACTGAAGACCTAACAGGAAAGGATCGTTAGTGTTTCGTACTAGTGAACGAATGTAGAATGGGAGATGAGATTTGGATACACACAAATAAATTCCCCTTCCTAAGGCCGGAACTCGTTTCAATCTTGTGTTTACTGTTAAGATCTCGCGGTAATTTATTGTGTACTCAGTTAGTGCTGGAAATTTATTTGGGATATTGATAGCAGTGCCACTTCAAAAAGTGAGAAGGATGACCTCCTATAGATACACTTTAGAACCTGAAACTGTTCATATGTTTATAAATTCAAAAGTTTTAAATTGAATTAAAGAACATTTTATTTAGTATACAGCGATGTGTAAAAGAATTTTGTCAGCTTATAATCATAATTTACAATTTGCGACGTCTTCTGTTCCCAACTTCGTATTGTTTATGAGTGCATATAATGCTAACAAATATGTACTTAAAATATGTATTCTTGCTTTAATGTAAAGTTTTAAAATTAAAATGAGAACATACCGTGTATGTACTTGAATAGCCAGTGTTTGACGCACATCTAGTTTGAGCATGTCATCTACTAACCTAGATTCGTTGAGTAATAGGTTTCGTTTGCACCAGCGCGACCGATCATTTTCGGGAAAACATCTCCTTGCGTACTACCTGCAAGTCTAACAATAGAACCGGTGTAAGTCTTTTGGTTAGTACCATTCAGTTCTTTATGGATTGCATCATCACGATCAACAGTTTTGAAGAAGGCGACAATGCCTTCTGCCATGATGCTCTCCTATTTAATACTTACTAGAAGATAAAAATAGATCCGGTGCATACCGCAAGTGACTTCTGATTCCTTCTAGATTGCATAACCACAACTACGAAAACGACACCCTGTTTTGTAGTGCTGGCTACTTGCGTTTATTGGAAGTACTGACGACGGTGTCGGTGCACATTAAAATAGCCTCGTTAGTGCCCAACTTTATATAATGTGTCAGCACAACCATCATTTCCCAAGTTACGCAGTTTTGGATCTATAAGCCTTATTGGGATTATTAACGGTGGTCATAGCGTCAGAGGCACTAACGATGTGCACAAGAGTCCCTTCAAAACGATGATTTCAAACACGCACTAAAAGCCACTAACGAAGTGCGTTCTATAGTTAGTGCTTCCAACAAATACAGGAATCCAGCACTGTACATCCGTAGCTATAAACAATTCATTATTTTAGATTGTTTCTGAGGGCATTTTGAAGTGATGTGCTCTAGACGCAAAACTTTCATATGCAAACAATACATGAAAAAATATAAACACCCATCAAAGGCTATTTTCATCTAGGTTTCAAATATCCTCGCGTGTTTCCAAAACATTAAATTTACGAATATATTGAACCTTAGTCACTTTTCAAAAGTCTTAATAAAGCACTATAGATGTAAACTGATTCTATTGTTAGTGCTTCCAATATGGTAAGAAGCAGCATTGTACAACGGGGTGTCGTTGTTTTGAAAACTGCAGATCATGTTGATTCAAGCTACAAAGCACTAACTAAACACTGACGATCCAAGAAGGTCTCGTAAATCCAAAACTCTGAAGTATCTTTCTCACTGACGAAGTGCATATGCTTACTGCGGTAGTCTGGTATCATTAATTTGTTAAACCGGTAGAACGAAGGGCCCATCAGCCAAACACAGGATACAATTATTTTCGAAAAAAGTTTTTCTTGGACGTCATTATTTAATTTTAAATCCATGCTTAAGCAGAACACGTAATTAGTTTTATCCCAAAACCTAATTAACAGACGGTCAGACGATGTTCAAAATTGCTAGTCATAAAGAACCAAAGGAACTAACGAATACTAACTGTGGTAGGTACGGAGTGCTTTCAAAAAGATGATTTTAAAACATGTTCTAAAAAGCACTAACAAAGCACTCAGAAGTGCGCATGTTCTTATGTTAGTGCTAAATATTAATTCGGATGTGAAATTAAAAAAAAATTAACTCGAAAAGGCATTAGCATTTTTAACCTCAAGTGTCTTAAACACTCAAGTCAATACCCACAATATCATAATATTAGAATAACAAATAAAAACAGATAGTAAAAAAAACTTAATTAACCGCGGGAAATATTCACTCACATTTAAATTTATAATATTCAACTACACAAAAAACAATATAATTAACAAAGCCAACTTACAAAATTACGTTTATTATATTGTTTATATACTGCCTGAAGTAATTATCCGATTGTTTGGACAAATATAAAACCATTAAAGACTAAGATTCTTCTAATTAGATTAACGATGCTTCTTTTGGTAATCTTTTCTGAAGGTTACAATAGATAAAACGTACTTGTTAGCTTAAAACGTATTTTCCAAGGTTATTTTTTCTGTGGCCCCCTCTTGTCTATGAAGTTATATTATTGATAATTTTTTTAGTGATAAAGAATAAACATGAATTAATTTATTTTTGCAGAGAATCTACTGATAAAATATCAGTGTAAGTTATATAGAGAAATTCAAACTGTGTTAAGTAACAAAAATAGAATTTTAATTCATATTTAATAAATGTCAGGGCTTAACAACCTTCAACCTTTAATTTTAATTAAATATTCTCATTACACCTTGAGTGTAATAAAATGAGATGAAAGCAGAAACAAGCATTGAACACCTTATAACCTACATGAACCCCCAACATTAATATAATGAAATTATTTTGATTACATCTGATTTATAATAGTTTGTACCCGTTAGTACCACATTTTTGACCTATTGTACCTCAAGGTGTTCAAATTTAACCCAGGGTTACAAAAATTGTTAGCACCTCACTTGAATATTTTTTATCATTCATGATAAAAAATTCGAGAGAGCATCGTTTGTAGTACAATTTTTCCATTTGTTTGTACCTCAAGGGGTGGATTTGTATCGAATTTCCATTTTTTTTTAAGGGGTAACTTTTTCGTTTAAAGACATTTTCAAATTCAGGAAGCGCATACTTTTTCGTTTTCGTTTGTACCGGTTTGTACCACTTTTTTTCTTTCGTATTTCAAGGGGTATAAATTTAACCAGGGGTTAAAAATGCCAGCACCCCACTTTAAAATGTTTTATCGTTCTAGACGGAATTAGAGTACCGACTGTACTCAATTGTACCATTTTTCCTTTGTCTTTGTACATTAAAGATTACAAAATTAACCAGGTGTTAAACAATTTCAGCACCTCATTTTAATAATTTTAGTCGCTTTTGACGAAATTCGAAACAGTATCGTTTGTTTGTTTTCGTATTCAATTTATGAATAATATTCCAGATTAAAATTCTTCTCAAATTATTAATATATATAACAATGTAGAGCAACCTATTGTTCAGTATCTCTTTATGTGCGCGTCGTCAGTGTCTTATCTTTCTTTCGAAAAGTCGCTTATTCTTACATTGGAATACCGTTTCGAATTTCGTCAAAAGCGACTAAAATTATTAAATTGAAGTGCTGATATTTTTTAACACCTGGTTAAATTTGTACTCCTGGATGTACAAAGACAAAGGAAAAATGGTACAATGAAGTACAATCGATGCTGTCTCGAACTCCGTCGTGAACGATAGAAAATATTAAAGTCGGGCGCTGGCATTTTTAACCCCTGGTTAAATTTATACCTCTTGAAATACGAAAAAAAGTGGTACAAACCAATAAAAACGAAAACGAAACAGTATCTGCTTTCGAAAAAGTTACCCCTTGGAAATTTGGGAATTTCGAAATTCGGTACAAACCAACCCCTTAAGGTACAAACAAAAGGAAAAATGGTACAATTAGACAGAAACGATCCTCTCTCTAATACTGTCATGAACGATAAAAAATATTCAAGTGGGGTGCTAACATTTTTTAACCCCGGATTAAATTTGAACACAAAAGGTAAACAATGTGGTACAATCGGGTACCAAATATTATAAATCAGATGCAATCAGAATAATTTCATTATTTTAATGTGGGTTGCCATATTCCAGTAGGTCACTTTATAAACCTACATGAACCTGACACTCCATATAAAAATACTGAAATTATTTTGAGTGTATCTCATTTATAATAGTTTGTACTCGTCTGTACCACATTTGTTACATTTTGTACTTCAAGGTGTTCAAATTTAACCCCACTTAGCTTAACTTAACTTAACCTTCACGCCATTCCCTTGCGGGGTAGGCAAAACAATCCCAAAACACCCCACTTGAATATTTTATATCGTTCATGACCGTATTCCAGAAAAGATCGTTTGTACCTAATCGTACTATTTTTTCCTTTTTTTTTTGTACCTCAAGGGGTTGGTTGTACCGAATTTCCAAATTTTTTTATAGGGGTAACTTTTTCGTTTAAAGAGATTTCCCAAATCAAGCAGCGGATACTGTTTCGTTTTCGTTTGTACCGGTTTGTACCACTTTTTTCCTTCGTATTCCAAGGGGTAGAGATTTAAACAGAGGTTAAAAATACCAGCACCCCAATTTAATATTTTTTATCGTTCTCGACAGAATTCGATAGAGTATCAATTGTACTCCATTGTACCATCTTCCCTTTCTCTTTGTACATAAAGGAGTACAAATTTAACCAGGTGTTAAAAAATTGCAGCACCTCATTTTAATAGCTTTAGTCGCTTTTAGCGAAATTCGAAACAGTATCGTTTGTACTACCATTTTTGTTTTCATATCCAATTTATGAAGAATGTTTTTACCAGATTAAAATCTTTCTAAGATTTTTTAATATATTAACTATAATATATAAGATACACTTTACACAAAAAGAAAAATTAAATTCTCGGTACGCAGTAAACAGATCATATTACGAACACCTCTTGTTCAGCATCTCTTTATGTGCGCGCCGCAAGTGTCTTATCTCTCTTTCGAAAAGCCGCTTATTTTTACATTAGAGTAAATCAACAAATAAAATAGTTTAACATGGTCAGTTATTCAGGGTTCCGAACTAGTACATTAATAAAGCAAGATGCCTCGCGTAGCAAAGGTTAGTGGTGAAGAAATATTCAATGGTATAAAAGAATTGATCAAATTTAATGATAATGGAGACCTATTAAAATTATCGTGTGATGTTTGGAACCAGGTTGTTTTTAACTTTTGCAACTGACCATGCTAAATTGTTCCATTTGTTGACTTATTCCAATGTAAGAATAAGCGACTTTTCGAAAGAAAGATAAGACACTTGCGGCATGCACATAAAGAGATACTGAACAATATGTTGCTCTACAACCATGTAATCCTTTTTTTCGGTAAAGTTATATCTTTCATATATATATATATATATATATATATATATATATATATATATATATATATATCTTAGAAAGATTTTAATCTGGTAAAAACATTCTTCATAAATTGGATATGAAAACAAAAGTTGTAGTACAAACGATACTAGTAGTAGACGGGCACCTTCCGCTATCTTGGATTTTGTGACGTCATTTGACCTTGGGGATTTCCGATGACGTAATCCAGCTTGGGAATTTCCAATCAGGTAATTAGGCCTGGGATTTCCGATGACGTAATCCAGCTTGGCGATTTCCAATGACGTAATTAGGTCTGGAAATTTAAGACAACGTAATCCAGCTTGGGAATTTCCGATGTAGTCCAGCTTGGGAATTTCCGATGACGTAATTAGGCCTGGGATTTCCGATGACGTAATTAGGTCTGGGTATTTCGATGACTACGCCTTTCACTTTTGATTTTGAGAAAGTTGTTTACCTTGAGAAACTAGTTTGCTATTGGAGCTGACCTTGGGCCAGGACCTGCGCGGGAAATTTTAATAAGACAGGGTCTTGTGTTAGGCCTGCGCCTCTTGATGGGGAAATAGTACGGGGACTCTAATGCTAACTTGTAAGACAGAGCTTGTTTGTGGAGCCATCTAGCGGGGTATGGACTAATGAGTATTTTCTGCAATAAAGGTGGCGCCACTTAGTGGTATATTTCAGGGGTTAATCACGGTTTGTTTTTGGCGTCATCTAGCGGGGTATGGACTACTGAGTATTTTCTGTAATAAATGTGGTACTGCCTAGCAGAATATTTCAGGGTGTAATTAGGGCTTGTTGCTGAGTCATCTACCGATGTAAGAAACAGCGAGTGTTTTCTGTAGTAGGGGTGGAGTCACCTAGCAGTATATTTCTTAGCTAATCAGGATTTGTTTGCGATGTATGGGTAATAAATGTTTTCTGTAAACTTTACTAATTAACTGCTTGTAAGACCCGTAGAACATTCATAGAAGTGCTTTTTTAAGATGGGGCATAAAATTATTATTATTATTATTATTTTTTTTTTTTTGGTTGTGACCTCAGTATACGTTGTACAACACTACCTTAGCTTGTAACACATACACACAGTCAGAATTAAATTAATTGACCAATAGAACCTGCATACAAAATAATACATATCCTAATCTATAATAATACTATAAGACCTTAAACATCCATACACACGTAAATGTTAGGGAATTAACCCCGAACTCGTAACTTGTATTAATAAATACAGGGGGATTTCGCCTGGTCCTCTCTGGGAAGATGATGATGATGGCACTTGGGGGCAAACTTTCAGTCTCAACAGCTTGCGAGGTATAAAAAAAACGTGTACACCCCAAGGAAATGGTGGAACTCAAACCAAGCAATCAATCTCAATAGCCTGCATGGTAGTAAGGGAGACTTATACAGTTTGATAGCATATGAATTTTACCGTGCCTGAACCCACTATTTAAAGCATTGAAACGCTGACGTCATCCCTACCAAGTTATAGTCGATAGGGGTTTTCCATCATTAACCATCTTTAGAATGTAAAAAACTTGCATTAACCTTTCACTGTCCCCTTTAACATTTATATAATAAGGCCATTTTTTTGATATTAAAATACGGCTGTAATGTACTACTCTATGTAATTAATTTAAAGTTAATTGCGGTCATGTAAGGGTATTTTTAAAGAAGGCTGATTCATGCTTTGTAGCGGATAATTTTTGAACCGAGCTTGTATTATCATTTATATGATGCGTGGTCAACCCTGGTATTTTTTCAAGTGGAGAGAAACGCATGCAACGGCGTATGACCATTTTAAAAAACACGTGCTGAGTTTTTAGTAAATATTTAAAAAGACGATTAGAATGTACTACAGTATATTTTAATTTAAAAGTTAATTACAGTATTATAACGTACGTTGAATTAATGGGACTCATAATGTCATTATGTACAACATGCATTTAAAAATGAGTTTCACCGTATGATAAATTGTAGAATGCAATATATCCAATATATATATATATATATATATATATATATATATATATATATATATATATATATATATATATATATACACATATAAATGAATAAGCTCTAGCATAAACTGATATGTACAGTTCGTGAAGATAACAATAATCCTATTTCAAAAATAAAACAAGGTTGTAATTAAACACCTTAAAATGCAAATTAGTACAAAAGTTAGTTTAAACGGTTTGAGCCTTGAGATTGTAAATTTACATATCGATAAACTATTTGTACGGAATGTAATTATTAAAACTGTTACCACACTCATAATATAATTTGGAAAGTGACAAGTACACGTTCATTACCGCACTTAAAAATAATTTAAAAAAATTTGATTCTATTTCTAAGCAACCATCATCTGTACAATCGAAAAATTATGGTATGTAGAACTGATGTAAATTCTAAATATTTAGAATTCTACATACATGAAGACAAAATTTACATCGATTGGGGCTTGAACCTTGATGGCGCAGTTGGTTAGCGCGGTACTCTAGCAAAGTACAGGTCGTAGGTTCAAATCCTACTCGAGGTAAACTTTTTATTTATGTATTTAATAAAATTAATAATAATTTTTATTGCAAATGTTTGTTTATTGCGATATCGTTGAACAGCAAATTGTGGGCGATGTTTTATCTCCGCTTACGCGTATAATAAATATTACTTCTGAAAACTACGCTTACGGACGTCATAAAGATGTAGTTTTTTCGCCTGCACACTACATGCCCGTGATGGCACGGGAATTTGAAAACATCGAGATTAATATAAAAACAGATACGGTTGCAGCAATGCCATTCGAGTTTGGGACGTCGTGTCTGAAGCTACACTTTAAGAAAGTGCAATAATGGTTTGTCGTTATCAACAATATTATATGAATCAGGCCGGTAACGGCATTGGATCCATCTACAGAGGCGCACCATATCAACGTGGTCACGGAATAGGAAGCTGGCTAGGTGGAATATTTAGAAGTATAATACCGTTATTTAAGCCTGGTTCAAAGGCCATTGGAGAAGAAGCTCTCAGAACGGGTGTTAATATTCTTGGTGACGTCATAGAGGATCGACCTGTTAAGGAATCGTTTCATGAAATATTCCACGAGGCAGGTAAAGAGGATCGATAAAATGATGGAGGGTTCGGGCTATAAAAGAGTCCATCTGGCCGATAATAACCAGTCTCTACCAAGAGCTGTTACCACTAGAAGAAGAAACCTACTTACGACGATATATTTTCAAGGTAATGGCTTTTCTACATGCTCAATCATGTGAATGCATCAAGTCCGAATTAGATCTGTTCGCTTCACCGTCGACGCAGACATGTATTGAGGGTGGTGAATGGATATTTTACAAACCCTTATCAGCTCTTAATGATGACGCTCCAATAGAATTTGTAGTGCCCGGAAATTAATTAAATTATGGAAAGGAGGCCAAGAGTTCACATCTGGGTTGTACCTTATGGCACAATGATACAGCTGGGCAGATGAATACACTGGGGAACGCAAATAACGACAAGTACTTACAGCGACCAGCAAACAAATCGAGATGATTGGTCATGTGCACTCGGATTTATTTAATCAGGAAAAGTTTCTCATAAGCGGTGTTGAATTAACGGTTAAATTTATACGATCAAGAAATACTTTTCGCCTAATGGCGGCTCACGCACCATTCTAATTGCACACGCTAAAGCTTTAGAAACAGCTGCGGCAAAATATCCTGTTACAAGGACCGACGTAAGAGTGTTAACTATACCTGCGTGCATACAGAAAAATCAATGCGTAATATCTTCCTTGGTCAGTTAGCTAAACGCTGTATCGTAGATTTTGTCGCAAATAAAGCCTTCAACGGTGATTACCCCTCAAATCCATTCAATTTTCACCACAGAAATATTAATTACATGTCCTTATATATTGACGGCCAACAAATTCCTTCCATGGCCTTCCAACCAGACTTTACAGCTAATGGTTTATATGTAAGGGCATATCGCACCTTATTCTCCGGTACGGGTATTCATTTTTTGAATGAGGGCAACGATATGTCGAGAAGCGATTATCCCAACGGATACTGTTTAATACCCTTCGACTTAATCCCTGACTTGTTTGCAAACGCTATCACACACTGGACTTTAGTTAGAAACGGTTTCCTTCGCCGAGAAGTCGGATTTGAAGACGCGCTCACAGAAACCATTAACTGTTTGGTGTATGCAGAATTCGATAACGTGATCGAGATCGATAAACATCGGAACGTCGTTGTGGATTTTAGCTGTTTACAAGTGGTAACTCTAACCCGCAAGCTTCAGTGTACAGCAGAAGCCGAAAAAAGAAGATGGACGTGTACTTGGACGTACAAGGGTTTAGTGGTGTTAACAACGAATCATACCGAAACAAATTGCCGTGGTTACAGATCATGGTCGTTTTACCGATCCATGTCACAACAGATAAAGTTTTGGAGGATAATTATCACGGCCTGAAATGGTGGTCAGGTCATGTACACTACAACAATTTCCGTGAGAAGTTGATGAAAGTATTGCGCCCCTTTAACAAAATTCACGTTAAGGGCAGTGAAAAACAGCAGTTTTTAAGGTTTCTTAACAAACCGAAAGTAGACCTAGACGAGACTGGTTGTCCATCGATTAAACAATTGAACGAGGAAGCAAAAGCATATAGTTGTTTAAACCATAACATCCTTGGGCCTATGTGTGCACTGGAAAACGCCTTACTATTGCAAGACTGGGTGCATACCAGTTCCAAAGATTTATGCGGCACTAGTGTTGAAATGTTTGAAATCGATGCCCCACCACAAGAAGAATGTGTTTCGACTTATATGTGCTTCTAATCAACTTACGAGGCACGCACCTAGACCGTGCGCAATTATTGTAAACACTGATCCTGCAAACAAACCAGGTCAGCGTTGGGCCGCTATCTACATTGACAAGAATGGTAACGGGAAATATTTTGTTTCCTTTGGACGAGCATCGCAAGGGTATCATTTACTCTTCCTAGAGAAAAATTCTAGATGGTTCCATTATAACAAAACGACGCTGCAAAATTACCATTCGAATGTGTGTGAATTTTATACGTTAATGTTTTTATATTTTAGATTAAATAATTTGTCAATGTTTGATTTTGTAAATAAGTTTTTCAATACATCTTTAATTATAATAAGACGAGATAATCAAATTGCTGTATAATGCTTGTTTTTCTAATACTATTCTGGTCTGATAAATAAAAGAGATTTTAATAGTTTTAGTTGTTTTTAAATAAGAGTTCTGCAATACCAAAATAATCCTATTGTTCTTTCTAGGAGTCCATACTATTTCCAATCAGGGGACGCAGGCCTGTCTTATGAGATAGCATTAGAGATCTTATCCAAATTTCAAATTTCCCACGCAGGTCCGGACCCAAGGCCAGCCCCAAAAGCAAACCAGTTTCTCAAGGTAAACAACTTTCTCAAAGTCAAAAGTGAAAGACGTAGTCATCGGAAATCCCCAGACCTAATTACGTCATCGGAAATTCCCAAGCTGAATTATGTCATCGAAAATCCCAGGCCTAATTATGACATCGGAAATTCCCAAGCTGGATTACGTCATCGGAAATTCCCAGACCTAATGACGTCATCGGAAATCCCCAAGCTGGATTACGTCATCGAAATTCCCAGGCCTAATTACGTCATCGGAAATTCCCAGACCTAATTACGTCAACGGAAATTCCAGGCCTAATTACGTCATCGGAAATTCCCAAGCATGATTACGTCATCGGAAATCCCAGGCCTAATTACGTCATCGGAAATTCTCAATCTGGATTACGTCAACGGAAATCCCTAAGGTCAAATGGCGCCACAAAATCCAAGATGGCGCCAAAAACGATTAAGATTATTAAAATGAGGTGCTGAAATTGTTTAACACTTGTATAAATTTGTATTCCTTGATGTACAAAGACAAAGGAAAAATGGTACAATGGAGTACAATCGATGCTCCCTCGAATTCCGTCTAGAACGATAAAAAACATTAAATTGGTGTACTGGCATTTTTAACTCCGGGTTAAATTTGTATCCCGCACAAACCGGTACAAACGAAAAAAAAAACAGTATCCGCTTCCTGATTTCGAAAATCTCGTTAAACGAAAAAGTTACCCCTTTAAAAAAATTGGGAAATTCGGTACAAACCAACCCCTTGAGGTACAAACAAAAGGAAAAATGGTATAGTTGGGTACAAACGATCCTCTCTCGAATATCATCAATGATAAAAAATATTCAAGTGGGGTGCTAACATTTTTTAACCCCGGGTTAAATTCGAACACCTTGAGGTACAGAAGGTGAAAAATGTGGTAAAAACGGGTACAAACTTATTATAAATCAAATGCTATCAAAATAATTGCATTATTTTAATGTGGGGTGCCAGGTTCATGTAGGTAAGGCATTTTTCAAAGGAAGTTTCTCTCTGTGTATAACCAGTGACATTTAGGGAGTTACATTTTATCCTGGAATTCACCCCTAAATCGATACTTAAGAATGGTCGAGTTATACTTTATTCAAAATCTTTATTCTGAACCGAAGTTTTGTCACAAAAATTGCATTAATTGTGTTTAATGAAGTTTATATGACTCAAAAAAGTTTTCTGATAATGATCGTTTTTTAAAACATACTTTGCTACAAAAACATTGTAGTGTTTTAAAAGGGCTCTTTTTTATTATGGAAACAAAAAGCAATCGTCAAGATAACAAATGTAAACGAAACATAATTAAAAAGCATAGTAAATGTTTTCAATCAAGTAAAATTTACATCATAACAAAAATTATGATAACCGCACCTCATTTTTTATACATTTTCAGAGGTTTAGTTTAAAATACGAAAACACTTTTTATAGATTTATTAAATTTAAATTATAGCTTGTAGGTAATTGTAATATGGGCTTCATTGGATTTTCTTAAATATAAACGTTTAATGAATTAAAAAAAAAAAATTCTCTTCAGATTTGAACCTGCCACCTGATCTTTATCTTTTGACAAGTCTAATCCCTTGCCTTTGAGTACAAGTTTATATTGAAAGTCGTTGCTACCCAAGGGTTTACTATCTGAGCTAAAGCGTACTTAAATAATGATTACTTAATGTCAAAGTAGGTTATCTTTTATTTTATATTTTTAATTTATTTATTTATAATAGGTACTCTTGGGATCTACAAGTATAGCACTTATTTAAATTTAGAATAACTCACTTTTCAAGTTTTTGAGTTATTGCGGATGAAAGATAATCACATCAACTTCTCTTACTCTTTACCCTGCAAATCCACCACTACTAAAAACTACGGGGATCTAAATAATTAGGTGTTAAACACAATGCCTAATTTGAATACAATAACTTTTCAAATTTTTGAGTTACTGCGGTCACAAAAAAATTCACATTTACCCCTCCTACTCCGTACCCCGCAGATCCATCATCCCAAAAATACTTGATTATCTAAATTTAACTTTTCAAAATTTTGCGATACTGTGTCCGAAAAATTTAATCACAAACATAAATACACATACAAAAAGGATATGCCCGCTCTCAGCTCAATCTCATATCTTTTGACCGATTAATTTACTTTTTCTGCGTAGGAAAGTTAAAAATACTAAACTGTAAATAAATGTCAACATTACAAACATAGAAATCATTTTGTTCAAACATATCTACAAATCACATACTTTTGTACACGAAATTATAATGAATTTTATGTAACAGGGGGCTATAAAGTAAAGGAATCAATTTAGCGGGCTTAATATTTTAAGCCCGAGGGCGGTGAAGTAAATGAAATTTTTTTTATTTTCACAATTCACATTCAGTTAGTAGTTAAAGATGGCGATCACCTTCTAGTCTTATTGACGTAATAGCTATGGTGACACGAACGTATGTATACAGAACAGAGTATTGTTTTCTTAGATCTTACTAGTCAGGATAAAAATAACTATTTTCTCTATAACGAATGCAAATTATTTGGTAGATTTATACAGTGTCAGTTTTTATAATGTAGAGATATAAAATTCATACAACTTAAAACAACGTTTATAATAAACTGCTCACGGAAGAAGAAAGGAAAAATAGAATACATATTCATTGAAACGATCTTGCAAACAATTTTATATGTATTTCGGGCGTAAACAGCGTTTATGGACCTTACGTGTTACACGTTGCGGTCCATAACGCGTTTTACGCCCTTGATACATAAATAACTATTTTAACATTTTTATGTTAATTAAAAGTAGTCGATTTCAATCACTACACGCAATATCACTTTATTAAAATAAATGTAATTTTTTTTGTTAATGAAAAGGAAATACGAGTGCCTGGCTTCATTTCAAATTTCAAAAGCTGTCAGTTTGGACTAAACAAAAAAGTAACGTTTAGACAAATAAACAATTCATTTTTACGTTTCGAAATCTTATGTGACCAGGTCACGTTACATTATTCTGGTCAGGTAATAGAATCCCGTTATTGAATCGGAATAATTAGTAGGCACACATATATAATATTGGTGTTGCGGTTAAATTGTTAATCAAAAGATTCTTAGAAATGAATGTGTAATAAAAACTTTCATACTTATGAAAGTGTAAATATCTTTAGATCAAGGATATTCAAGGTCGCCTTGCTTAATTTAATCAAATAAGTGTGTGATATACCGAATTTACTTTTTGACCCTCTAAAGTCTAACCTGTAACAACAAAACTCGTAACAATTGAGTGACGGAAATACCGATATACACAAAAGAAGGGTCGACACAATCGCCCTTCTAAACGTTAAACTAGTTAATAAATTGTCGGATACGTTCTATGTGGGGTTTATCATTTAATACCTGTTTTTCTATACAGGTATAAGACAGGTGGGTCGAAGAACTAAACCATCCACAGACCCTATATTTTTCATATACTTGCTCATACTGGTCCAAAACGAGAGAGAAAATTGTGAAATGTATTGTTAATGTTAAATTGGTAATAAAGAAAGCGGAAATCATTTACCTTTTACATCGCGTAAAAATTATACATACTTTGTATATTTGTGTGAGAAACCCGCACATATTTACGTTTTAACGCGACTTCATTCATAAAAAGTCTAACAAAAAAGAGTCGTTAACATTTTAAAAACGAATTTTAAACATAGTAAAAAAATATCATAAAAGTTTTTTTTTATAGTTTGTCAAGTTTTCATTTTCCCTAAAGAGACTTGTGTATACTTTTCATGAACGCTGAACTACAGTATCATCCATCTTCGGTAAGTCTATCTAAAACTATGTTCTGCTTTAGTGATGGAGAAGGTTTTCAATATAAACTCCATTTTCATGTATCGATTTTCTATATCTCTTTACAATATTAACTTTATGTACATGCAGTTACAAATGCACTTGGGAATATGAAAATGTATAACGACACAACTTCTGAAACAAGAGCATTTTATAAAATTATTATTAAATATTTTCCACCAGTCCCATATCAAATACGTTTATTTACATTTGGAACTAAATATAACCAAGATAAACGAGTTATGAATTTTTATTTAATGTTTAATAATAAATTTTTGTATTAATATTACTGAAATTATCACATAAAAAGTATTAAAATTTAATTTTTGAATGTAGTGTTTTGTAGAAGATTGGATAGGACCAATCGTAGTCACAGCTATAAGAGGTGTGAACTTAGCAGCCAATTTTTAGCGACCATATCGTTTGGCTGTGAAGTTAGCAGCCAATTTTTGGCAGCCATTTTCAAATAATAATTAATTTCTCTATGTTGGCGTCCGAGTTGCAAAATAAAACCGGATGCTTTTTACATATTTCAAATCTAAACTTTTGATATATTTATTTTGATGGTTGAAGTAGCCTATGGGCCATAGTTTATGTATTTGTCAATTATTTCTAGTAAAGGTCGTTTTTTGTCTATTTTACTTGTATTATAGCGGCTGTTACACATATAATTGTAATTTTATTTGTGAGATGTGTCGGAACAATGAAACCCAATTTTAATTCGGCGATTACAGATTTACGAACTCGAAGAAAAATGTATCATGATCCAATACGATGGAAAATAATATGTGAATGGATTATAAGTAGATATCATAGTACCTACATATTTATTTACATAAATGTTATATTTAAGTTTGGCTTCTGTTTTTATTTTTTATTTTTGTATTTTCAAAATGACGAAAAGTAAATTCCGCTTTTGTTTGTTGATTCAAAGACTATAGAAATATGATGTGAAAATAAACATGGCCACTGATAAAAAAGAGCGTTTCTGTTCCTTTATTCTCTGAAAATAAAGAAACCAAAAATATAGTTCTTTTCTAAGTAATATTTAATTAATTTTAATATAAATTGTTTTTTTAATGGGCAAAAGGGCGGGATCAGACCTGTTTTTTTAACGGGTGAAAGGACCACATCAGACCTTTCGACGGCACCGAAGGGATTGTCGATTTTTTCCCCCATTTTTATGTCTAAAAGACGTAAAATTCACGTGGTTTTATTTTGCAACTCGGACGCCAACATGGAGAAATTCATTATTTTCTTAAATTCTTAAATTCGACGGCACCGAAGGGGTTGGCGATTTTTCCCTTACTTCTGCATCTAAAAGACGTAAAATGCACCGGGTTTCATTTTGCAACTCGGACGCCAACATCGACAAATTAATTATTTTTTTAAATGTGGGCAATGGCTGAAACAACCCATTCGACGGCCTTGAAGGGGTAGGCGATTTTTTTGTTCATTTCTGCATCTACAAGAATTAAAATGCATCGGGCTTCATTTTGCAACTCTGACGCCAACATAGAGAAATTCATTATTTTCTAAGTAGTGTTCAAGGGCTGGATCGGCCCCTTCTGGTGATTTTTTCCCTTATTTCTGCATCTAAAAGAAGTAAAATGCACCGGGTTTCATTTTGCAACTCGGACGCCAACATCGAAAAATTAATTATTTTTTTAAATGTGTGTAATGGCTGAGACGGCCTCGAAGGAGTAGGCGATTTTTTTGTTCATTTCTGCATCTAAAAGAATTAAAATGCACTGGGATTCATTTTGCAACTCTGACGCCAACATAGAGAAATTGATTATTTTCTTAATAGTGTTCAAGGGCTGGATCGGAACCTTCGACGGCACCGAAGGGGTTGGTAATTTTTTCCCTTATTTCTGCATCTAAAAGAAGTAAAATTCACCGGGTTTCATTTTGCAACTCGGACGCCAACATAGAGAAATTTATTATTTTCTTAATAGTGTTCAAGGGCTGGATCGGCCCCTTCGACGGTACCGAAGGGATTGGTGATTTTTTCCCTTATTTCTACATTTGAAATATATAAAATGCATCCGGTTTTATTTTGCAACTCGGACACTAACATAGAGAAATGAATTATTTTTTAAATGTGTGTAATATATAAATCAGCCCTTTCAACGGCACCGTAGAGATTGACAATGTTTTCAATCATTTCTACATATCATATCATTTTGCAACTCGGTCGTCAACATGGAGAAATTAATTATTATTTGAAAATGGCTGCGAAAAATTGGCTGCTAACTTTGATAACGATATGGTCGCTAAAAATTTTGGCTGCCAGAAATTGGCTGCTAAGTTCACACCGGTACAGCTATATATAGCCCCCCAAGGCACAATATAAATGCAGAACCCTACACCTAGTTTTTTGGCACGCTTGGAACACATTTTATTGCCGGCGGAGATTACAACACCAAGCACCAAGACTGGGGTGCTACAATAACTACCACTAAAGACAGGGAACTACTAAAGTCACAACTACCAACAATCTCAGTTATTTCACCACCAGACAGCCTACATACTGCCCCACGGATAGGAATAAACTACCAGAACTACTCGACTTTTGCATTATTAAGAATATAGCACAAAATTACTTAAAAATTGGGTCATGCCCCGACACGACATCAGATCATACTTCGATCATAGTTACGCTAAGTGCGCAAATAATTAACAGGCCTACACTAATTAGACTCAGTAATAAGAAAACTGACTGGAACTCTTTTAGACAACTAGCTGATGAACAAATAAACTCCGAAATACCTCTGAAGACCCGTGAAGAAGTTGATGATACAGTAGAGCACCTACAATAGCACCATATAAACACTGCATGGAATTCAACTCGTCAACCGGAAACGGAGGATATGCACAATACGCTTCCTATGGTAATTAAAAAGCAATAGCTGAGAAAAGAAGGCTACCCAAAATTTGGCAGAACACGAGATTCCCGAATGATAAAAACAGACGAGATAATGCAACACGAAATCTGAAAGCGCTTCTCCAAGAGCAACGAAACCAAACTATACAATACTATTTTTCAACTATCTCTGCTACGGAAGCAACGGACTACTCATTATGGAAGGTCACGCGAAGATTAAAACAGCTGCAGCAAGTCATTCTTCCAACACGAAAACCTGATGGAAACTGGGCAAGAATAGAGCAAGAAAAAGCCGATACATTTGCCACTCACCTAACAAATGTCTTTCAACCGTACCCCTCTGAATTAAATGTAGAAGAAGAAAACGAAATCCAACACCAGATCAACTAAGCCTACCAATAAAAAAGATCACACTAGAAGAAGTAAAATCTACAATTAAATCCGAAATAAACCCAAAAAAGGCACCAGGTTACTACTTGATTACAGGTAAAATCCTGAAAGGATTGCCAGAAAATGGATTTAAATTAATACCGGCCATATTTAATGCTATTCTAAGATTAAAATATTTCCCGGTTCAGTGGAAGGTGGCCCAAATACCCAAGCCAGGCAAACCTCAACAGGAAGCATCATCCTATCGCCCAATCGGTCTGTTGCCAATAGCGTCTAAAATCTTCGAAAAAATCCTACTTAAAAGAGTCAAACCAATCCTAGTAGACCATAACCTCATACCGAGTTTAGAGAGAGAAACATGCCACCATCGAGCAAGTTCATAGGATAGTAAGTGAAATAAACCAGACTTATGAAGAGAAAAAGTAGTGCTCAGCGACGTTTTTAGACATAACCCAGACCTTCGATAAAGTTTTGTACGACGGTCTGTCATTCAAGATTAAGAAAAGCCTTCCACACACCTACTACCAACTGATGAAATCCTATCTAACTAACAGATACTTCCGGATAAAATTCTAAGGTGAAATCACAAAATTACATCCTATAAGATCAGGTGTACCGCAGGGATGCGCACTAGGAGCCATTCTCTATCTATTGTATACAGCAGATACACATAGCCAATGAACATACGATCACAGTCACGTTCGCAGATGATACTGAAATCCTTGCAATCCACGAATGCCCTGCTATTGCATCACAAAATTTACATGTAGGTCTCAACGAAGTACAGAACTGGTTACGGATCTGGCGCATAAGGGCAAATGCAGTCAAATCTACACAGGTTACATTCACACTCAGAGGGGAAACGTGCCCTCCAGTTACACTTAATAACACTCCACTTCCAGAATCGCAGGACGCGAAATACCTTGGCATGCACCTTGTCGAAGACTAACTTGGAGAAAACACATATTCAGCAAGAGAAAACAACTGGGATTGAAGTTCACAAAATTAAACTGACTGTTAGGACGCAAAACCAAACTTTCTATACAAAACAAGGTACTACTATACAACACTATATTAAAACCCATATGGATATATGGATTGCAACTATGGAGGACCACAAGTAACTCCAATCTGGAGATTTTACAAAGATTTTAATCCAAAACTGAGAACAATTGTAAATGCACCGTGGTACGTGAAAAATGAAATCAGCCATTGCGACTTGCGTGCAAAGTAACACTATGGTTGTAAACCTGTAAGGCAACAGCTCAACCACACACAGGCTGAAAAGACAAGACCCGCTAGATTTACCAGACCGATTCTGACATTATTGTGTACCATTGTTGTGTATCTAAGTTATTTATAAAGGAGCATTTTGAGTTATCTAGATGAAGCATACGAACATTTAGTGCTATATTAAATGCTATAACTAGATACTACACATTCTTGTAATATTTAAGAATATACAGAATAATGTAGTGGAACCTTATGGACAAAACGCTACAAATGATAATAGAGAACGAATAAAAGATTTCTGTAGAAATTATAAACAAAAAGTTTCTTTAAACATAAAGAAATACATACGTTTACATGGACGTAGGAAACAAAACTACTAAAAACCATAATCGACTACATCATAGTAAAACAGAAAGCAAAAATTAAAATAAACGATGCGAGGGTACACAGAGGACACAATTGTGGGTCTGATCATTATATGCTGAAAACATAAATTATATTCCCCTACCAAATGGAAATGATAAAAATGGAAAGAAATATAAACACAGAAACGTAGGCGAACAATGTATACAAACGATTGAAGATTCCAGCTATAATCTGGGAAGTATAAAAGAAGCAAGAAAGAAAGAATAAACTAATAGAAAATGCTTATGAAAGTGCAGAGGAAATCTATAAGCACATAAAAGAAAGTATACACCAAGCTGCAAAGGAAGTGTTGGGAGAAAACCCAATAGACAAACGAAATGGAAGGCTATTATGGTCAAAAGAAATAGAACCGGTACAGAAGAAAAAGAAAGCATATCTAAAGTGGGCTAATACCAAAAGGCCAGAAGATAGAGAAGAATGGAAAGTACGCAAAAGGAACGTGAAAAGAATGGTAGTACAGGAGAAGAATGAAGTATGGGAGAGAAAATGTAGAGAGATAGAGATGTGTATGTATATATGTATATATATATATATATATATATATATATATATATATATGCGGAAGAAAACGTACCGAGGAATGGAGATTTCTCAATAAAGTACGAAACGATAACAATAACAAGAATTTACAAATAATCTCAATACCAAAATGTAAAGAACATTACAAACAATTACTCACCGAAGACCGAATAGAATTCAAAGGAAAAGATGAAGATCACAACATAGCATTAGAACATATAAACTTAGAATTAGAATCAACAATGAAAACTATAAAATCATTAAAAAAAAGCGACAGGCCCTGGAGGAATAAGCGCAGAATTAATAAAGAATGGAAGTCCGATAATAAATCAGATATTGACTAAATGTATAAATTGAGATACAATACCCCAAGAATAGAAGATTGGATGGATATCCTCAATACATAAAACAGGGGATAGACAAACAAGGGGCCATTACAGATCAATAACTGTAACAACATTTAATATACTTAAGGGACATAGTAGAAAAAGAGTACAAAACAAATGAAACAGAGGAACAGAGAGGGTTTAGAGCTGGGAGGTCGACCGTAGACAATATATTTTGCCTCAAACAATTAATTGAAAAGAAAATACAGACAGGAAGGGAAATTAATTTACTGTTTATAGACCTAAGAAAAGCATATGATACCTATTGTTAAACTATGCCCAGCAATGCAAGAATCCGGTATTAACCAAACCGCAATAAAAGCAAGTACAGAAATATAATATCAAAAGCACGTGTAGGAAAATATTTATCTGAACGATTTCAAAGTAACAACGGTTTAAGACAAGGGGTTGCAATCCGCCACTTTATTTCAAATATATATAGAACAAGCTCTAAGCCAATGGAAGAAAAAGTGTCGAGGAATGGAATTACAAATGGACAATACCAGTATATATATATATATATATATATATATATATATATATATATATATATATATATATATATATATATATATATATATACATTAGTTTGCCGACGACCAGGTGGTAATAGTCAAAGATAAAGAAGATCTAGAATGCATGACACGAAAACTTAAAAGACGAATACAGGACATTGGGACTTAACATGAACATAGAAAAACTAAATATTTATGTATTGGCGGCCCGGCACAAAATTTACAATTAGAAGAAGATGAATAATTTTATCAAGTGAAGAATACAAATACCTGGGAATAAAAATACACAAAGATGGCAAAGATATACACGAATAGCGCTTGAACGAAATGTAACTAGAAGATTAAATGGAATTTGGTGAAGCACTGAAATTACCAAAAAAATGGAAGAGTATAGTAGCATATGGAAGTATGGAAATTGAATGAATCTGAGAAAAGAAAAATTCAGGCAATGGATGTCTTTATCTAGAAAAGACCATGTAACAAATCAGAGGGCGAGAGAAATAATGAATGTCTACAGTGCAATAATCCAGAACGTAGAACAGAAACAGCTAATCTGACATGCTGCTATGTAAAACGCATGGCTAGCGAGAGCAGTAATGGAATGGTTACCTCCAGAAAGAAGAAAACAACGTAGAAGGCCGCCAAGAACATGGGGAGAAGGTATCAGAAGAGTAATGAGCGACAGACGCCTTACAGAAGAACAAACCAACAACAACGATGAATGATAATAATTGATAAAATATTACGCAGGGTAATGGTATATGGTTCGGGTCACGCACTGCACATAATGGACAGTGTTTATATGAATTTATGAGGCTACCGCCGAAATAGCTCTTATGTTATTTTTTAATGTGAATTTTTGATTTTGTAGTATCAACAAAATACTGCTCTAAGACCTCAACTGCGAACCAGCACCACAACTGACGAATGCAGTTTTTGACCCGAACCCTATAGCGTTACCTCAGGTGTTTTTTTTTATGTGTGGTTTTTTAATACTTAATACTACAATGCGATTAGTCAGTATTGATCCAGTCGATCTTGTACCTTACAATAGTGATCACAAGACATTAATTTCGACGGGGACCTAGGTACAGCTCTGCTCCCGACGTTCAATTATTACATTAATTGCTATTAAAATATAAGATGGTTTCGGGGATACGAATTATACTACGTCATAAACGTCTGACAAATTCTATCTGGCGCGTGTCAGTGAGATAAACAACAATTTTACCGCCACATCTATTATTCTATGCGAAATCTTCAAATAAAAATGAATTCCAGAGAAAGGAAGATGGTGTAAATGCAGTTTCGAAAATAGATTCACCAGAAGGTACGTTTAGGGAGATAATTTTATTTGTAAGAATTTGGTATTAAAAAGTGAGGTTAGCAGTAACACGGTTTTTGTTAATTTGCTTTGCCTTCACATTGCTTTTATCTACTCTTGTTTTTATTACATTTTGCAGATAGTTCTGGGACAGCTGTGTTCAGTGAACCGTACATGCGAAGATTAAAGGAGAATTCTTTTAAAGATACGGAGAATTTCAAATCCTCCGATTAACTTTATTAGGAATTCCGGAAAATAATTTGACCAATTTAGTCAGAATATTCTTTACCTTTAAGTAAGTCTTGCAATCTTCCGTTTTTGAAAAAAGATTTTATAAATTTCGTTTAAAAATAGTTAGAAATAATTTTTATTACCGTTAATCTTATCAAAGAGATTAATAGCAATCCTCCCTACAGATAACACAAATGGTCAAAATAAGGCACCTTTAAATAAAACAGCAGCTTGAAAAGATCAGATGAAAACCCTTTTTCCTCTGATCACTTCGAATACAATCCTGATTCTGATAGTGATCCAACCAGTGGTGATAATTCAGGCTTTAGATGTGGAACTAGAAGGTATGGAAGAAACTCCCACCAGAACACAAAAACCAAAAAAAGGCAGTGTACTGAAAAATGGAAAATAAATGTTTTGAAGAAAAACAGACAACACGGTGAAAGCTATGTTTCTTCAATGGGTAAGTACGTACCTGGCGTTGCTATGAAGGAGTCATGTCCAGACCGCCATAGACGAAAATGCAATATAAAAATTTATCACGAAGAATGACCACACACTTTTCTGATGAATTTATAACTAAATTTCTGAAGAAAGTCACCCCTCAGACAATATTACACAGTGTCATATCCAAAAATTCCCGGTAGTTTCTTTGCATTATTGCTGTGCAGGAACACAAAGAAAATTTTTATAATCTTCACTTAACATCACCGTATTGCATCCACTGTATGAAAAAGAATGAAAAAAAGTGGATTTGACACCGGTAAGTTCAACCGTTTACAAAAAAGGTATTTCTAGTACAATCTTGGATTCTTCAGACCCAATCTCGTTTGTGTATACTACCGGTGTTGATAAAGATTCACTCAAAATCGAATATGATGCTCCATTGACAACAAAGCAGAGAGCTAGGGAAGAAAAATAATGGATAAGCAACGATCACATAGTTCCTACTTTAAGATGATTAGCTGCAACTTTGAATTTCGACAAGTCTTATTAGTGCCAAATGATCCAGCGAATAGTACCCTTTTCTGTTTCAAAACGTTCAATTTTAATGTTTATGGCACCGTTTCCAAAAAAGAGAGTCTGTTTCACGTGGTCGGAAACTGAAGGTGAAAGGGACAGTTGCGAAATAGCCAGCTGCCGCCATACATACTTCAAATCTTTGCCAGAATCTTTCTTTCAGCGACAGATATGGAGGCCAAAATTTGAACAAATTGGTCGCAGTTATGTGCTTAACAGCAATTGAAGAAATTTTACATTTACAAACTTTCGATCTCAAATTTTTTGTCCTAGGACATCTCGAGATGGAGGGCGACTCAATGCACTCCAGAGTTGAAAAGAGTGGAATTAGCCTATTGGTCGGCTGACTGGAAAAATACGGCTATATACCACAATGCACCCATGAAATTATTTTTGATTATTTCCCTTGCTCGTCAAATTTTAATTTTTGACCAATCGCGTGCTTGGAAACTGCTTTGATATGACCAATCAAAATAAAATAAAGCGACCATTGACCTTGGTGCTAAATAGTCGACTATTTTTATCAACATGCTCAATTGTCACCGACAGGACGGTATTCAACAACAAAGAATCCACCCGAAAACTGTTTAACATATAATAACTGTATTTTTAATTGTATAATTTACAATTTGTATCGACATAATTTGGGCACTAATAATCAAAGATTCAAGCCCTCGAGCTAAAGCTCTCGGGCTTTAATCAGATTATTAATACCAAAATTACGTCTCGAAGAATTGATTTTAAAATACACTCGAAATTTAGATGCAATAAAAATAGTCGACTATTTATAGAGGTCTTGTTATATTATCGTCGATAAAATAATAATAAACTGCTGAGATGAACATGATGTTTAGAAAGCAAGAGGACGACCGAAAACGAATAAGTTGGCAAACAATTTGCTGGATGAGGCATCTAGACCACTACTTATAATGAGGTTTAAAGAAAATCTAGCGATTTTCGAACACTCAACTGCAATCGGAAAACAGGACGTCGTTCGTCTCTACATAAGTGCATCGAATTAATGTCTTTATTTAAAATGGTTCCTCTGGCTCTTGGCTCTGAGAATAAACCATTCTACGAGACACTTCCTTACCTACAGGTGATGGACGAACGCAGTCAGCCCCGCAAGTACTATCAGAAACTGAATACAGTGAGGATAGTACGGAGTAAAAATAAGTGCAAACTACAACACTTTCAAAATGTCTTTTATTCATTTTGCCTTATATGTTCATTACGGTTTTTATTTTTTTTAATTAAGGTAATACATAAAAATGTGTTCTGTTCTCATTTTATTTTATGAAGGCAATTCCAAAAAATAAAAGTAGACAATTGAATTATTGTAGTTTGGGGCAAAAAAGGAGAATTGCATTGATAACTGTTTTTGGAAAAGATACTATTGATACATTTTGATACTTGAATTTTGAATGCAAACTTCAAATCAATTTTGTGGGAAAAGTCTCAAAATTCAAGTTACCTACGTGTAGCACTAAAGTGACGATATAAAGATGGGGTTTGAAAAATAAAGTTCGACCTCGCCTTTTTTAATGTTTCGGGTCATTTTAAGATATATGAGACCGACTTGTGCCTGACCTCTGTATCTGTTGTGTACCTTATGAACAAAATTGCAGCTATACTGTTGAGTAGATGAATAAAACTTTACATTTTGGATCGGATTGGTAGTTTTGTGCAAAATCGGCTTACCAGTGCGCAGTTTACTTCAGAGAAAAAATTTGTTTTTTTTTTCAAGAAAACGTGTTTAATATACATTTTTTCGAAAAAACGTTTCAAATAAAATTTATAGACCAAATAAAACTACATAAAACTTAATTCTTGCACTTTTTTCAGAAAA
This sequence comes from Vesta saturnalis, assembly GCA_036346205.1. Classification (NCBI taxonomy): domain Eukaryota; kingdom Metazoa; phylum Arthropoda; class Insecta; order Coleoptera; family Lampyridae; genus Vesta; species Vesta saturnalis. The sequence continues at coordinate 712,091 of JARFJB010000994.1, read as the reverse complement.
TGTATACGAAATGAGATAGTTGCAAAGAAGTATATTTTGATTTAAACGATGAAATTTTCAAAAAAATGTTTCAAGCAGTGGATCTTTAAAAATCTAGAAAATATAAAGTTATACTTTTTTTTTATAAAATGGATAAGTGAAAAAATCACGATTTTCCTCTGACATGAATACTTATGCTGTAAACATGGTACTACGATGTCCATTAAGTTGGACCCCCACCAACAGAAAAAAAATCCGACTTCTTAAAAAAATAGTGCTAATTATAATTAATCGTAAAAGACAAACACCATATACAGGGTGTTTCGCATAAGAACAGACACAGAGCAGGAGCATGTAGAGGAGCCTAAAATATAATGATTTAACGCAACTTATCTATATAACAAGTTGTACCCCTGAGAAGTTATAAGCGTTCAAAGTTGGATCTTAAATTTCTAAAAAACTCAATATTTCAGTAAAACATTAAGTTATAAAAACCAAATTTGGTATACGTTGTGGGTGTACCAAGAGTATTAATCGGTAGTAAGTAGAGATCAATTGTAGCATTTGATGCTCCCCTAAAATTTAACAGACCGTTTTAACCCGTTGGCGGATTTAATACTTCATTTTATAAGTAATTCAATTCTAAAACTTTTTTTACTCTTGTTATTTTTTAAAAAACTTTGTCGTTTTCATACAAAAAGCGAATAACTAAAGACATGTTGTACTTTATTTGTTATTTTTTAAAAAACTTTGTCGTTTTCATACAAAAAGCGAATAACTAAAGACATGTTGTACTTTATTAATTTTACTCAAAAAATTCAGTAGTTGGTAATGAAATGGTACGTTAAAACTTGGCAATCAGATGTCAAGTTATTTAATTTTAGTAATAGCTTACCATCATTTGAATTTGAGTAATAGCTTATCGTCATTTGAAAATGACTGGAAAGTTTTCATTTAGCGAACAAGTTGACATGTTGTTAGTAGTAGGTTTCTGTGAAGAAAACTGCAGGAGTGTTGAAGAATATCGTGTGATCCCCCACAGAGAAACATTTTCCAATGTTGAAAGACGGGCACGAGAAACAGGCAAGTTTACCAGTTGCACTCGAGAGCGTGCTATTGCAATTAGGGTACAAGACGAAGAACTTATATTGAATACAGTTGAAAATGAACCAGATATTAGTACAAGAAATTTATCTCGACAAACTGGAGTATGGCAAACTTCTGTACACCGAATTCTCAGACGTAATCTACGATACCCATATCACGTTAAGAAAGTACAAGAATTGTTCCCGGAGGATTTGATTAAGCGAGTGACTTTCTGTCAGTTTATTATACGCCAAGAGATTGGTTTTCAAAAAAAAATTCTCTTTACTGATGAGGCTTGTCATGAGTATTCCGACGTAAACCCCCATTCAGTAATTTCTCGATATTTCCAACGCGAGTTTAAAATAAATGTTTGGATCGGCATTATTGACCGGTATCTAGTTGGTCCGGTTATTTTACCACATACACTAAATGGCCAAAATTATTTCGAATTTCTCCAAAATACTCTTCCGGATTTGCTTGACGAGGTACCACTGCAACTGAGACTAGAACACTGGTTTATGCATGATGGAGCACCGCCTCATTTTATTAATGTGGTTAGAGACTTTTTAAATCACCAGTATCCAAACAGATGGATAGGACGTGGTAATAATTGCCCATAAGTTTGGCCCCCACGGTCATCAGACCTAAACAAATATGACTACTTTCTTTGGGGAATGATAAAACAACTTGTGTATTCTTCTCCAATTCCGGGAAGAATTGTGGAATCGTATTACGAACAAATGAAACATAATAAAAAATAATCATGAGTTATTAGAAAAAGTAGCCATTTTCAACATTTTTTATAAATTATCATTATCAAATCTGTTTTCTTTGTTTATTTGTTTTTCTATTTAATTATTTTTATTTACAATTGTTTGATGATTTTGAGTAAAATTAATAAAGTACAACATGTCTTTAGTTATTTGCTTTTTGTATGAAAACGACAAAGTTTTTTAAAAAATAACAAGAGTAAAAAAAGTTTTAGAATTGAATTACTTATAATATGAAGTAATAATGTATTAAATCCGCCAACGGGTTAAAACGGTCTGTTAAATTTTAGGGGAGCATCAAATGCTACAATTGATCTCTACTTACTACCGATTAATACTCTTGGTACACTCACAACGTATACCAAATTTGGTTTTTATAGCTTAATGTATTACTGAGATATTGAGTTTTTTAGAAATTTAAGATCCAACTTTGAACGCTTACAACTTCTCAGGGGTACAACTTGTTATATAGATAAGTTGCGTTAAATCATCATATTTTAGGGTCCTCTACATGCTCCTGCTCTGTGTCGGTTCTTATGCGAAACACCCTATATGATTTGAGCTTCACTAAAAAAGGATAACGAGAGAAAATTACTTATTAAAATATCAAACATTTTAACAAAATCTAAATTAAAATTATTAGACATACCCACTGCGCCAAAATAGTCACGATGCGTTCGCCGCCCCGGCGCAAGTTATTCTCATTGCCTTTATTTGCAATTACAACTTCTTACTAAAATAGTAATTGATTTTCACATTATAATTAACAATAACTTACAGATTAACGAATTTGTTACTAAGAAAATGGAGGAGAATCGATACGCTCTCACGCGGGACTTTTCGTTGTTTTTATTTCCATTTTTGTTGCTTAAATAGTTACTAGTCCTTCGCACTATAATTAACAATAATTTATACATAATCGAATTTGTTGCTAATTATAAGTAATAAAAAGCGACGGAGAATCGACGAGCTCTCAACAGGACTTTTCTTGTGTACAAATTATTGTTAATTATAGTGCGAAGAACAATTTTGCGAAGTAACTATTTGAGCAATATTTTATGCAGATTAAAACAAAGTCCCGTATGAGAGCACATCGATTTTCTGTTGTTTTTCATTGTTTATAATTAGCAACATATTCGATTATGTATAAATTATTGAGAGTTATAGTGCGAAGAATAATTTTACGTACTAACTATTTGAGCAAAAAATTGTTTAAGCAAATTAAAGCAAGGAAAAGTCCTGTATGAGAGCACATGGATTCTCCATCGTTTTTTATTATTTATAATTAGCAGCAGCTTTACGTTAAACTGGCCCCACCCACCTCATTTCTAATTTACTGGTGTTCTTCTACAGCAACAAAATTTTGGATACGGTAACAAATTAGCACTAATTTTTTTAAGAAGTCGGATTTTTTTCTGTTACTATGTACACAATGATATTAAAAGATAAATCTTGATAAGGTTAATTGATAACTAGGTGGTCTATTGACTGTGAGGAAGGTAGTGTGGTGTGTGGTGACCACCTGAGATATTCAACTTTTTCCTTAGGAGGCTATGTCATCTTTTTTTATTTAATCTCTAATTGAAATTGTTATCTAAATTTGATGCAAAATTAAATTTTGTCTCTATCAAGTAATAAAAGTTTAAAACTTATTGAAAAGACTAACTAAATAAAAGCAATTCATAAAAAATGTAAATAATAAAAAGTTTCGTCCTAAAATATTTAATTTTTTAACAAGCTTTCAACTTACAGCTCACTAGCGTAGCCTCTATAACCACTATTCCCTCAAACATACAGCGTCTCTAACTAAAGGCGTGGTATTTAATTCTACAGGAAACCGTTACACATAAAACGGATAATGAGAAAGATGTCTGAGAATCAATCTGTACCTTTGCATGGAAATTTGAAAATATATTTATCTACGCAGAGGAATAGTGACGTTTTAGAACATTTTAATATCTAACTTCTGAAGGTGTGATCAAACAAAGACACTACTTTAGGACTATTTTACCAATTAAAGCTTCATTGCCATTTTAATTTTTACTGTTTTTACGAAAAAATTAATTGGGTCAGTGTATTACATTTTTTCAAAAGAAAACACAATTCCCACGCTATGCAAAATTAAATTAATTTTAATGAAGAGTTCTCACAAGAATAGTCAACCAACAATTAGTTCTTTTCCGTTATAAACCTGCTTTTTCGACTTATCCTGTACAGATTTCTCCTGTGTAACAGGTAAAAACGAAATCTGACACGAAGTTATGTAAACAAGTTTACGGTGAAAATATTTTGATAAAATTGGAATTGGGTTTTTAGTTATGACGGCCTGGAGAAATCTAGATAATTTTGTTGAATTTTATGCAAAGTATGATGACAGTTAAGCACTTATTCTGTATTTAGTGAAACTGGCGCAACGTTAAAATGCAGAGTTTTAGTTAGCAACTGTAGGTTAAATGTGTTTAAGTTACGCGTGTCTAACTTTATTTAGGACACTTACGAACCTCAAATTAAATTTGTAAATGCTTGCAGCAAAAAGCAGGAGTGGTTAATTGCACTATTATAACCGTACCAGACTGTCCATCAATGGAAAGAAGTGAGTAAATAATAATTATCTCATTATAGTAACTTTAATTTAAATAACTTGTGCTTATAGGCATTAAAAGTAAATACTAGGAGCTTACACATAAAGGCTTTGGGACAGGGGGCGGTCCTAAAGTTAAAAATAGCTCACAGAAATAGAGGAATGCCTTTTAGCTCTTGTCCAAAACTGCAATCACGGGAATGGAAGATGTTCCGGAAGCCGCACTATTGATGCAAAAGCTCTTCCTATGCAACTTCCCCTTACTACAGATACAAACATTATTATAGAAGTTAACCATCTAAATGATGTTGGAAACGTTACTGATGTAAGTAGGTCTAGTAAACATCACTTAAGGTAACGATTCATACTTTTTAGATAGGTGAATTAAATACCTATCGTAAGTATCAATGGCTCCTTTACTGTCATATTTAAGTAACAAATATTTTAGATAGAAAGTCTCGAATACATCCTAGACCACCCAAGAAAAGGAAAGCGGCATTGACGAAAAAACACGAGGAATGATTAAAATCTTTAACCACTTCCAATATTCAATTAGCACCGACTTGTCAACAATTGGCACAAACCTTAAGCACGAGAAATACAAAGCGCTTAAAAGTGCAGCACTTCTTGCTAAATACGTAAATATTTTTACTAACGCTTATGTTGTTGATACATTTAGCCTAAAGCAATGGTGTTGCATTATTGACTTTTAGAGCACATCTAGTTGAAACTTTGCAACATTATTCGGTTGTGAAGTCTGGCTCCTTCCCGAACCAGTCCTGGTTATTGAGATCAACATGTTGGCGCAATAAACAAATAAAGTTCATTCGTTTAACTTATCCCGATGACGTCATATATGCATTAAATCACGAAATGGCCGTCGTCTGTACTTTAAAACAAAAATATGAGCACTGATACCAACCTTTCCACAGAACAACTTTCCTTTATTTGCTTATACGTTGATTGAGGTTACGTACGCTCGCCGGTTGGTTTGTTTCTTCGTTTATTCATTCCTTCTTGAGTTAATATTGTAAAAGATCGGTTCGTTTCAGAACCACATTACTTTCTAGTGTTCATTTAAGGTAGAGATTAATTCGTTTTACAGAAAGAGATAACATTTATGTTTTCATTTGTAGCACATCAACATGCCTCGTAGGTCAATTACCGTAGATGAATTGATCCATAACTTAGTCGAATACTTTAATAAAGAAAAACAGGACAACGGGCCCTTATCACCATTAACAGCAGTGCATGCAAGGGTTAGCGATGCTTTGAAAATTGACATGAAAACTATTTCTAATGCTTTACGACGACATCAAAATCAAGAAGAAAACAAGGAAAATGAACCTCAACGAAAAAGTCTAAAAACAAAAGACAAGGATCAAGACAAAAAAGTGAAATCCGTACTACAATTTACAACATGTATATTAACCATGAACATGTTACATTAGATACGCTCTTAACAAAAATTAAAGAAAAAGGTATCGTTGAGTGTAAAAGGACTAGCCTCTATCACGTTTTGTTGGACATTGGATTTCATTTCAAGCAAACTAACAATAGAAAAGCTCTTTGTGAAAAAACTTCAATAGCATCGATGAGGTAAAAATTTTTGACTTATATGAAACAAGATATCTACAAGCAGTTCGTTTATCTCGACGTAGTGAACATTTAATTTCTTGTTTTTAATTGAATTCTTACCGCAAACAGTTTTCTCCAAAAACAATAATAATCTATAATAATAACATATAATGTATGTTATTGTACACTAAAACATTATAATTTATAACAATAAATGATTTTCAACAGTCATGCTTAAATGTCAATGAACAAATTTACGTTTTATTACATTATGGTGTATTTTTTTTATGTACTCAATAAGTAAGAAACACTTGGTTATAATGTATTTGACACGATACTTTGAATAAGTTTAAAAAAGTACTATAATTCAATTACATTAAATACACCAATAATTTTGAATTGCAGTATAATAATCTTCTACACAAACAAGTGTATAAATAAACACCGATGACTGAAATTATCATTACGTATTTTGCAAATCGAATGTTTACTCAAAGCATAATGATTAGTAGCGTTCCTAAAAAATTCAATCTTTATGAATAAATCAAATAAATAACCATTAACTCACAAATGTATTGCCGTCAAAGATATATAATCGCCACTTTTATGTAGAAAAGTATTGGAACAATTACTTCCTTTCTTTGGAAGAGTTCATTGGTCTTAACCTACAAATACCTATTTACAAAATTTTTGCAACATTTTAGAATATATAATAACTTACCAAAATTCATCTGCTACGTTTTAAGTTTTATTGAAAATAATATGCTTTTATGTGCGTACATCTATGATACGTAAAAAAAACTTTTGTCTTTTATTTGCAAACATTATGACATTTATATTTATGTGACGTAGTTAAGTTTAAGTTGGCAATGTTGGTATCAAAACTGTTCGTACAAGAAAACTTAATTTGTTGTTAACGTTATCCTTGTTAGTTACTTGAGTTAATAAGAACCATACAAAACGACACTCTTGGAATAATACGTTAGCTAATAGTGTACATTGTATTCAATATGTAGAAAAGGATAGTCATACACAAGTGCGCGTTTGATTCATCGATCAATCGGGATAAGTTAAACGAATGTCCTATATATCTAATTTTTGGGGTACCTTCGGGTGGATTCAAGGATGGTGTTAACAACCAAGGTTTTAAAGGGTATCCACTGTCCCCAATTAAGTAATCATTAATACCATACTGTACACTGTGTCCCATTTTGGTTGAAATTGTAGGGTATCTCGTTTGCGAGCAAAGATAGAAATATGCGGTTTTCGCAACCCTGTTCTACTTTTTCGTGTAACGAAAGATGCCACAAACATAATTGTCATAGTCCTATTAGTATTTGAGATACAGGGCGAGTAGTAGTGAAATCTGCACATTTTAATCACTCCTCGTAACTGCTTTGCCTTGTAATTTATCAAAATGGTGAAAAGTGTGTTTTATACAGAATTTTCCGTAGAATTTAGTGGCGTGCATAGTTTTCCCCACAAAGTCAGTTTCTTTGCAATAAACCAAAGCTTTTTTTTTTAAATGGAACATCCTATATATTTTTTATTATATAATAGAGCTTACTCTCAGCTTTCAAAAAATATATATTTGGTGGCACATTATTAACCTCAAAAATGAATGTTACGTTAATTTAACATTTTGATGATATAGTTGAGAAACTACATTTCCCTGTTAAAATACAAATCTATTGCTTTGTCGCCGTTTTCATTACTCTGACCAAATCAATTCAGCATATCATATTTTGATTTTCTGCCATATATTGCACAATGAACAAACTACACGATTGTTGCACAAAAATAATTTTAATCAGATTTGACAGGTCAATTATGTTTAGATCAGACTAAGCCCAGCCTACTTACAAATTTAGATGTAAAGCATTCTTTATAAGTTTTATTGCCAATGATATTATTTTCTGAAGCTGTAAGAAGATGCATTTTACCCAATTAAAAAAAAATTTGCCGGTTTGAATGTTTCAAAAACTCTTGTACCTAATTTGCATACATTTTTGCATTTCTGTGTAAAAGTCCTTAGATTTATTATAATCGCGTATTTACATATTTAGAATTATAAAAAAGCAGTAAGAATCTAGTAGCCCTTTTTTAATACTCAAATATATCTTGGACGTTCAAGAAAATACGCGTGTATACTGAATTTATAGGTTTCATGGCCAACTATATCATCAAAATGTTAAATTAACGTAACATTCATTTTTGACGTTAATAATACAAAATAAGTGCCATACAGTGTATATTTTTTGAAAGCTGAGAGTAATCTTTATTATATGGTAAAAAAATATACAGGATGTTCCGTCTAAAAAAACGAAACTTTGGTTTATTGCGAAGAAACTGGCTTTTTGTGGGGAAAACTATGCACGCCACTAAATTCTACGAAAAATTCTGTATATAACACACTTTTCGCCATTTCGATAAATCACAAGGTAAAGCAGTTACAAGGGGTGCTTAAAATGTGCAAATTTTGAACTTCGCCCTGTATCTCAAATACTAATAGGACTATGACAATTCTGTTTGTGGCATCTTTTGTTTCACGAAAAGGTACAACAGGGTTGCCAAAACCGTATCTTTCTACCTTTGCTCGCAAACGAGATACCCTAAAATTTCAACTAAAATGGGACACAATGTACATAATTTTTCTGCAACGTTTTTTTTTAATCCCAAATGACATCCATATAGCACAGTTATGTACAGAACATGGGAATCTGGCATTTATATTAAGTATCTGCCTGTTAGAATCACAAATTATATGCGTATTAATTGAATAAATTTTCTTCCTAGAGTAATAAGCCATTCTAGGATAAATGGGCGTTGCTATTATTCTAACATGGATGCAATAAATTACATCTACTGCATCGGAAAATTGATGGCCTATTTATTTATGCAAAGGTTGTTATCAATTGATCCCTTTCTGCTCCAGTGTGTGGGAAAATAATCCATTGATGTAACAGATGTGTGGTCATTAAATCAGTTACTTCTGTTACACACCTGCTAATTACCGGATGACTTAATGTAACAGAATAATTGTGTCCTATGCCTAACCGATAACTACTCTCCCCAAAAAAGTGTAACGCAGCATGTACATGTAGATAAGCGGGAGTTCTTGCATTTCTCCGTGAAGGTTCCATTTGGGGATGCAAAGTATTAAATGAATTACTGAGCGCAGTTCTTGTTAGTGCGAAAACAAGGCATTAGGAAGTTAGAATGGATTACTTTGATCTTACAGTTGTCTTTGGATTACATCCTCGATTCTACAAAAAAAAAGATATTAATCGGTATGAGTTTTATTTAGCATGTCAGAGTCATATTTATCTCAAGAAAATTTTTTAGCAGTTGGTTAAAAACGAGGGGTTAATACATTAGGAATTCTCGTGTACATGCAATCGGTATTCTATAAGAAGTCAGTGGGAATTGACAGGAAGTCATCGGTATTCCATAGGAATTCACAAGTGTTCATAGGAAATCCTATGTATTCAATAGAAAATCGCAGGTATTCATAGGAAGTAATCGGTATTCAATAGAAATTCCAGGTATAGAAAGACACTACTATTCTACAGAAATAAACAAAACATCATAGGAAGTAGTAGTATTTTATCGAATATTCTTTTGAGAAATGATTCATTTAAATACATACATATATCTGGCTCTTTTGGTTAACCTACATCCTTATTTTCTCTCTATTCTGATCTTTCCGATGTGAAAATGCCAAAATGGTATAACTTATGAAATGACTTAGTTTTTATATTCGTAATTTGGTTATTCTACATTTACTTAACTAAGATCATTAAGGCAGTTAAATGATCCATTATCCAAATTCATTTTTTTGCAAACATAGGCAGTTTTTGCAATATATTTTTCATATCTATTATAATAATTTGCTTGTCTCTACACATATTTAAAAGAAGACTACTACTACTAATAGGGGCAAGAGGAAGACTCGTCAATTACTTTAATTAGCATTAGGTTAATCTTGCCCCTTTTGTTACACTTTTTCAATTTTATTATATGTACATGTTTTGAAATTTGTATTATGTTTTATTGTAATAATAATAAAAATATTATTATTTGAATGAAACAGTTTTCAACGTTTCGCTACTTCCCGTATCATCCTCAGGGCTCTTATAAAAACATAAAATAACACAGTCCGTTTTCCAAAATTAAAAAGGACGTCACATAATAAATTAAAATATTTTTACAATGTTTAAAATAATAACAAGATACCTAGTCATTGTTCTCCGTACGAGAAAAATGTTTGTATAAATTATTTTAAATATTGTAAAAAGATTTTAACCCCGGATTTTAATTTAAATGTTAATTTATAATGTAACGTCGTTTTTAATTTTGATAAATTGACTGCGTTATTTATGTTTTGATAAGAACCCTGAGAAAGATACGGGAAGTATCGAAACGTTGATCACTTATTTACTAAAAAATAGCCGAATAAAGTTCCAGAAACCACAAATCTGTTTCATTCAAATTTACAATTACGAAACACATTGTCTAAAGGTTTTTTAATTTTCTATTTATTCGTGCTTTTTAAAGGTTTACAACCTATCATTTATATGTTCCCAAAAATGATATACTCTTTCTTTACAAATTGTTTATTCACTTTTTTGGGCCAGTAGAATTCTTTTAAATTTTCTCTTAGAAAATTTAATTCGTATAATTCACAAGAAATTTTTTTTATTACATTTTATTGAAAATGTAAAACACGGCATAATATTTTTGCATCTGTATTTCTTCCTTATGCAATTTTATTAGACCTTTTACTCTCAAAAGTCTATCACTGCTAAGTTGATATTTTTATAATCATGACTTCAGAGCTCGAGTGACATTTTCTTTGCATTTTGGATGAATGGAGTCGAATAAATTTACTTGTTGGTATTGATATAGTATAAATTCAATTTAAAAACCCTGCCCTTCATCTTACCTGAAACGTTTTTGGATATAAATACTAAGCCATTTAAAACTATAGGTATTCATCGAAATTAACAGGAAGTCGCCAGCACTCAACAAGAAATCAAAGGGAGTCACAAGTATTCAATAGGAATTCTCGGGAAGTCATCAGTATTCACATGTATTGAATAGGAATTAATAGGAAGTCATCGGTATTCAATAGGAAATCGCAGGTATTCATAGGAAGTCATCGGAATTCAGTCGGTATTAATAGGAAATCATTGTCGTCGGTATTCGTTTGTACACCAAGATATCAATGTGACAACCCCTCGGTTAAAAATATAATTAAATATATCCAGTTAGCAGCTCTGTTTAACACTTATGTTAAAAATTTAACCGCTACGTGAGATGTTTTAATATGTTATTTGGTCTTTAAAATGTCTTCTATACTTATACTAAAAATATCTTTGTTACGCCACTGCCTTCAATTAATACTAATTGGGAGAAGGGTAAATCTTACACGTCCATGTTTTACATAAAGCTTTTTTGAGCAGGATAGTTATTTGCACCACGAGGCCAGAACCTTTTTTGATGGATTTCATCAATCGTTACGAGCTGGCATAAAAATTTGGTCACTGGGTATCTTATATAACACGTTATATTAGAAACACACCTAAATATGTTAAAACTAGCAATATTTAGTCACATCATGTATTTGAAATTGACAATACAATAGTTAGGAAAACCACGTTTATAATCACGACATTTGCTAATTCTTTTGGTTTTAAACACTTACAATGACGTTTGATGTGATTCATGGTTGTTGTTTTTGAAATAAATTAGATAGTTTTCTAAAAAAATGCTCGTTAAGCAAGGTACCCAAATATGTATGCCACCGTACCACGAGTGACAAATCTGTCAAAATCACTGAAACAATCTTGGATTGATAATAAAAAAAAAGAAGGCGTCACAACTTGTTACGTGTCGTTTTTGTCATTTTTACTAAGAAATCTATTTTTGTTGAACGGAACCAAGATTTTGAATTCCCGCGCTCCCGGTTAAGATATTGTGTGGTTTTCTGGAGAGGCGCAAAATGGTTGTCTTGGCTCGACCAAAAGATGTTTTCCAGTATCATCATTCCAAAAAATGCACGTTTAGTTGAAGTAATTATATAATTAATTACTTCTGAATCTGTCGTTTGGTAAGATGAAATTTATTATATGTTAGGTTCGATAATGACCACGTTCTTGTAACATTACATTACCTTATTACTATCTCATTATATTTGCCTTGCTCTTTAATGAAGAGGTACGTGGAAAATAAATTAAGAATAAAAACTTAATTACATATTTTAGCATTTCCGGAGTAGTTTTGATAAGTTGAATTATCCTATTTAATTTCTGGAGTATCGGAAATCATTTTGAAGATTTATTTTACACCCCTTTGGATTTTAATCCTAATTAATCTGTGGAATTAAATACTTGTCCAGTAATGCACGGATTATTACATCCTGTGACCGGTATATGAATATGTAGTCGCAATGACTATTATTTAAGAAGTTTTAGATTGAAGATCAATTATCTTACTTCATATAATTATAAATATGGAAGTATGTAATCGCAATGACTATTATTTTAGAAGACTTCGATTGAAGATAAATTATCTCCAGGTATATTGATTGTGAAGTCAGCCCGCGTTTTGTTATCTTATATTTCGGCTTGCGTTGTCTTATTAACTACATTATTTTCGCGTTTTGTTTTAACGTGTCTGCGCGTTCCTTACGAAACACGTACAGATCTAACGAAGTACACATCGATATTCAATTAATACAGACTATCTCCTGTAATTATGTACAATCTTGTTTGAATATGATTGCTGAGTATGTTTTTATGCAACTTCGTACTATTTCTGGATTCCGGATAATTTTAAATTTATATTGATCGAAACCAGTCCTAGTTTCTAATTTTATTTGATTTTGAAGGTAAGTGATCTAATATCAACTGACAATTTCACTGAGGCCTTTGTGCATTTGTAAATTTATACTTGAGTGAGCTACCGATTTATTGTGTTGTATTTAGCTGACGTGGTTAGATTTTTGTCTAATTAAACTGAATTATTGATTATCTACTGTACGAATTCAATTGCTAAGATATATTTATAACCCTGCAATGCCTGGAATTATATAGCTGATTTTTTTTAAATTTTTAATTTTATTTCCATTTTTGATAGGATTGTCCCTAGCTGGCGCCCAATAATCAGCTGCATAGATTATGGGGTTGTTTCACTGTAAACCCGGATCCCGCTGAGCTAGCATTACCCTTTCCCTTCTCACATATACCTTCCTCTAATTAGGGAGGGGTTACAAACTGAAAAACACAAGATCCAAAAATATCCTCTCAGAAACGCTTTCTTAAAAGACTAAATTACGCTGTCCGATTTATCAATATAACTAAATTAGGAAATGTGTGCATTGTTTTTAATTCATAACTAACAAATAAAGCATATTTTTGATTAAACTTGAAAAGGTTTCATGAAAAAGTTTAAATCTTTTTATAATGATATATTTAATGTTTGCATGTTGGGGGGATGTGCTAGTTTCTTTGATTGCATTTGATTGTTTTATTCCATACGATATTATTTTTGTTTTTTTTGCCTTAGATGTTTGTAAGCAACTGTGTTTGTGTATTTCTTGTTACGTTCTGTTGCTTGTTTGGGAGCTTGTAGACGTAAGTTTGTGTATTTGTTGTGATTTGTTCCCTTGTTTGCGTGGGTTTGTTAGTTTGCGGGTTAATATGTTTGGGTAGCTGGTTCTTTTGATTCTGTGTTTGTATGTTTAAGCGTAAGCGTGTATTCGTGTTCGGGTGATTTGCTTACTTGTTTGAGTGAACCTGTTTTTTTGAACATGTGTTTGCGTTTGCCTACTAGTATTTTTGCGTGTTCTAGTTCCTTTGGTATGCTTTATTACTTTCTATACTTGCAGACTTAAATATTTGTGCTTGGGCGCGAACACGTTCTCTAGTTACTTGGTTTGTGTGTGTTTGGGTTTATGTGATTTGGTGTTGAGTTGTTTGCGTATGTGTTTGTCGCTTAGTTTTGGAGATACAGGGTTTTCACAGTTTAAATTTTTTTTCAGTTCTTTTAATTTATCTTCAAAACTATTTAAAATAATAAATCCAAATTTAGTACACATATTACACTTCTTAAACTCAATATTAAGAGTAGTTTAACGTTTATCAATATCTACAGAGTAGTACATTTTCTGGGGTGGTAACCCTTTATCCTTATCGAACTTTTTCATGCGACGCCTCTAACTCTTAAAAATAGATAAATTAGCTGTAATCCATGAACAACTTCCAAATAGTAAGTAAAGAACGTCTGATGCTCCCGCAAAAAATAGTGTGCTATGAAAAGAACAATAAAAAAAAAGAATCAAATTATGTCAATTCTAACGTTTTTTGTCTCTTAATAAAAAGTAGTACTCCACTGATTTTGTCCTAACTTTTCAGTTGTATTAAATAAAGGAAAATAAAAGTAAAACAACAAAATAAATATTAAAAAAATACGTATTTATTGGAAAAAATTGGAAAGAATTTCTATTTAAGATTTTAACAAGAACGAAACGAACGAAATAAATACATTAAACAAATAAACTTAACGTGTAACAACAAAGCAAAAACGCTATCGTAATAATAAATAAATTTAAAGAAACTGTTCAAAATGTGAACCATTTTGTTGAATACATAATTCACACCGACGAATAATTTGCACGTGGAATATTAACTAAAAATTGTCTTATTTCATTACACGCATCCCTAATCCTATTAATGAGTTCATCTCTTGTTGTCACAGGAGTTGCATACACCCTTTCTTTTAAATACCCCCACACAAAAAAATCTAAGGGATTTAGGTCTGGAGACCTTGGCGGCCAGGGAACTGGGCCTGCACGACCGATCCATCTTCCTGGATAATGGTTGTCCAGCCAGTTTCTAACGATTCTGCTATAATGAGCTGGACAACCATCAAGCTGGAACCAAGCCGTTCTTCGTAAATTTAAGGGAATATGTTGTCACATATTCCCATGTTCATCTCTAAGAATTCCAAGAAAGCCGCAGCATTCATCCGAGGTGGTAAAAAATAGGGCCCAGGTGATTATTGTAAATACCTATCCAGACGTTCACACTAAATTCTTGTTGGAAATGTCTCGGGCGAACTACATGTGGATTTTCATGTGCCCAAACGTGCTGGTTGTGAAAATTTACCACACCACAGCGAGTGAAGCAGGATTCAGCGGTCCATAAAACATTATTTAAAAAACCTGGACTGTTATTATTTTCATCAAGAATCCATCGACAATACGCAACTCTAAATTCTGAATCCTCTGGTTGTAGTCGGTAAGGATATCGGTGATCCCGTCTTAATGTTCGGTGAATAGTAGTATTTGAGACTCCACCTAAAGCTACGGATACTCTTCTAATGCTAGTTGTGGGATCTCTGTCGAATTCACGCAAAATTCGTCGTGCAATATTTCTTTGCTGCCTATGATTATTATTTTGACGATCATGCACATTATTTAACCCCTGACTTTTAATTTGTTGGTGAACTCTTACAAATACTGAAGGATGCGGAGCTCTTCTAAAAGGAAATCTTCGCCTATATTCATGGGCTGCTGCTGCTGAACTTCCATTTACAAAGCCATAAATAAAATGGATATCCGCTATTTCTTGATTAGAAAACAAAAATGGCATTTTAAAAGATCACTTTTGCAATAAAAATTAACACAATAAAATATGTACAACTCGTATTTAAAATAAAACGTGAGATTTGACATAATTTGATTCTTTTTTTTATTGTTCTTTTCATGGCACACTATTTTTTGCGGGAGCATCAGACGTTCTTTACTTACTATTTGGAAGCTGTTCATGGATTACAGCTAATTTATCTATTTTTCGAAAAAAAAAGCAAAAGACAAAAAAGTTCCTAAATTAAATGGGCAATCAAAATTTTTAAGAGTTAGATGCGTCGCATGAAAAAGTTCGGGGGGGATAAAGGGTGTACCACCCCAGAAAATGTACTACCCTGTAGATATTGATAAACGTTAAACTACTCTTAATATTGAGTTTAAGGAGTGTAATATGTGTACTAAATTTGGATTTATTATTTTAAGTAGTTTTGAAGATAAATTAAAAGAACTGAAAAAAAATTAAAACTTTGAAACCCTGTATCTCCAAAACTAAGCGTTTGGCAACCTATGCTTATATGAACTTTTTGTCTTAATTTTGAAAGCTCTATCGACTATTAAAGTCCTGCTACAAAAAACTGGAACACCATGTATAATTACAAATAATTCTGTTTTTTGGGTTTTAAATCGTGTATTTGAAGGTAAATTATACAAAATTTATAGGTTCCGGTAACAAGTAGTTATCGTCGTCATCTAACTGCATTTCTATAACTTAAATAATGTGGTTTTAAAAACATTACGTAATATATAGATGGGCTATAAGCGAAGGACTTGACTTTTGCCCCAGTCAAAAGACGACGTTGTTATTACGTAATAAAGTTAAAGGCGTTAATCTGCCAATTTCTATATTTCGCTGTTTCAGTTTTTCTGCTGTGAATTTCGGTGTTACATACTTAATTTTCTGATTTTTTGCTAACTGCGACATTTTGCACGCCCCAAAATGTGGTGTATGCTGAAACCCTGGATCAGGAAATCCTGCAATTTATTGTTCCACTAAGAATTGGCCGTAAAAGATAAGTGACGCTTCTGACTTGCCAATTTACTAAAGTGCTCCCCGCTGACCGGAAAATTCGCTAAAGTGATCTCGCTGGACGGTAAGTTCACTCAAGTGACCGATATCTATTATCGTCCGTGTGCAATTAAAACCTATTTTCGTTGCGTACAATAAATTTTGATTTGATTTACGTTTAATTTCATATTGTTTTATGATTATGAAAGCATTTTAAGAATGATGTACATTATTGATACGGCACTGTCCTTCTGACTGACGTTTTGAACCTCTCCTTTGAAAAGTTAGTTCATCTATGGTGGGTTTAAACATCCGTTATAGATTTCTATGGTTCCAAAATTAGGTACAATAGTTTAAATTTCATTTTTGTATTAAAATCTTATATCTCTCATTTTAGACAGTTTCCTATAATCATACTGATTTCGGGTTCAAAAAACCTACAGTTTTTCGTAAATTTTTTGTGTAAAAAGTTATCGTTTAGTGCACTAGTGCAATAAAAATGTTATTGCACGCCCAAAGGTCTCTTTGGACAAACGCACGTCGAGTGCCATAAACACTCACATGTTGCACTTGTTACATAAATAACTATTAATCATAAAAATATGATCGGGTTACATAAACACTAATCCCTATAGACATTGCACTATTATTTAAATTTAAAAAATCAAAACATTCGCTTGATACTTCATTTCGGCTATATTTGAAGGCATAATACATATTAATCGAATTATTTACATGACGTCGAAATTTTAATTAATTAATTTTAAGTAGATATAAGATATTGTGATATCCCTGACCTGTTTGTACACTGCACACAAAAACAAGCAAATAATGGATTTATTTAATCAAAAACAAGAACACTGTAAGATAATTAATTGTAATAAACTATTATCTATTAATTATGAATGTTTTTGAATTTATTTTTAATAAAATTCATGTAAATTCGAGCTGTAGTGTAGTAAATATATGCTAAAAGGACATGCGTAAGGTGGAATGCGAGACAGCAATAAAATGCCTAAATGTCATGTATAGAAAACATCGTGTAAATTTCTTACAGCTGTAGTTTGTCGTTATAAAAATAAAAATTCAACTGTTATATTTAGAAGTAGGTACAATTATAATTTAAACCGGAACTAGAAAGATGTAGAAGTGATAATTAATTAATTGTAAGACAAATGACTGTGCCCTTGATATTTGATAATAATAATAATACGGAATAATATTGTAATTGACAAAAAGGAAGGATTAAATGCTACTTAATTGAATTTATTCATTTTATACATTTACAGCTACGACATGTGGATTCGAGCAATCAAGTTGGTCGGTTGAAAGTGGGACAGTAACGCGTTTCTCCTCGATCGTGGGGCATTGCCTCTGCTCGTTGTTCGGTCTAAATCAGACGCAAACGACTACGTGATATTCACTTGGCCGTGGCCTGCCATCACAGCCATTGCGACGGACGATCATAAATTAAATTCAAATATGTGATTTATCCCTTTGAAAATAAACAAAATTTGAAAAGAATGTAGTTTAAGTAGTATAACTTGATAAAATCCACGATCATGTTTAGTTAATATTATTACTGAAATTAATAGAAGAAATAGTTACCGGAAAAATCAAGTATGAATATCAACTTTTACTTTCGACTATTACAAAGTCCATTTACACTATCAGCAATAAAAAAAAACTGAATTTGAAGTAATAATCAAAACAGTGTCCTCAATAATTTCAAGTACACTCACTTGTCTACTTTTACTTTAGTTGGTGGAGAACTGAGTACTTTTAAACAGTTTTCAATAATTTTCAATAATTAACATTAATTATTTGTAAGCATCGAAACATTAAGGTTATCTTCAATTTAGAAAATAAATTTTGAACATTGGTTCGGTTTATTTGTTCAACAACCTTTCAAGATTGGAATCCCAACGGTAAACAAGAAAACTCTTAGTGAATAAATTTTAAGAAAAAAAAATCAATCGCACTCTAAGAGCAACATTTGAATCTAAGGAATGTTTTTTTGGACAAAGAAAAGTTTGAATCTTTATCACTAATTTAGAAATTCTAAAAAAAATTCTCAAAAACATACTTATTCACTGAAAAAAAAAACTATTAAAAATCCTAAATTAGTTATGAGTAGGTTGCGTCTAAAGTTAGGAAACGTCAAGTGGGTTTTCTACTTGACCGCTTTTTGTTGACGGCACTGGTATTAAACATACTCCAAAGGTTATCAATTTTTAATATTAAAGTTAAAATCCATTCTTAAATTTGGGAATACGATCAATGTGTTGAAATGAACTCAAAACCACTAATCCCAAAAAACTATATATTTATCTTTTGATTAAAATGTAAAATCCTACATGTTTCGATTGCTTCAACTAATTACGCAATCATCATCAGGGGGAAGTAAAAATTGTCTAAATCATTTATTCTACACTTAACGTCTATACAAACAAATTCACACTTTGAGTGTGAGAATAAATATATAGTTTTTTGGGATTAGTGGTTTTGAGTTCATTTCAACACGTTATCAATTTTATTGACTAATTCCTAAATGAAATGTTTCCTCAAGAAAGCTTGGCATTTTGACGCAACGATTATAATACGGAAAGTCTCGTCAAAAGAAACCAAATTAAGGGAAAAGATGCAAAACCTTCGAATGATATTCAGCTTCAATATAAAATTGTAATTCCTCATAAAGCCAGACCAAATCAAAACGAATGTAAATGTATCAGTTATAATATCTAGGAAAAAAAGGTTGAATTAAATAAATTTTATCAAATATAATTTAAAATTTATACAGTGCATTCGAAAGTAGCGGATAAATGCAATTAAAAATCGAATGGGAGTTTAGGAAGAAAACGCTCGGACCCGTCAATTTTTATTTTCAATGTAAATTTTTTTTACGTAAAAGTGAAATATACAGGGTGTGTCAAGAAAAAGATAACGTTATTGTGATTTTTTTTAAACGTCAACTCCCATTTTTTATTGCTGAATTAGAAGGGGTAGGTACATCTTTTTACGTACGACAAGATACACATGGATGATGTTAATACGGGGCGTCCCAAACTTGCGTCCGCGGGCGATACCAACCGTATTTGATGGAAATAGGAGAACAAAATTTTTAAGTGTAGGGTGTGTCAAGAAAAAGATAACGTCATTGACATTTTTTTTAAACGTCAACTCCCATTTTTTATTGCTGAATTAGAAGGGGTACATCTTTTTACGTACGACAAGATACACATGGATGATATTAATACAGGGCGTCCCAAACTTGCGTCCGCGGGCGATACCACCCGTATTTGATGGAAATAGGAGAACAAAATTTTTAACCGTAGTAGAAAGAACCGATGCCCAAATTTAAAATTATTTTAGGTTATACAGGGTGTCTCATTTATACAGGGTGAACAAAACATAGATTTTTAAATGGGGCACCCTGTTATGTTATTCCAAATTTGGATTCAGCTCACTTCGGCCATTCTTTTCATAGAAGGTTTGATTATGTCATACAGGGCAGTTTGGAAGATGTGGTCATTTTGACGAAAAAATCTACCTAAATGAATACCATGTATCATTTCTAACAAGAAATATGCAAATGATTTTTGAACGTTGTCGATGACATCTGCGGTAATGTTTCTAATTTCTTGGCGAATTCGTTCTTTTAAATTTTCTAAATTGGCCGGTCGCGGCGCGTATACTTTACTCTTTAATCCATAAGAGACTAGCGTTGTCATATGGCAACACCTACTGCAGTGATTTCGAAGTTATCTATAATTTGTAATTCGCCCCCGGAACTAGAGATGGCACCCGCTTCTTGTTGTGTGTTAACTTAGTATTCTGCAAATTAAAACTTGTTCGCACGTGTTATCTTTATTGAAAGTGTGTTTTTCATAATGGACATCAAGTTTGTGTAAGTAATAAAACAAATACACATAATTTATTGGCACAATTTAAATATACGGTAATCTTATCTTAAATAGAGTGCTTTACTGTAGGTTAGGTAATTTATTGTCTCCAGGTCAATAATATTTCTATATTTGGTTGAAACGGTTAGGGTTACCGTATGGCAACGCTAGTCACTCCGACTACCGTGTTTTCGTACAATGGTATTTTTCCTTTTAGGGATGGATTAACAGTTGAGGAACCATTACGAATTATATATATATATATATATATATATATATATATATATATATATATATATATATATATATATATGGAGAATATTAATGTTGCTAATGTATATATAGCGCCTCCCGACGTCAATGAGCTGACCGAGGAAGACCCGGAAGAGGAAGACAAGGGGGGCTTACTCGATAATTTATCTGCGAATCAATTGCGTGCTCCTGCGGAATTGCAGATATTTGCTAATGAGCAAGAAGCAATGGAAAACGCAGAAACTGCACCCGAGATATCAGTCCCTGTGTTGAACCCCGAAGATGAAGTTTATTCAAAAATTGATATCAATAACGTTATTTGGATAGACGGAGATTTAGAAAATTTACCGAAAACATTTCCTGAACCTAACTACGAAAAGTTCAAATGCCACTCACTAACAGAAATGTTCGAGTTATTTTTTACCGATGAAGTTATATCTTATTTAGTGTTAGAAACTGAAAAATACATAAACTTTAAGAAATATCTCGCACCACTGAGAGTGTCCTCGAAGAAGTAAGGACCTATAACTATCCCGCGCCAAACGTTCAATTTTTGAGGGTTTTGGGTGTGATATTCTGTGAACCAATGATGATTCTCGGTAGCCCAATAACGACAATTTTGTATGTTCACATGGCCGTGTAAAGCAAATGTTGCTTCGCCGGAAAAAAATATTTGTGTCCGCAATGGTGGTATTAGAATTATCTTGCACTGCTAACACAATGTTCAACTGGTCTTCACTTATCGACTTTCGACCACATTTTCTCATATCCCGAACATGTCCAAATTCCCGAAATTTCGCCTCAACTCTGCTTACCATGCTTTGGCTAATGGACGGTCGATCATTGCGAGTTGCATTAAAAAACGCAACCACTTCTTGTTTCACTGCTTGTTCCTTAGTATTATTTTCTTGGTTTAAGTGCTATATGTTTTTACTAGTTTGCTAGTTTGTTAGCATGTACCTGTTTGTTTGAGGATATGATTTGGCTACTAGATTGTTTTTGCACGTTTGCTTTTGTATAGGGTGTTTATTTGTTTGCGTATGAGTTTGTCGGTTACTAATTTTTATGCATGTTTTAGTTTCTTTGGTTTGCTTGTTCTGTATGTATTAGTGTGTGTGTGTGTGATTGTCGAGCAATTTTTTGTTAATTTTTGAACAATGCTA
The DNA here is from genome assembly GCA_036346205.1 of Vesta saturnalis. NCBI lineage: Eukaryota > Metazoa > Arthropoda > Insecta > Coleoptera > Lampyridae > Vesta > Vesta saturnalis. The sequence goes on along the minus strand of JARFJB010000994.1, from coordinate 690,122 downwards.
CTCATACCTGCTGTATACAGTAAACCAACAAAGAAAATGCCTTTGCCGTCTTGAAAAACAAGAGCTTTTAGGATTTGATCTAGAAGAGAGCGGTTGTCCGTCGCTTAACAATTAAAACAAGACCTATCGTTGTTTACATCATGGTATAGAGTCTGTGTATTGAAAATTCTATAAGATTGGAGGGGAGCAAACTCCAAATATGAATGTGGTGTAGATATTGAGATGCTCGGAATAATACCGAAAAGAATGCATCTGACTCTCATCAGTTACCACGGAACTTAGCTAGACCTTGTTCTATTATTGTAAACACGAATGTAGCGAATAATCCAAGCGTTGCAATGTATATTGATAAAATTGGATGTGAAATCATTTTCGCGGTAACCGAAAGGCTATCAAATGCGCTTCATGCAGACGAATTCGTCGTGTTACATCTACCATGAGAACGCAGTACAGGTTTATCATTCGGATATTTGCGGCTATTACGTTTTAATGTTTTTATATTTTAATTTGATCTATTCACCTATCAATGTTTCACTTTGCAAATAAGTTGTAAACGATGAAAGAGTTAAGATGATGTATGCCTGTTTTTGGGTGATTTTATTCTGATAAAATACAAAATTTTAGTACTTCGTTGTTTCAATTAGAATATCCATGTAAAGGGTAAAGGAAACCGGTAAATTCCATGACAGAACGTGGAAGTATTGCGTAACCCTAGTAAATCAGCAACCAGGTAAATTAGTAAACGCGCCAGTGCCATGCAGTTTGTGTGCGTGCAAGTCAATTTCGGCGAGTTACTTATAATTTTTCTAAAAATAAGTTGTATGACTCACTCCGAGAATCAGGAGTCGAACTATACTAATTTTTAAAAAACATGCCTTGAAGAATCCGGATTTATACACCTAAAATCGTGTATTTTCCCCTTTTTAATAAATTATTTCTAAAAGATTGCGAGGGTAATACCGCTTGATTTTACACCCTGTGGTAGAAAACTTCAAGTATCGTGAAGTAGAGGGAAAGGTATTTCAAGAAAAAAATTAACGTTTTTCTTTGTTTTAATCAGATTTTAAGTTACTCAAATTATTGTTCTATTCAACAAGATACAAATTAATGTAAATTGTAGATTTCTACCACGAATATTAATTTAGAAAACGAGACATCCAAAATTAGATAACCGAAATTTTAATTCTGCAGAAAGCAGTAACACATCAAAGCAATTAGCTATTTGTACACGTTATTGTTTACTCAACGCAATAATTGTAAGTAGAAGAAACGTAGTCCGTCGAGCTTATGTACTAAAATATTAGTAATTTTAACTTAAACAAACCGATCTTTATGTATTTCAAGTTAATAATAATGAAAAATAAATGCTCATGGTACAAATTATATCTTAAATGGAAGATAAATATAAATAAAATTGAGTTTACATTGAAGTTCTTTATACATAATGCTAACGTTGAGGCACAAAACACAGTTACCAGATAACTGGTATATTTTGTGACACATCAAATAAGTAAAGAGTAAACAATAGTTAACAGTTATTTACACAAGTTACAGGCATATATAAATTAGAGAATATACAAGTAAATGTTACATGTACAAATGGTTTACCAACAGTCAATATTTCAGGTAATATCACTATGTTCATTATAATAGCTACACAATTTCCACGTGTGCAAACAGGTAGTAGATTGGTGTATATAATTAGTTATAAATTGATTGCCTTGATAACCAGTTGAAATCAATGTAATCGTAGACTAACCTGTTTCGATGTTTTCAATGAGAGATATGACGGCGAAAGGTGTATATGAATAGGTATATGAATATGGAAAGCTTTCTGTTCAAGATTAGCCGTTGAAATAGGTATACAGTAGCCCTTATTCAATATAAAGAACTTGTGAAATAATTACATATAACATTTTATATTATTATTACAAAATGTTGTGCTTATCATTAATATGAAAAATTCAGTTAAAATAATTTTTGCCAAGAATTCATGTGTATGGCCCCACGGTGCATCGGCAGCTCGTTTAATTAATCTTGCTATTTGTATGAAATATAGCACAAATACATACAGCATATTACATAACTATATGAGGTGTGAGTAGACATATAAGGCCGATCCTGGACCAGTTCAAGGTCACCCATGTAAATCTTATGGGGATTTATTTCAAGGTCAAGTGAGTTTTCTCGTTATGCCAGAACGCGCTCCACGTCTCAAGCATGCTTGTGGTGGGGATTTAAATTTTGGAGTCACTCGCCCTCTGGTGGTGAAATCGGAAGCTTTTGGAGCTCTTTCAAGGTCGAACTTTAAGCGGGAGATTTAAAATGTAGTTGGTCAAGGTCAAAGCTAAAAGTTGCAAGGTAATCATAAATCAAAAATAGTTTTGAAGGTCAAAGGTTATTGACTTACGGTGGTTTCTTAGAAATATAAAAAGGTCAAGGTGAAAAGCTAAAATAGAAGTTGCAAGGTAATCATTCTTAGAAATCTGAAAGTTTTTGAGGAAGTTAGCAGTTTTGAAAGGATGCATGTTTATAATAAAAAGGCTTCTCCGTGATTGCATGATTCAGTAAACTTTTCATTGCTAGAAATGGTGAAAGTAATAAGATTGATAAGGAGAGAAAGAAAGAAAGAATTATTAAGTATTGATGAGAGAAAGAAAAGGCTCGAGGTGTTAATCAAGGAAATAAAAAATTGAGGGTAGATTTAGAGCTGTATGAGCTAAAAAGAAAATGATGCAACTTCGAGTGAATGTGCCATGAAAAGGTGCTTTAGTAAATAAGTAATTACATGTATGTTATATTGCATATGAAAAGGCACTTCATTTGAAAAAATAAAGTGTGTGTGTGTAGGCATAGAAGAAAGAAAAAGTGAAATTTCTGTTTGGTTTTAATTGAATTATATAGATATATATATATTAAACGAGTTTCTTATCATGACTTAAATTATACAAATTATGTAGGAAGAAATGACACATAAAGCTTATATATATTTATATTTATTTATAAATCACTAATCCTTTACCCAAAATTCCAATTTTGGCATGTATACTAAACAAGTAAGAGCGCAATAGGTAGCAGTCCAAAATTCTCAAAACTAAAAATGTGAAAAAAATTTTCAATGATTAATGATAAAGTTTGTAGTTTTGATATGTAATTGAACGTTGTTAATCGCTTAATAAATCACAACTCGATAATCCTTTACCCAAAAATTCTGAATTTTCGTATATATACCCAATAAGTAAGAGCGCCAATTATAGCAGTTTCCAAAATTTGAAAACACAAAAAAAAATGTGATAAAAAATGTGATGAAACAATTCATGTTAGCAATTAAAGTACTACTGAAATTGCTTAATAAATCACAACTCGATAATCCTTTACCAAAAATTCTGAATTTTCGTATATATACCCAATAAGTAAGAGCGCCAATTATAGCAGTTTCCAAAATTTGAAAACACAAAAAAAATGTGATAAAAAAAATGTGATGGAACAATTCATGTTAGCAATGAAAGTACTACTGAAATTGCTTAATAAATCACAACTCGATAATCCTTTACCCAAAAATTCTGAATTTCCGTATATATATCCAATAAGTAAGAGCGCCAAAGATAGAACTAAAAAATTAGGAAAAAATTGAAGGTCCTCTTTACTATTAGAATGCATTTTTCCCCAAATAAATCAAGCACCAATATGAAATATGATAAAATAAAATAATAGTGTAACTAATTTGTAAACTATTTGTAATACGGTTTTTTCTAAAATAGATTTTAACGATTTTACAAGAAATAAAGTAATAATAACGCTCACAATGAATCTTTAGACATCTTACATATATACATAATTACAATTCAACTTAAATGGATTGTACTCGTAATGAGTAAAAGCATGCAATTGCAAAAATGCATCCATGTAGTATTATAAGTATGGTTTGTAATATGATATTCAAGTACTGTACTAGAATGGAATGCATAATTGCAATTATTGTTGTGTAAACGATAGACATGTACTTGAACTACGAAAGTGATGTATGTTTGAAAGTGTGTGATGTAAGAAAAGATGTATGTACATATCTATGGAAAGAGATAAAAACGAGTCGACGAGGACGTCCTCCGGGGCAGGGTGTAGGAGGATGTGGGAAGGGGTTAGTAAAGTCCTAGAAAATGCGCTCTTAAAAATTTAAATTTTTCGTCTAATTCCGAGAAAAAAAATTTTTTCAACGCAGTTGTGTTGTAGAAGTGGTAATCTATCATTTGATGTAATAATTTTTCCAAAATATGAAAAATTACACTTAAATTGCCCAATTCCATTTTGAAACAACAAAAGCACTTAAAACACACCTTTTGTACTTACGTAAGCTCAGAAGAAACATATGCATGCCATTTATCCATTTAATGTATCTAAATGCTCTTTAAATTACCAAATTCAATTTTAAAACAACACTTAAAACATGACTTGTAATTTTCGGTGCAGCGTTAATAATCATTGTAGGATAATGAACGCAGTTTTTTGCTGTGAAAGCATTTAGCGAACATTCTATTTCTATGTCATCAATTTACATTACAACTTTTAAACAGGATTTGTAAAATATATATGAATGCAATTGTGTCATTTGTGTTGATAAATACATGCTGTAAAGTTTTCAGATTTACATGCATTTGAGAACTGTTTTAACTTTTATTTAACGCAAGCTTTCTTTTAACTGTATTATATTTTCACACTTTCTTTATATGCTTTATATGCTTTATATATGCTTTATATATGATATTTTGCAATAACCTTCTTAGTGTATTTTTAAGTTATTATTTCCTATAATTACAAAATTAATTGAAATTAACATTTTGTATTCAGCACTTACTCAAGGATTCAATTATTTCCTTAACTTATTATAAGTTAAAATTTGTAACGCAGCATGCAATTAAAATTTGCAAAAGGACTGCTTTACTTTGATGCAGAAATTTATGCATGAGTAAGTCAGACTTCCAGATGTTTTAATTTCACTTTTCTAGCGCAACTTGGACTATCACTCAAATTTTTTAGCTGTAGTAAAATTTTTTGGATAATGGGAATAATTCATGAAAAATAATAAAAATATAAAAACAATTTACATTTATTTTGTATAATGAAAAGATACAATAAATTCCACAAAAAACATCACACATCCATCCCTTCCAACGTAAGCAATATATTTTCAGTCTTTAGTATATTTTGCCGCACACACTCTAAATATTGATTAGCCTCCTTCAGTTCTTTATCCAGTTTTTCCGCTCGCTCCACCCCCACCACCTCACTATTCAAATAGTCATTGTGAAGCTTTCGCAACCACCGAATACTTGTTTCCCTAAAGGCTTGAAGGGTCGGTGGATCGTGCTCATAATCCTGCTGTGTGAGATGCCCTTCTATAAGAGTCAAATTTTTCCTCCATATTGCAGGTTTCGCAACGGTGGTGGTTGTGGGGTGTTGCTATAACCGTGGTTGCTGGTGTTATGCTGAAAAATGAATAATTTTATTTGTACTAAAATTCTATGAATTAATGAAAGGAAACTATAATATTAATTAATTAAAATTGTACATACCTCTCGAAATACTTCGAAAATTCATCCTCTACATCACTATCCCTGATGGAGATGATGGGGATGCTCTCTTCGAAGGGTGCTGGTTGCGTCATGTTATTTATGATGGGGATGGTCTCTTTGAAGGGTGCTAGTTGTGCGGTGTTATTTGATGGGCGCACCAAAACATCATGTAAAATACAAGGTTTTGCCTGTCTTTTTAGTGAAAGTTTAGATCGTTTACTGGATGAAGCCATTACTAATGGTGAATAATTAATGAGTATTCAATTAAAACTTTAACGTTATATACACATAGATCTGTTAACGTTAACAAAATTGATAACAAGTGGAAGTGGTTAGTACAATGACCTGAGCAAGCAAAGGTGATGCAGCATGAGTCATGAGAACAGTATTGATGTCAAGGTTAATATATGTTCCCAGTAAACGCTACAAATGCAATCTATGCACACTGAAGCTCTTGCAACAAGTTATAAGCAGTTTTGACCTTGAATGCTAGGTTTATATTACTATATAAGGAGATAAAGAGCAGTTTTGTACCAGTCAGTATATTGCACTCACGACTAGAATTGCAATTGTATACCTAAAGTACTTCTATAGTTACTTAAATTTTAATTTTTACATATCAAATAAATATAATATTTGTTTCCATTACTATATAATCGTGTGCTTCATATTTTCTTGCAGTGTTGGATACAGTTTTGAAGGTAACTATGAGTAACGGTATACCCAACAGTAGTGATATTGTTAATTTAACAAGAAATATTATTCCATTGTTGAAAACCCAAAATGAATTTGTAAGGCACATCCGTATAATTAACACTAATATTAAGCTATTGCGAGATATAATTCAAAATAAAATTTATTTAGAGACATGCGAAAATTTGCTTAAACTCGAAAGTAATTTATCATTGCTAAAGTGTTATCTTATAAGAGTTAAACAGTTAAAGAGCGCTTCAGAGAAAACAGGTAGTGGAAATGTTACTAAAAGCGTACACGCAAATTAAGTTGGTACTCTCTAGATTCATGTTTCAATGGTAGGTTACTTACTGGAATTATAGTCAATATAGCAAACATCAAGGACCCTCTTATTTTTTACAAAATGCATACAATAGTTTTGCGCGAAAGGTTAAAGTAATGCTAAGACAAACGATGCTAAAGGTCAATGTCATTTTAGTCTGCAATTTCATGCAACCTCAAAATCATGTTATTGAGTTGAAGACATTTGCCATAAAAATTATGTCATCGATATTACCACCAATTTGCGTGAGTGGTATAACAATAACGTTTATTACAAATTACAAAAAAGTTAGAGGAGTTTTCCGAAAGGGATTCTGGTTGGGCATTACATGAAGTTTTACATTTAAAGGTGAATATTAATAGCTATACTCCATTTAGAGGTGGCCTTTCGACTTACGTTAAAGTTCCTTACTTCATAGCAGTAAAGCATGCGGTAGTGAATGTTAAGAACGATGACGAGTACTGCTTCCTGTGGGCCGTTGTTTCGGCATTATACCCAGTGCAACTTCATTCAGATAGAGTTTACAGTTATCCTCATTTTAGAGATGTTTTGAATTATGGTTCAATTTCCTTCCCATTAAAATAGATGATGTAAAAAATTTGAAAAATTAAACAACCTCTCCATTAATTTGTTTTGTATTCAGGGAAAGGTGTATTACCGCTAGTATTAAGTGTAAATCAAGAAAATAGTGTCAGGGAACCTATAAATCTTTTAGTACTTTCGCCTAATTATCATTCTGCGGGTTCTACTGCTGATGCTATTAATACAAAAATTATACTGTTTATCATTTCGCGTGGATTAAAAATATGTCAGCTCTTTTTCTAAACAACTATCGAGTAGGGGCACAAGAAGTTTATTTGTTATCAATGCTTGAATCACTTTTCTTCAGATCACCTTCTACAAAACATGTCACTCTCTGCCATCAACTTAATCAATGTTCAGTCAGGATGCCTACCGAAGCGGAGATGTTCCTGCAGTTCAAAAATTTCGCATTTCAGGAAAAGGCACCGTTTGTAATTTATGCGGATTTAGAAAGTATTTTAGAAAAGTGTACAAATTTAACATCACTTGGGGTAATACTCTATTTCATTCCAAACATATACCCTTTAGCATTGCTTACTACTTAAAGTGTTCATACAATGATTCTTTATCTCGATTTAGGCTTTATAGAGGAAATGATTGCATTCAATGGTTTGTTAAAGAGCTTCAAAGTATTGCACATTGGAGCACCGAAATCATTAATAAAATAATTCCTATGGGTACTTTAACTCCCAATCAGGTTGAACACTTTGAAAGCACTACGATCTGTCACATTTGCGAAAAACCATTTACAGATAATGATATAAAGGTCAGAGACCATAACCATTTCACCGGAGCATTTCGAGGAGCATCACATCAGAATTGTAACCTAAACTATAAAGACTCTCACATCTTACCGGTTGTGTTTCATAATTTGTCAGGTTATGATAGCCATTTCGTCATTAGAGAATTGGCTACTATTCCCGGTACGATTTCTCCTACCCATAAACAAAGAAAGATATATCTCTTTCACAAAAGTAATAGAAGGTAGTAAAATTAAGTTTAGATTTATTGACTCTTTCAGATTTATGAGTAGTAGTATTGAAAAGTTATCAAACTATTTGGAAAATAGTAAAAAGTTATTACCCGAGCTAAATGTAACAATGAAGAAGAATTTTCTTTACTAGTTCGCAAAGGTGTGTTTCCTTATGAGTATATTGATACTGGGAGAAATTAAACGAGACCACGCTCCCTCCTAAAGAAGCATTTTTCAGTCATCTTAATAATGAGGGAATCAGTGATGGAGTTTTGAGCATGCGGTTAACGTTTGGAACAAATTTAGTATTAAATCGTTAGGGGAATACTCGGATTTGTATCTAAAACAGACGTTCTACTTTTAGCGGATATTTTCGAGAACTTTCGGCAAACTTGTATAAGTACTTACGAGCTTGATCCTCTGCACTATTATACAGCTCCGGTTTAGCATTCGATGCTATGCTTAAAATTACACAAGTAAAGTTAGAATTATTTACAGACATTGATATGTTAATGTTTATTGAAAGAGGGATTAGAGGTGGTGTAGCTCAATGTTCAAATCGGTATGCTAAAGCTAACAATAAGTACATGGAGGAAAAATTTGATCCTACCTCTGAAAGTGTGTATTTAATGTACTACGACGTGAATAATTTATATGGAGCCACCATGTCAGAATTTCTACCATTTGGCGATTTTTCTTTTGTTGATGAAGCTAATTTTGAAACTTTAGATGTAATAAACCATCCTGATGATTCGGAAATTGGTTATATAGTCGAGTGTGATTTAGACTATCCTATAGAATTACATGAGAGTCATAGTGATCTACCGCTAGCACCCGAACATATGGTTCCACCCGTCTGATTCCAAAATGAAAAAATTACTGCTTACCTTGTATCCAAAACGTAATTATGTAATTCATTACAGAAATTTAAAAGTATATTTAAAATATGGATTGAAGTTGGTAAAAGTACACCGTATATTACGTTTTAAACAGTCTCCGTGGTTAAAAAATATATAGATTTAAATACAGCCATGCGTCAGCAATCTCAAAATGAATTCGATAAAATTTCTATAAATTAATGATTAATAGTGTTTTCGGGAAGCTGATGGAAAATGTACGTAAACATAAGGACATACGGCTAGTAACGAAATGGGAGGGTCGCTATGGTGCTCGCTTACATATCAAAACCAAATTTTCATAGTTGTACAATATTTGACAATGATATGCTTATCATTCAAATGAATAAGCTTGAAGTATATTTCAATAAACCTATATATGGGATTCAGTGTTTTAGACGTTTCAAAAACTTTTTATATAATTTTCATTACGGCTACACGCTACCCAAGTTCCATAATAATGCTAAGCTCTTGTACACGGATACGGATAGTCTCATATACGCCTTTTCGGTTCCCGATATCTATCAATGTATTAAAGAGGACATTGATAAATTCGATACATCTGATTATAGCCCCGACAACATCTTTGGACCCCATTAGTAAAAAAAGGTCCCCGGCTTAATGAAAGATGAAAACCATGGCGAAATTATGGTTGAATTTGTAGGACTTCGTGCAAAATGTATGCTTACACGGTTGATGAAAAGGTTGTAAAAAATCAAAGGGTTCTACGCAAGCAAGCGTGAGGCAGATCACGATTAATGATTATAAACAGGTCCTGTTGGATAGCGTAATAAGGCGCTATCAACATCTCATAAGGTCAAAGAAACATGATGTGTTTACCATTAAACAAAATAAAGTCATACTCAATCCTTATGACGATAAACGCTTAGTAAATTTTGATTTCACTGATACTAGACCATGGGGTATAACTTTCAGTAAACAATGAGCAGTCTTCAAGTCAACTTGCAGGAAGAGCTGCAGTGCAGTGGATCAAATTACAAAAAGTACCTGAAGCGTTCTTTGACCCTCCTGAAAACTATACATTTATACTGAATATATTAAAAATATTGTTATTCCTGATGAGTG